>JAUCMO010000243.1:7007500-7596956 GCA_032399605.1 Melipona beecheii | reverse complement strand
AGTAGTAAAAGCTACTCAAGGTTACCGAAGGTTAGACTACAAATGTCAAGAAATCAAACAGATTACCAAGTTAGATTACTTAAGAGAAAGGAATTCAACTGGGAATTTAATTGCCAGAAATTCGGATTACCCAAGAGAGTGGGATCATTGAGAGGGTTTGGCAACCAGAGCGATTTTAGTTGGCAGAAGATTCAAGGAAGTTGATTTAAAAGATAGAGGATTATTAGGAAAGCCGAGATTGTTGTCTGTTGTCAAGATAGGAGGTGTTAAAGGTGTTGATACAGGAGATTTTGCAAGTTTGTATCCATGAGATTAGAAAGGATTTAAGTACAGGGAAATTACGGAATAGCATTGGATATACCTTTGATATAGATCCATATCATAACATATAATCTTATAATTTTCTTGAATTTTTAAAATGATACTTTTCTGTTTTTTCAAGACCAATCCCGCACCAAGAGAAACAATATAGGAACTCACAATGTTTTCAGAGGATGCAGCATCCTGAACATGGAATAGCAGTGATAGTAGCCTTATATTCCTCACTTAAGTTCTTGATTTTACATAGAGAATACAGGCTAAGGCTGAGTGGTAGCATTACTTTTAATCTACCATCAGGTGCTTAAGGTAGGCTTTGTTTTTGTTTTCTTGACTTGATTCGATTTTTGTATTCCAGATATCCCCTTTTTTTTTGGTATGGCTGCAGAGTATCAGATGGTATTTCCGCCACATAGCCGGAGAACTTTTTGTCCGCGCTGGGATATATTTCGGTTAGAGTGCTTCTGGCGCTTATCTCCATCAGAGATGATGTTCTGAGAAAGATTTTCTGGGGAGTAAATCTATCGAACTTCCTTCTATCCCACTTGTACGTGTAAGTCTAATGGTGCGTGTCTTTTCATTGCGCTGTTTGGGATTAATGGTATACGGGGAGTTTTTAACTTTTCGACTTTTTAGAGTAATTATAATTGCTTTGATGTAAAAGATTCCTGGTTTTTAGAAGAGAATTTGCAGTATTTAAAAGAACTTTCCACAAAAATTTTTTCTGAATATACTAATAAGATTTGATTAAGAACCGAATGATTATGAATTATTAAGTTACATTTTGTCTGAATATCAATTAATTTTCTAGGAAACTAGCTGTAGTCCCACAAAAACACAGGAATTCAATTTAAGGCATCTCTTCAAAATCAAAGAATTAAAAAGTCTCGTAATCCTTTTAATGGCCAAATATCAGAACACTAAATCTAATTTAATAAATAGTAAACAGTTTGTCTAATTTATCTTTCAATCATGTAGCATCTTTTTCAAATCAAAGAAACTGAAAAATCTCACACTCTCCCACCTCATCTCTTCACATTCTGTCTAAGTAGAAATGCAGAAATTTTATTTTCTTTTTCTTTTGCCAGTCCATTTGGCCATCCATAGATGTCCCAGGCTGAGGCCTCTTCATCTCCTATTCGGTACTCTCTGTCTCTCCGCCCTTGGGAGGATGCGCGTTTTCCGGCGATCATCAGGATCACGATGCTCTGGCCGGAACGAGACTTCGGATTGTACATGATCATGGTCATCCCGGAACATACCACCTGATCGTGTTCAGCCTGCTGGTATCATGATCAGCGTACGTGAGCATCATCCGACATAATGGCTTTCGATTCAAATTAAGAACTCGCGACACTGGGTTGGAACGATCGGAAGGTATTAGCGAGACAGGTTGGAGACGGGAGGAAAAAAGCGGAACAGAGGAAGGGAGGAGTCGAGAGTTTTTGGAGGCAGCGTTCAGGTATATATCGGCGGCAGTCGACACGAGGCTTCGTCAGATATTTTCCAGGTTAACCATCAAAGGGCCAAATCGATTTGCGATTGGCTTGCGACCGTTTTTTATTTTATCCGTCGAATTCTTGATGCCTGTAACCCACGAGGAGGAATTCCGAGAATGGCCCTTGCCAATATTCAAAATATTTTAACAGTACACGTATTGCAATTCTTTTAAGGAGATAGCCAGACCGAATAGCGGTTATCTCGTTAGACAGACGTTACTTGAAATAACTACGTTTGTTGCCTTTCTTTAGTTGTTCGTTACTCAGCTGTGAAAAATTAAAGAGATGATTACATTTTACTTTAATATTCAGTGAAACTTTTGGCTGAATGATTTCTCATGATATTTTCAGTATGGGAAATGTGTGTGGTATCTGACTGGAGATTTAAAGGAAATAAATATCACAAAAACAATTAGTGCATAGGTGCTGCTTGGTCCTTAATGGGTTGGCAGACTGGCGCGATTTGAATGCAGCAGGTTATCTCAATGCAGCTGAGAGTCGTTCTTAGTGATGGAAAAAATGGGGAGATTTCATGAACAGAGCATTCAAGTACTTCTCATCATGATGTGAGGGCTTTAATATTTGTTATTGTTTAGAGCCACTTAGGCCGAGATTTAGATGTTTTTTGTTAAAAGGTAAGAAACGAAAGTCATTCTTCAGTGGTAGGTATTAAAGAACACACGGTGGATGAACGTCGATTACTGTTAAGGAGTCCGACTTTCAAAGATTTGTGAAAGATTTTCTTTTTTCAAATTTGAAGAATAGCCATTGAAAGTATGTTGCCTCGGCTAATTTACTTACCGACAGATCAAGTGCAATTAGTACAGCATCTTATATCACTTTAATAGAACGACGTATGACGGTGTGTATCAATCTAATAGTGAATTTACTGATAGGACCTTGCAAGGGCATTGCGTTTTATTGACTCTGATGATGCGGATTGTACTGTATTCCATTCAGTGGTGGTATTCAATGCTTTTACTAAAACAGATTCCAAAATCGAAGTATCGATTTGCGAATTGGAAATTTGACAAAAGGCAGCACGAAGATTAATTTTAGAAGAATTTTTAAAAGAGGACACGACTTATAACAAAATTATTGCAAGAATCTAGATTCAACAACAGAATCACGTAGTAAACGAAAAAAGAAAAATCGTGGTCTTCAAGAGAAATATGTTTGGAATTCGAAAATAAACATTCAGACCTATTTGAATGAAAAGAGAAACTTCCCTTTCAATTAGAAGTAACATTAAGTACATTAAGTCAAACAGATATCACGTCCGTATATATGATAATACACGCGTATTTTCCTGGCTTTTCGATGCCTACGTAAATGATTAATGCCAGCTCCGCTTGAGTCCGCGCGCCTGCCGCGCAAGGAGCACGTTAAGAGCAGACGTGATTCTTCCAATTGCTCTTTTTAATCCGAAGTATTTCGATTAATTACTCGTAGAGGCCAAGAGTAAGGCGGAACTATAAAGTTAATATCTCGTAGATATAGGGATTAATTAAGACGTAATTTTACAAGCGAATTCTAATTCAAAGGGGAAAATTACGAACGATGCGATGTACATACGAGGAATTATCGGCTTTCATCGACGCAATTTATAGCGTTGTAGTCTGTTCTAAAAGGTAATAACGTTGCTTTTTAGAAAAATTTTTAATTACCTTTTCCTGAGAATATTTTTATTCTATTTCTGTTTTCTTTGGAGATTACTTTCGTGGAATAATTGAATTTAACTGAAAGTTCAGATGTTTTTTAGAAAAAATATCTTCAAGGCAATGTTCAGATCATTTGAGGGGTCCTTAAAGCATCCATCCATGTCTCTATATATTTTTTAAAATTTTTTTCTTTTTTTACATTTTAATAATTTTTTTTGTATTTTCAGAAAAATTGATTATAACATTTTAAAAATTCTTTCCCAGAAATCTCAGAAAATTTTATTTTCAAGGAAAAACCCTGTAAATAAATTCTAATTACCTATGGAACAGACTGGTGCAATATTTGAAAACGATTTTAATTTCAACTTACTCTGCGCAATCAAACAGAATAAAACAGAATAAAACTGTTCGCAGGGAATTTCTAGATAGAATTTTTAAAATGCCTAACACTGAACGTACGACGCTCTTCGAAGAGAAAAAGAAATCAACCAAAAAAAAAGAACAAATATAAAAAAATTAAAAAAAAACAGAAAGAAAAAGTGGAAAAACCGTCGCGACAAATGAAAACCTGTGATCGATGATTTTTTATAGAGGGAACGAACGTTGCATTTCTACCGTATTGTTGTTTATCGTCGTTGAACGAGTTTATAGACGTATATACGGGCGTTAATTGTTCTTCAATTACAAAACGGGATATCTGCGAGTCGTTCGACAGATTTTTCTTTCGTTCTCGATGATACGAGTATTTACGAGTTCGTTCGAACGTGATTCAGATGTTGACGAGGAATCTCTGATTCTTTATATTTTTAAAATTGCAAAAAATATGCAAGAACATTATCATACTTGCGACTATAAATAGATCCAGAGAATTACTGGACTATAGACTTTGACGAAGGTATTTCGTTTCTGATATTTCCGATTGAAAACTTATGAAATTTAAAAGATTAAAAGAATAAATTTAAATCGGTGTTGAAACAAGTTGAAAACATATAGTTATCAATTATAAATGTTAACGAAGTTCGTATTTTTACCTTAAAAAGTAACTTCATATTTTCAAACGAATTCATATTTTTAAACTGATTTGTCGGATATATTAATCAAATTTTATTGAGTTAATCGATCGTTAAACAACGAAAATAATATGAAAATGTAGTTACTGATATACTCTTTATATAAACCAAAAAAAAATATTACCAAGAATCATTACCTAAATTATTATTTAATTGTTATTATAAACCAAGAGAAAGAATGTATAGTCACAAATCGTCTTCAAAACCAAAGAAAGTATAATTCTCAACGTAAAGTTTATTTCTAATAACGATTATGAAATTAAGAATTCTATATAATCATTGACAGTAATCTAATGAAAAGAAATATTTTTTTTTAAAAATATACCAAACAATTGTGATTACAAAATGAATAGAAAATATCATTCGTGTTAAAAAAAATTGTTACCTTTTAACAAATGATTTTTTATAATCGCAATTATAATATCTTACAGTCATTGACTACAAAGATTGTAAAGGAAACTTCGTGTAGTTACAACTGTAAGATAAAATATCGTTTTATAGTAATCTGTTGTACGACATATATGAAATAGGTAGTTAAACTTTGATATCATATTTTTTGGTTGTTTAAAAAAATATCAACAAATAATGTGAATATTATAATATATAAATATAATATATTATATTAATAATATAATATATAATATAATATAATATAATTATATTAATAATATGATATTATATAATATATAAATTCAAAAAGATTTTTTTTCTGATTAAAAAAAAAAGAAAAAAAGTGGTATAACAGAAATACCTGTTTATGGTATTAAACTGTGAAATTTCAATTGAAAAATATCGATCTCTTTTTATTCTCGAAAGAAGCAAAATTTGACTAACCTATTTCGATCGTGCGTGCGATTATCGATTATTCTGAATTCGAGTCAAAAATAGTCGTAAACAACCATTAACCATCCTACAACTATCAACAATTACTCCCTCTAAAGAAGAAAAAGAGGATTGAGCAATCATCGGATAGTCGAGAAGCAATTATACAAAAATATCGCGTCAACGTTTGAATCGCTCGTACGCCAGGACGAAGGAAAGCAATGGATGGCTAACGCTACAAACAAGAGAAGGGAGGTCTAACCTATAAGTCGACTGACGCCAGCAATAAAAACAGTAGCTCATCGTTAATGCCTTATTTTCTATTATTGTTCGTGAAACGCTTATGTAACGCATGATACTCGCGACTGCGCAACCAAATAGGCTGAAATTAAAGATCAAAGTTCAATAATGAACAACGTACCGTGAAAACGAGACGCACCGCTACTTTTGTATATACCACCGTCACTGCCGGGAACGACTCGCTCGGGTCATCGCGCGAGTCACGATGACATACACTCATACACGCACATACACGTACACACACACACACACATACATACATTCATACAACGAGTCACGTCAAATAATACGTACAATGAACAAATTGAATGATCGGTCGCGATCTACTCGTTGAACGATCCCCGCGAAACTGTACGCTCGCTCGAAATTCGTACGGGTTTACCGAAGAGTCCCGACGCGAGCCGGATTCACCCGAATCCCCTACCCCACTCGTTTGCGCTCTCACTACGGCGCTCTTACGACGATCGCACAATCGTTTCTTACATTTTTCGTCGATTTTTTTCGTTTGCCATTTCTCCGGGACGCTTACCGAACAACTAAAGTTTCGCTCGATGTTATTCACTTCTTTTCGATATTAATGTTGGCAACGACCGATTATTTTTCGGGAATAAGAGGCCGAATTTTGTCAAAAGTTTACAAAACGTCAACTCGCGCGACGCCATCTTGGCATTACTGGCCGTTACAGTGTCAATCGATTATCGAATGTTAATCGATTCTTTCTTTTCGATTTTTCTGGGCAATATCGTTGATCGATGAAACTGTTACAGATGTCACTGTTGCGCAGTCTTAAATTTTTTCTTAGTATTATTATTAAAGATTCTTTGGAATTTTATTTTTCAATTGCGAAATAAATGTTAAAAAAAAGAATTCTTCGACCAAGGAATTTAAGTTTTATTTGAGTAACATTTTAACGTTCGTTGCTTTGTGAAATGTCTTTGTAGCAAATAAATCGTGTGCTACTGTTGTTCGAATAAACAGATATTAATTGAACGTTAATTTTAAAGGTTAGAAATAATGATGTTATAATACATATGTTGCACGTTTGGAAAAAAAGACGATATTGCTCGTTAAACATATATTCATTGTATATATTCTAATGCGTATGTTGTTAATGGTTACTGTTGAAAATTTCTCAAAGATAAAAATGAAAATCGAAGATCGTACTTATGGATTTCTCACGATTACGATAACGATTGGGTTATTGTGCAATTAGGTTCGCGTCTACGGAGCGTTATTAAATCGCTATTTGTTGACTGCGCCGATTTTTAAGCCCGAAAACGATCAGGTCGAGTTTTGTATGTTTTTTTAAATATCCGCATATTGCGCGTACGTTTTAAATCCGAGACTTTGTTTTTTTTGTTCGTTTGTTTTTGGTCATTATATTTCTGATATAATAAACTCTTTATTCTTACCCTGTCTGACTTATTTCAGGCCTTTCCACTGTGATCCATTGTAATACGCGTGTATCTTTGATACCAGAATCAAGATTTACTTTTTAGTTTTTACTAATAAAAGGAATAAAAAATACATCAGAGTGGGATATAAAGCAGTGATTGTTGAGGTAAGAAAACACCTTCCCTTTTTTTATACAATGTATTGTAATTTTCACTAATTCGTACGGTTCCTAGTAAATGTTTCTTGTCGAACCTAATAGCTTGGCTATTAATTTTCCTGTAACTCAGACTGCAATGCTACGATTTTGCGAGTCGATCCTTTCTGAATCAATTTCCTTTCTGAATCCATATAATACTTCTTTCCTTTTTTCAAAAAATCGAGAAACATTTCGTATACCTTATCGTACCTTTTATTCTCTAAAATATGTAATTGCATCTAATCGATTTGAAATTTTCATTGGTTTATTTTAAAAATTAATTAAAAAGAAATTTATTTCAAAAATTGGTCATTTCATATGCTAAAATCCTTCCTAGAAGCCTTCAATTAATGATCAGTTTTTGATCACGCATTTTGATCGCTTCGACACCAAGATTTTTGATGTGCTTTTTAAGTACTTCAAAATCTGGTATAATTTAAATTATGTGAATTCTATTTAATTAGATAATCGTAATAAAATTTTTTAAAAGGAGTTTCGATAGAGTATTAACATTATAAAAATCGCTCACTCTTGAGAGTAATTTTTATTAGGGATTGGTAAGTTTTGTTGAGAATTTACAACCCCTGAAAATTACAGTAACGTCACTAATCTTTCATCGTTTATAAAACGTCATTTTATTTAGAAATTGTCGCTTCTTTAAATAATAAATCGAATGATATTTCTTATCATACGAATCATTTCTAAATGAAGAAACTATAACTATAATATTCGCAGAATTTTTATAGATATGATCGAACAACGAAATTAAATATTTCGAGAGAATATAGAAAACATCTTGCATGTGTATGGAATACATTAAAAATGTTTCATATAAATATTTTAATTTCTATTTAAAAAGTACGACACTTAAATTTCGAAACTTTAATTTAAAATTAATTAAAAATTTTTCTTAAATCACGAACTTTTCGAATATTTCAAATAATTTTCCAATTCATTTTCTGAATGTTAATCCATCGAAATATCTATGGATAGTTTGAGATTTAATTCAATTTTCTCGTTGGCTTTTATATCATTCAGAGAGGGTCGACGGAATTAATTTGACACATTGCAAAAAAGACGCCGACAAAGAAGAGCCTCGATTCGGAATCGACGAATCACGTTTGTTAACAACAATCTGTCGAGGCAGAAATAAGGTACGAACGTACGTCGATGTTTAAATAGATGCTTTTTATACGTGGAAACTGAGGGGTACATCATCATCGTTTAATATTAAATCGAACCGCGAATACACCATTACAGCTTCAATGTCCTCGTCATTCTCATTTTTTTCGTACCACGAAAAGAATCATTTTAATTAATTGGTAGCACTGAGAACGATAATCGTGAAGCGATGTTGATAGAGGAAAATCTGTCGTACAGCATTTTCTTCTAATCGTCGGACGAATTATGTGTAATTAAACAAATATGTATAATTGACAGAGAACGTACAACTGCGAAAGAAATGACCCAACGATGAAATAAATCGATTTAAAAATTCTTGAAAGGAAGAGAAATAGAGAAAAAAGAAAAGAGAAAGGAATTTGGAAATTTCTGAAAGTTTGGAAATTCTTAAATTTTTCAGCGCGGTACTTTTTGAGGAAAATTTAATTGGCCTGTTTAAAAGTATTTTAAAGAAGCCAAACGTAACAAATAAACGAGAGACAAAAAACGAAACAATAAATCATTAAAAACAGAAAGAAGAAAATGATTTAAAAATCGGTAATTCTTAGATTAAAAAGATGACAAAATTTTCTTACGAATACATAAGTAGCGACCCAATATTGAAATATTAGAAGCTAAATAGAAAAAATGAAAAAGTAAATGAGGATCAAAACGTCTTAATAAATCGAATTCCTAGTCACGATTAAATAAATAAATAAATTAAATAACTCCGCGTTACATTGGATTATAATTCAACAAATATAACTATAAGATATAAAGCATCAAATAGAGATCTCTTAGTAATCCATTGCTATTTAAATAATTAAATAATTCTTTAACACTTAAATCTGCGATACATATCTAGGTAAGTAGAAAGTTGATATTATTCAATCAAAACTACAATATTTCATGCTTAAAATTAAAAAGCATAAAATATCCAAAACTCATTTCCCATTTAAAATATTTGAAACATGAAAGGTATATACGGACTTCTGTGATTTATACATTTATGTATAAATTACACTTTGCTTAAGCTTAATTAAGCTTCGTAAATTCGAAAAATCCAAATGTTAAAGGGGTTAACATCATAAAAAGTTAAAAATAAATAAATAAACAAATGAACAAAATAAAAGCGCCATTAAAATACCCAATAATAACCAATACTCAACCTTCTACACATGCAAAAGCAAATAGACGGAAACAACTAAAGTAAATGAGTGAAAAAAGAAAAAGAAAAAGGAATGAAAATAAACACTGTCAGAAACCGATGCTGTACGGCGTTCTTCGTTTGCCTCCGATTCGCAAACCAGAAGACAGGAAGTGTTTGCGATGACGGCACATCGATTGCGCGCAGGGGTCAGCTACGTCGATGGGGACTTGGGAGAGCCAGTCGCGAGGAAAAGAAGAGAACACCGTTTCATCCCTTTCTTGCCCTTGTTCCTGTTCTCTCGTTCTCTCAGCTTCTCTTCCGTTCTTCCCTCGTGGATTACGCGTGATCACCACTGAAATAACTACTCTGCATCATGAACAGTTTGTCGATGGGATTGTGAATCGCCGCGTGTAAACTCTGCGACAACGAGGGCGCCTCGTGGGACGTTGGTCCGTGGTGGGAGTGGCCGCTGGCTTGATGGCCACCCTCTTGGCCGCCGCCACCCTCGTTCTCACCTATGTCGAAGCCAGCCTCCGTGCCATCCAACGACAGATCGCTGCTGCAGAAACTCTCGCCTGAGTGGCCTGGATATGCGTCTGAAATCAACGATTACGGATTATGGTCAAACACAGAGATCAAAGATTGGCTTGGTTCAATATACAGGCGAATAACTTTTACATTGTAATAAAAATAAATCAAATTGCAAAAATTAAGATCTATATCTACAAATTAGGAGGCGACGAGAAAAAATATCTTAAACACGTATTTCTCATCTTAGCATAATCTTCGGATAATTTCAAGAGACTTTTGTAAAACACGAGTTCACAACTTCAAGTAATCAAGTAAATTATGTAACGTGCAAGGAGAAGATTTTAAGATAGATTTCTACGTGGAAACGTATAGGGGTTAAGAGTAATTTCATTTCCGAAATTAAATTCAACGATGCACAACCATCCTTCCTAGGTTTTCTACGAGTAGAAGTGACTTACCGTCGGGCGAGTACGGGTTATTGGGGTTGAGCGGTTGAGTGGCTGAGGGGAAGCTAGAAGATTCCCCGTCGCGCATGTTCATGGCGTTCAAGTAATGACCTGCGAACGAGATCAAACGATTGTACGGCAATTGTACCAACAATACATCTATCGAAGCCCCATTAACCAGTCTTCGCGAAACGTTAAATAGTTAAACAAAACGTCGAATATTTCTCGAGAACAGTCAGAACAAAAATTTTCGTTTACTCTAAGCAATCATCCTTTTTCCATATTCGAGTCACTGTCGACAAATCGTCAAAGTGAAACTCGAATAACGTCGAATTAAGAAAGAA
Source organism: Melipona beecheii (assembly GCA_032399605.1). Taxonomy (NCBI): domain Eukaryota; kingdom Metazoa; phylum Arthropoda; class Insecta; order Hymenoptera; family Apidae; genus Melipona; species Melipona beecheii. Next base: position 7,586,063 of record JAUCMO010000243.1, on the reverse strand, counting down.
TTTCGTACGTTTAGAATTAGCGAGATGAACTACCGTATGCTAGTATGTATATCTTACTGTGATCGCTGTGAGGACTCTCTGTTCGACGTTCCTCCTTGGGTTCCTTGTCGGATCCAGGCTCGGTTTTCGCTTTCCTCTGCAGCTTCTTCATCTTCGCCCGTTGGTTTTGGAACCAGACTTGCACCACGCGTACGCTCAGGCCCGTGTCCTTCGCCAGGGCCTCCCGGACTTTTCGACAAGGCTTCGGCGACACTTCGAACGACGCTTTAAACTGACGCCTCTGCGCCGACGTGAGGATCGTCCGCGGTCGTTTGGGTCCCCGACGACCGTCGCGGGGCCGATTATCGTCCAGTAAATCATCGTCTGTAAAATTCGTTTTGTTCTCTTGAATTTCGAGAAATTCCTCTCATTGAGAATAGACGAGAAACTCATATTCTCATAGTTTGAAGAATTCAAATGAATTCAATCGTTATTAATTTCAGTGCAAATGGAAGAATATTTTCGGCTTGTTGGGGTTGGTTAATGGTCCACCGATCTCAATTCGAACGTTGAAGATCTCTTTTGCAATTATTTCGCGACACAACAGTGAAAGTATTCCACTGGAGTTATAAAAGAATTCTAAAGGTCTATAATTTGGAAAAATAAACTAAAAGCAACGGGTGATTCGAAAGGTGAAAAACTGGAAAGTAGGACAAAATTAAATTCAAAAGAATATAGTGAAGGGAGAAAACATCAGAGATTCTAAAAGAAATTTGTACAAAAGAGTGAATAAGAATTTTAATTTTTAAATACTAATTGTGAAACTTGTACTCTGCAATAAAGAAATAGAGAAAAAATAAAAAACACGAGTAAAGCTGTAGAAAAGAAATTAGTCGTAAATGAAGAAGTTTTAATCGAACTGAGATTTAGTAATTTAATTAACAATTAACCAGTATTCGACAAAAAAAAAAAGATAATAATATCAAACGTGAAACAGTCATATCTATATAACTGTTGTCTATATAATTATTCGATCAACGTTCTAACGAGAGACAACTTATTTAGAAATGCAACAATTCCGAAAAGTCGTGACTAACAAACTGCTCTTCCATCGGTTTCACCGGTTAATTCCTTTAAAAGCAAGGTTTCTTTAAAAGCAATCGCAAACGACAACCTTCGCGAAGGAAACTAAGTATCGCGAATTTTTACGAAAGAATCTCAAGACAAAAATTTCAGTTACGTCAGAGAAATTGCGAACACGAATCTTTTCTATTCTCGTTTACAGATTGGCGTTCTTCTTCGTATAATTTTTTTTTCTTTTTCAATTTTTTTTTCTCTGTGTTCCAATTCATGGAAGAATCGTTTCTAATTACGCAGCTTGGTTTAAGTGTATTTACCTTGAAAAGAGAGACAGCCTTGATTCGAAATTCCTGCAGGTTTTTACTTTGGATGTCTTTAGATTGTAGTAGTACAACCTGCGAACAATGCAACAAGGTATGTACAATACGTTTCTCGCACGTTTCGTCGATTATTTCATCTCGATTTGTCGATCTTTCCTTTCTTTCTTTTTTTTTTTCTCTAATTTATTTTCACTCGAGATTTTTTAATTTCTAACGTTACGTTTCTGACTTGTTTTTTCCTCATTTCTATCATCGTCGTGATTTTTTATGACATTTAAGATTCCTTTAATTATTAAATCCTTCATTTCCAGTCCTTTCAATTACTTAAATATAAATAATGTTAAACTTTGGATATTTATAATTTTTCTAGTTACTAAATTTTTACATTCTAGCATTATAAACTCTTTTATTTCTGATTAAATTCTTCTAATTTTAAATCCTTTCAATAAATCATTTTAAATAACGTTAAGTATAAGATTTAAACTTCAATTCTTCAAATTATTAAATTCTCATATTCCTTTATTCCTAATTGAATCCTTTCGATTATTTGAATATAAATGATAGTAATTATAAATTTCAACTCTAATCTAAATCTTTCTATTATTAAAGGAAACTTCTTCTAATACTGCCCATTAGACACTAGTATCGTGCTTTCGAAAAAGTAATTCGACCAAACGTGAACGCGAATCGTTTATTCTCCTGAGAGAAGACGTAAAAAATCGTACGAACGAAACTTTGTAAAACCATCATCTCGATCGTCGGTTTGACAATTTTTCGTTAAAAGCGACCAGTATCACTCGATACTATCCATGTTGTCCTGAACAGACCGCCAATCTCGGTTGTATCGGTATCGATAATAAAACAGAAATCGTTTGATAGTCGAGCAGTTTGCTATCGGACGTTCCGATTCCACGGGGACACTATGCTACACATCGCTTTACACCTGTAAATTCGCGTGTCGTGTGATATAATACGGTACGAAAATCGGTGGACTCGGAGTTTCGCTTTGTTTGGTAATATTTAAAAGAATCAGTGGCCGGAATTATAACAGCAGACAGTTTTTTAGTTGTAGAGAAATGTAGGGAGGACATGCAGAGAGAAATTTGCAAATCGAAGTAAATTGGAAACTTTCAAACTGGAAATCTATAAATGTCAAGTGGATTCTGTTGATATCAAGCTGCACGAAGTGCTTTGAAACTGTGAAATGTGTAATTGTGTAAAGATGTAAAGAGAAAGCTAACGTGTTTCCGACAATCATGCTACGCTGTTGCTTTATTTGCTAGGCTGCTGAAACTTTTAGATAGAATTAGGCCACCTTGGAGCTTAATTAATTTTTTTAAGGAACGAAATATTAACAGAAAGAGACAATATCTATACTGCAAACAATGAAGAAACGTAAGAAAATCCATTTGTTCCAATTCTAATCCAAAAATTAAAAAAGGAGTCACTAAATAAAAATATCAAATAGACAATTACGTTAATGTCAGAGAGAAATAAATTGGAGGGAACGTTGAACATACAAAAAGACTAAGGGAGACGAATTTAATCTAAACGTCAAAGAACAACTTGTCAACAAAAATGGCCACTAAACTAAAGAATGTATATATTAATTACACGTCAACTGATTCAAAAATTAAGAGCAAAGTAAAAAATACAGGAAAGAAATTAAAATAACATCAAGAAAAGCTGGATGAAATGGAGGAGGTGTGAAACTCAATGGTGGAGGACAGTAGTAACTTGGCACCAACCTTGAGGACTGTTCAGGTACAACTCGTGCTCGTAGTCCCTTCGACAGATCGGTTGTCCCTGACGGAGGAAATACTGGGCGCCAGGCGGCAATGGCTGGCCGCACATGCAACACGCGAAACACTCCACGTGAAACACCAAACCCGGCGCCCTCAGAACGAAATCCGAGCAGCTGATCTTCTCCATGCATCGTGCACACTTCACGCCGAAGATCCGCTCGTAGTCCGTTCGACAGTAGAGCTTCAGCTCGCGGATAAAACAGGAATGGGCGAGAGGTGTGGCACACGCGGCACACGAAAGACATTCCTCGTGGTAGTTTCTTCCAGCCACCTGCATCACGTACTTGTCGACTATCGTGCGGCCGCAACCCGCGCAGATCGTCTCCAACAGTCCGGACTCTGTTTTCACCGAGACCGACGGTTCTGAAATCAACAACGATCGTTGTTTTTAATCATTCGATCGGTTTTTTGAATAAAAATATACAAGCAGAATATGCGCAATTTCACGTTTTTATAGACACAGAGGTACAAACAGGTGAGTAGAAATTCCCGCCATTAAGTATTGTAACAAGTATCCTGTTTTTGAGAGTGTATCTGTGCGTATTCTCTGTCATTTTGGTACCTTTTAATTTCCCATAAATGCATGAAAGTCAATAGAATGACACGTATATTCTAGAATGATAAATAATCGCTGTTTATACGACCAAGAACATAACTGTGACTAATGGATTTAAACGTTTTTGAAAACATTTTGTTCACAACTAGGTTCAACACAGTCTTCAAAGTTTTCTCTTTTTTGTCACACGATTTTTTTTCCACCATTCTGTTGAACTTTAAATATTAGCATCAGACGACGAATTGTGAGAATTTTCATCACTGAAAGTGATTTTAGCGGAAATAACCCAAAAAATCGAGCCTCTTCAAGTGCAATGCTAATGCAACGAAAATTAGCGATTGGTTGATTTGGGTCACGTGATTCGTGAAGGGGCGTGGGGTAAACCTCGAGTAGTAGTAGCGTTGTCTGGTACTGAGCGATCGCGCCTGTAATTTGTTTTGTAGCGATTCAAATATTTGCATATCAATAAAATTTTATGGCAAAAAAGTAGTCTTCATTTCCTAATCAGAACAGTTGCTTCTGGGCTTTTCAGTGAAACGAATCGCACTGGGGTACAAGTCGTGCAGTTTTTTGAATTTTGGTTTCTTACGTTTACTCTTTGAAATTCGATGAAATGGTGAAAAAAATCGTGTAGCAAGTTTAAGAATTCGTCGCAAAGAAGAGACTTCAATCTTCGAGATCGCGGTGGATTTAGCGGCGAAAAAAATTTTTTTGTCGTTTTAGAAACGTTGGAATTTTTATAATTTTTATAATTTACTCTTAAACTAAAAAATTTAACCGTCATTTTAAATTAAACCGTCAGTTCAGAATTATTTATCATTGGATTTAGCATTTGAAACGTAGAAAATTGATCGTACTTATTTATTAACCCTCTGCGTATCAGGTGAAGTTAAAGAATCGAATTTTGCCCATATGTTTCAAAGTTTACTTTATTTACTTATCAACGTGATATCGTATTTTTCTACACCATTGTACTAGTTTTAACAAATCATTCACCTAGATAAATATTAACTTCTATTGAAATTGATGAAAACTATTCGATAAATTTTCTTCGTCACAACTGAATACTATTCTAATTAATAAATAAATAATTCTAATTAATAAAAGAGAAAGAAAATTTTAGTTCTTTCATACATTTCACAAAAAATTAAGTACAATAATTATCATAATTATTATTAATCATTATAATATTATAAAATTTCAATGCAATATCGCACAATTACAATTAAATAGATTTTCATCTAAATTTTTTAAAACAAATTTCATATCAATTGGTACTTTTCGCTAAGTAATGGAGACGAAAATTTTTGATTGTTCAGAATCAACTTTCAAAATATATTAATAAATTAATAAAAAGGAAGAAACAGAAGATCTCAATAAAATTAGATTTTATTAAACGGGTTTGTTTCAAACTAGCATCTACCCTCGATCAATCAAATACGTAAAATCACACGAATCGAGGTTAAACAAATATGAAATTTTTCCGGCATGGAGGAAATAAATACAGGCGAAGTTATGCCGAACGATATGGCTGTCCAACTGAGATATGTGATAGCAGAGCAATACTGCAAGTCCCATGAAATTTGTTCCGTCGCTTATCGATTGTCGATAGTGATAAAGCTACAACGAGACAGAACGCGATACAATCACTTTCTGTTTACTCGAGCTACGACTCCAACTATTTCTTCCACTTGCAACACGCACAAAAACATTTAGGTAAATAATATTTCGTCGGAGAAACGGATTCGTGACACGATAAACAATTTTTTTAATTCGATCAATTCAACGCTGTCGAAACTGTCCTCGCATTAAAAGACTTTGAAGTTTATCAAAATTGTAAAATCAGTGAAAAAAGACGCTTGCAATTTCTCAGTTACTCTGTGTTATTAGTTAATATTGTTTTTAAATATAATACTAAGAATAATTTTATAATTTTATAAAATCGCAGGAAAAATTCCTTTTACGTTTCCAAATAATTTCAAACACGAAAAGATTTAACTGAATCGTGATGTGAAAGATGCTCACCGATAATTATAATTTATATAATCATAAAAGTACACATATTGCAACTGAAATATTTCAAACAAAGAAAGAATGATTTTTGAATACTTTACGGATTTCAAACAATTCTTATGAATTGTATATATTCTATTGAATATATTCTATGAATTCTTTGTATTCTTCTATTACGCGTGATGGTCAATTTATAACGAATCGACTGATTGATATGAGATCACAAAAATGTGATTTTGACATCCTTTATGATTCATTTGAGAAATTCATTTGTTTTACCTGCATTGTTATTGTCGTTGGTAGGCCGAAAGGGAATCGGCGGCGCGGCGGAGCCCATCGTCGGAGGACCTGACTCACCCTGCCGATTCAAGCTACCAGGTAGTGGAGGATAGAATTCCAACATGGTTCCTCGAGCCTCGTAAATTCTCAATTCACAAGCCACACTTTTCAAACAATCTTTCTTTTTTACCTTATATTTTTTTCAATTTACTTCTCCTCCCACAAAAAAAGAAAAGGTATATCACTCTCGATAATCAACTGTCACTGTGAAGAAGCTTAAAACTTCTCTATGAAAGTCTACATAATCTTACGAATTTTGTGTGAGTCAGAGACCAGACCAGGAAGGTCTGATTGTCCGGTCGTTCAATTTTCCCTTGTTCTTCAATGCAGCGACAGGTGCATCAAGAAAACGACATAAAAGTGCTACGTTCACAAGTTAAAATCCAAAATTCGTGAACACATTCTCGAGAATTTCGTTCTAGTCAGAAATTAGAGGAGCCCAAAATTCACTTCAACGTGTCTCTCGAAGTCTATATATCCCTCCAAGCCTCGTCGATATTCACAGATGAGAAATTCACAACCTGCCCGATCTTTCGAACTGTCCTGTCCTGTCCTTCGTCGTGGCGGACAGGTCTCGATCAAAAGAAATCCCTCCGAGTCTATCAAAGTCTACGAAGTCACAGATCGAACCGAAAACTCCAAAAATTCACAAACTCGCCGCGTTCCAACTGTCCGATCGTCTTCAACCCTCACCCGTCCTTCGACGCGGCGATAGGTCTCAAGAAAAGATCCCGCGATCTCCACCTGGCATCCTGACGAACTTCCAACCCCGATGAGACCTCGGCTCCACCGTCTTTGATACCATCTTTCGCTTCTTTCTCTTTGTTTCCTTCTCTTCTTCCTGTAGCCTTCTTCTCAGTCACCACCCAGCGTCGATGAGGGGTGGTTTCTCTTTCTTTTTTGTCAACTCGTGTCCGACTCGCTTGAAAAGACGAGAGACTTTGTTTCGATGCTCAGCGACGTGACAGCTCGGACGTGTCGGCGAGCCGGACTCTCAGGCTTTTTTGACGCCAGCTATCGCATCGACAGTGAAAATTCATCCCCCCACCTATTCGGTCGGCAGACGATCGACTGAGAGAGGGTGAGAGCCCCGAGGAGGCGTGACGTTCCAGGATGATTAAGGGAGACTGGAGACGAGAGGCCATTGGCTCCCGCGGGATCCGCCCCTGAACCGTGGAGAGACGGCGAGGGTGAATCCTGCTCACGGTGCTCAACTGGTTGCGCGAACTGCGCCTCCGCGAGATCAATATCGCGAGGCAGTGACGTACGCTGCTCGCGCGACCATTGGGGTTGAACCTTGTTACCTTGAATTCGGGAATACTGACGACCCGTTCGGGGATGGTGAGCGTGGTTTTCGAGCGTGTTGACGAGAAAGAGTGAGTTCGACCCGCCGCGTATTTGGTATTTCGCGGAAGAACAGAGGGTGTGTGTTGCAACTGCGACGTTCTCGGAGAATTCGGAGATGGTTTTGGATTTTCATTTCGATTAAATTCCAAATTTTTGACACCTTCGAATGGATGATCGCGTTTGAACGTTAGAGAAGAAATTAGCAAGAAATGTTGCTACCATCTAAATACTGAGAGATTGTCATCTCGAAGGTTTTTGAATTTTGGTATTTCAAATTTGGAGTTTCTGGTGGATAGCGTTGAGAATGTTCGACCGGTAATTGAAACGTCAGAGTGAAAATTTACAAAATGTTGTTACGATTTCAATATTAAGAGATTGTTGTTTTAAAGAAACGATGAATTAAATGTTTAGCACGGCTTTCAGGAAGATGATTCGTAGAAGAACGCTGCGATTTGTTACAATTTGTGGATGTTTTAAAGGATACTCATAGTCCTAGACTTGATAGTCTAAATTTGAAATTTTTGTGATTTTCCTTGAATGATAGTATTACTGAAGAAAGATCTAATTGATAGAGAATAGCGGACTATTTAATAGCTGTCAGATCTGAAACTGACGATTTAAGAATGTCGAGAAAGGCTTCGATTTGTTCAAGTATTTTGCAATTTTTATCTTTTGGTAATTTAAATTTTTGTGAAAAATACTGAAGAAGAATTTAATCGACAGCAGATTAAATTTAGAATTTGTCGAGAAAGTGTTGTAGAAGAAAGCAGTCTGAATATTGAGAAAAGATTCGATTAATAGCTCAGAATCAGATATTACAGAGGAAAAAATTGAAAATTCAGCGATATATTGCGAGAAATTGGAAAATTTTGGCGTTGCTCAGTGTTGAGACTTTCAATTTGAAATTTCTCAGTATTTGTTAATCGACGATGATTTTACTACGCTAAGGATGATAAAAAAAAGATTTAATTTGCTGTGTATAGATACTCTATAGAAATGTGATGGAATATTACTTACAACAGTTTAAATATTTTAGCTATCTTGGATGAAACTTTCGTGTTGTTAGATACTTCAAATATTGAATCGTTGAGAATCTGATGGTTCATACTAATCTCGAGAGCGGAGAGAACAATGGAATGTTTCAAGCGGACGAAAGCCAAAATTATATTAAAAACCATCAATACCAGTCAAAATCGTTGAAAAATCAGACACTCTGTACTAAAAAATTCGCATTCAAGGAGTCACAATTAGCAAAATTAGGTAAAAATCACCCTCCAGTTTATCACAAACTAACCAAAATCGTTTGCATGATCGTATCCACTTCTTGGTCAATAAGAAGATGCAACATTTTCAACCGGCGCACCAGCCACCCCAAATAAGCGTATGTTGCCTGTCGGTTTCGATTCAACCTCCCTCTCCCCAGAGTTGATCATTCTCCTCCTCGTCGTCGTCGTCGTCATCGTCGTCCTTACATACGCACGTGTTCCATCGTGAAATACTTTGCATCACCGTTACCATCCCTCTCTCTTTCTCTCTTTCTGTTTCTCTCGACTGCATGCCCCTTTGTAACAGAGCAACGAGGAACGAAGGGGCCACGGCCGGGAGTTTCATAGGCAACTAGGCGTATCATTCGTGATACGATGGGGGGAAGAGAGCGCGGGCGAAACACAGAGAGACAAAGAGGGCCCCCGTATATAGGCTTTTATTTGGCAAACATCGACGATAGACGGGCCGCACAAAGGGCGGGCATTGTCGCGTATTTACGCGGACTGACAAACGGCCAAATACTCGATACGACGCCGTACTTTCAAAATACACGGGACATCCTTCGCGTCTGGCGATATTGCACTCCTCCTGGGGTAGCTCCGACGTTGCTGTTCTTCGGCATGTTCTCGTTCCTTCTTCTTCTGACGCTAGATGAACCAAAACCATCAAAATCATCAATTTCTAATTTCTGTTGGAAATTTTAGAAATGTATAAATAAAAGCTTCTGTACCCTGTTGCATTATACTTCCTTTTTTACTTCAATATTTCTGATCGGAATTTTGTGCTTTAATCGTCGATTAATGTTTCAGTGTCACGATAGCTTCTGTATTATAGAAAGGAATTTTCTTGGTCAGAGAGGGAAGAAGGAGGACAGTTTTCTGAATTTTTAGTTCCTTTACTTCTTCCTAGATCGGTTCCTTCGCCATGTTCTTAGTTTGAGAGACTAGATTCTTCTTCGTTTCCTTTCCTCTTGTATTTTAGGAATTCTTGTTGGTTGCAGAAGGAAGAAAACAATTTTTTTTCTTCTTTTTTTTCATAGTATTTCCTTCCGTTATTTACTTCTTTCTTTCTTGGGGAAGGTATTTATTCTTGCTTGTTCATCTGTAGATTTTTTTGATGGTTATTTTAGAAGTTTCTAAATTCTCAATCAATGTATACGTACCTCTCATACTAAAGTAAAGTAAAGTTGTTTAGTATTCTTTTTTGTTTGAATTATATTTTTTTTAACTATATTTGAACAGAGGGCAATTGAGCTATGATTCATTTTCGAGAAAAGCAAATTTCCGAATTAGCCACCAGATTTTGTACGAACGTCGAAGAGTTCCATACCAGGGATCCCAGTTCGAGAAGAGAAATAAAGGAAACCCTCGATTCTTTATTTGCCAAATATGATTTCTATGCAGACAATGAACCGGCAAACATCTCTCAACACTCAATATGCCAGTTCTTCGAGATTCGCGTCCGTCTGGCTTTCAACTATTCTCGGTTAGCTTACCATAGCTCGATCATGATCGTACTTGAATGACAATAAAAAACAATGAAGAGAGAAATTGCAAGAAACATTATTGTCCAGCTTAAAGAAAAAAAGCATCGCTAGAAAGAGTTTGGGAGTATTTTATAACATTTTGGAGATTATAAAGATTTTCTAAAGAAAATATAAAGATACGTCTGAATATTTTTTTATACAAATTTATAGTTCAACAACAAAGTAATACTTTAGTAGAATTTAGAAAATTTGTCTTACTGATTAAATGTTGTAACAAATGCTCCTTCAAGTTTCTTGAATCTAATTTAATTTAAAGAAATCTTCAACAGTTTCTGTTTCTTCAGTTCCATAAACGTATCAATTTGCAATAGATAAAAATCTTCAATAGATAAATCGAATGAAAAAGAAAAAAAAGAAAGAAATTGCGAAATATTAAAACAACGTCGCCTGGCAAGAAAGGGGAGGGGGATGAAACAAAAAGCAAAACTCGAGCACCCTGGACGCAACTGCGACAGTCGACGTTTAACACGGTCTTATCTCGAACATAATAGAAATTAGGGAAACCCAGTGACCCTCGCGATTTCACGGCGTATAAAGGCACAAAAGTCGCTGCCGCGCGCCCCGGATGAAATATGGTTTCTTGCAGGTGCATCCACCCCATTTTGGCGCTCTCCCGTCCTCTCTCCCGCTCTCTCTTGTGGCTATTGTTCAGGATATGTGACACTAACGCCATCCGTGTAATTATGCTGATACGGTTCCAACGTTGTCTCGTCACACAGGGTGCAAGATCATCCCCTAAATACCCTTTGGTCACGCATCGTGAGGGTGATCTCCCATCGTAACAGTTAAACGTGGATTTTACTTGGTATCCTGTAAACAGAGAGTTTCTACTGGTTAGAGAATTTGAGATTTAGAGTGAGAAGAATTACATTTTTGGAATTTAATTTAATTAAACCCTGCGAGTTTCCGATTCGAAATCAGTAACTCCAATCATCACGGAGCGAACAAATCAAATTTTATTTTAAGTTTTGCAAAATCTCGGGCTCAAAACTGTCCGACGTCTATTTAGAAAATAATGTTAATTCACGAGACAATTTTCCGGTGATAAGAAACGAAAAACGAGAAGATGAACATCGTTGACGCAATAAAATGGAAATTTCTGGCTGTATATTTTCCTGAAGCTTATCATTTTGCTTTAATAACAACGCGGAGCGTGTATTATAAATTCTCTTTGAAGGAAACAAAAGATGAATTGTATTAAATTTCCAAGAAACTCACGTATTAATATATGATATATAAAATAATCAAAGTTTTTATAAACTGTATTATTGTATTAATTTAATTAACGATGCTGTTATTATACTAATTAATTAATTATATTATCATTCTAATTTATATTATTGTTATTATTATTATTATTATTATGTCAATTTAACAAAAATTGATATCAATTTCTCAAGTTTTCATTAATATCCAATGATATAAACATTTAAAAATATCCACGAAAATACGAATTTGCATAAAAATCGGCAGTCTAATAACGAGAGAGGACAAGAGAGGAAAGACGGGCGAACGACCACCCTCGACGAGCTTTTTCACAAGTTTTCTGCACGTGGCTGTCCCAGCACCCTTTCGTCACGTATAAAAAAGTGCCCCTGCCTCGTAATACGCGTCGAAGATTCTTGGGCCCAGTTGCGGCATGGAGATTCACGGAAGGGTGCTACGAATTTCAAATGACCGTCATTGATTATAAATTAGGCGACGCGTATTGCAAACACAAGTTGATCAGGGACAGGATCGATAAGGGGTAGTTGAAATTTATACCGCCTTCTTTCTAATTAATTACACATATTATTAGGAATGTTCTTTGGACAGAAGATACTACAAGTGGGACACTTGTTGCGAATGATTTCAGGTAATGAGTTCCACGGTAATAAAGATTGTGACACTTTAGTTTCAATTATATTTTAAATACTTTACTTAATTATTAATTGTGAACGAAATTATACTTTAAGAAATTTTAATTCTTTTCAGTGTACTTGAGAAAATATCGGTGGCTTTGAGAGATTGGACATTGTCTTAACTTCAAAGTGTCTAAAAGATTTAAGAAACATTTAAACACGCAAAGATATTGTTATTACACACAGAAATATCTGCAATTCTGGTAAAATTAAATACTACAAATCTGCTTATATATACTTTTCCTATCGTAAACAATCAGAATACTTCTTCAGTATCCGACTTAAAACGCCGATATCTGAAACAAAGTTTCAACGTTTCAATAAGAATCAAAGTCAAAGTAAAAAGAGAAAGAAAAGAGAAAGAAAGGGAAAACAAGGGAAAGAAGTGAGATTAAAAAAAAGAAGTTGAAAAAAAAAGTGTAAAGTTGAAATATAAAGGTATTCGAGGTTGAGGAGCGACGTCTGACAGTCAAAGACGACCTATTGCAACGGCGGCACGTGTCCTCAGGCTTGTTCCACCCTCGTGACGGTCTTAGGCCGGCATTCCACGCTGGCCGGCCCCGGATAAAATGTAATAACGCGTCCTCTTCAGGCTGGCGCGCACGAATCCATCTTTCGTTAACGAGGGTGGAGGCTCACGATTGCGTCCCAGGAATGCGTGATGACTACTTTGTGAGGAATGCGCCGTGGCGCCCGTACGCGAAAACCGGAGCACCCCAAACCTGCCTGGCTCTGCTTGCTACAACCACCTTTCGCAGCCAAGAAACATTCATCTTCCCTTTCTTTCTTTCTTTCTTTCTCTCCCTGTTCCCGGAGAGGAAACGTAGAATCCAAGACACGTCTCGACTTTTTCTACTTTCTTTCACTGTTCTACCTTTTCCTCTCTTCCCTCTGTCTCACTGGAATCCAGAAGCCAGCAGAAACGTCGATCTACTTTCTATTTCTTCTTTTTTTTTTTTTTTTTTGTTTTCTATTTTACCATAGATTTGGAATTGCAACTCTATTTATATATATAGAATTGTTTCTTTCTTGGTTTTTGTTTTTGCTTTCCCAGGGTGTCTCTTCCGTTTGTTCTCTCCTTCTTCGCTCGTTTGCTTTACTGGAGATTTAGAAACCAAGAAACATTAGACGTTTCACTCTCTTCTTTATTAGAATTCGACTTTTAGATTTCACTTTCTTACCTTTTTTTATTCTATTGGAGTCGAGAAACGTAGATCTTCCTTTTTTCTAGTTTCTCATTATCATTATTTTCTTTCTTTCATTCTTTTTTCTGTTTCACTAGAATTCAGAACTAAAAAAGAGAACTAGATCTTCCTTTCCTTTCCTCGTTCTTCTCTTTTTCTTTTCCTATTTTCCCGTCCTCTTTCTTCTCTTTTCTTCTTGCTTTACCAGGGTCCAGGAATATGAAACCTTGATTTTTCTTCTTCTTTCTTCATCCCCTCCCTTTCCTACAATCTAGATCCAAGACAAGTAAACGTTCTTCCTCATTCTTAATTTCCTTCTATCTTTCGTGTTTTATCAGTGTCCAGGCTCAAGGAACTCGTCGATCTTCTTTTCCTTCTCTTCAGTCTTTATTTTCCTCTTTCTTGTCCTTTTCTTTCAACAATAACGAGTGAAATTGTAACGGGTGACGTGAATTATTTGACAATTGCCCCGCGATTGTGTCGAGACCTTTAATTACAAGCTTCCGAATGATTTGTCTTGAAATGTCAGTCTTTAAATTCTCAAAATATCTGTCTATTCTCTTACCCATGTTTTCGAAAATGTAGATACAAATTAAGTCGGTGTAAGTATGAAATTTCAGCGAACATTCAAATTCTTTCTTTTCGTCGGGAAGTTTGAAGTTTGAAGATTCTTTTCAGCTTGGATTTAGATCACGAGGGATGATTTATTTATTAGAAATCATTAGAATATTAGATTGTCAAGTTATTACATTAGTAGATTATTATATCATCAAATTAGTATTTTACGAAATTTGAATTGTTCAAACTTAACACAGCAAATAAAGCAAAATATAATGTAGTTTTACATTAGAATCAAATGTTATCATTAGAACGCGAGTATTTGGTGCAAAATGTGTAAAGCTAAATAAAAATTTGTTGATTGACTATCTTAACTGTAAACATTCGACAAATTTTTACATCTCATTCCACAAAATATTCTCAATCTATAATAGTAAAATATAGTTGAACACACAGTACCAGAATAAAATGAACATGTGCTGATTCACTATCCTAAAGAATTGTAAGATTTAAGACAAAGTTAAGATAACACAAAAATTAAGAATATAGAAACATTAAAAATTATCGATTTCAAGAAGATAAAACCTGTTACCAGATTCATCAATTAATCAAGAAAGTTTAAGAGAAATATGTCGACTGGAAATTTAATATCTAACAAAATTCAGGAATCAGGCAAAATAAAAGATTGAAACAAACGCTAGAAATCATGTAAAAAGTATTTTCCGTGTTTCTCTTCTTTTCGTAATAAATAACAATTCATTTCGTTCCAGTATAGCACTGTATTCTCACTCGTTTCGCGCAAAAAACCTCCGCGAAACGAACTCTACCCCAACATTCCTGTAATAAAACCACAACATAAAAAAATTAGACAATAAAAAGCCAATCTGAAACAGGGAATCACAAAGCTTCTACAACATTTCAGAAGCTTTCGTATTATGCATGGTACAAAAAGTACGTACGAAACGAAAAAACGAAAATACAAAAAAAAAAAACACGACGAAAATCTCTCTTTGATCCCGTTCGGAACTTCTGCCGGTTATTTCATAATTTCCTGGCTCGCGAACCAATTAATCTTCGACCCTTTGAGCGAGAGACGCGCTTCCGAAAAGTTCCGTTCTCCCTGTAATTTTTACGTCAAATGTTTCTGCACTCTGATGCTCGCTATTATTCACGGATCGTCGCCTTGCGATTCGTTTGATAAAAAAAAAAAGAAAAAAGAAAGGAACACGCGCGACAGAAAGCCGGGAAAAGCGATATCCGAGAGTTTTACTGGATACTTTCATTCCCTTTGGACGATTCTTTCGAGGAACGCGAGGACGGGTGTCGTCGCTCATGCAGAAACTCGACGCGTACTTAGAATGCTTTTTCCACTGACAGACGAGGAAAAAACTGGAGAGAAGAAGGCTCTGCGAGAGCAGAGAGAATTCGAGCAAAAAAAGAGTGGATCGAAGATTTCTTTCGTCGGGAAAATTTGGAGGAATCTGAGAGAATTGGAGTTTAATTTTTAATAAATTTGAGGATAAAGGTTTTAGATTGGCTCTTGATTTGGAGGAATTAAATTTTGTTGAAGGAGATTCTGACGAAATCGGTTTGAGAAAATTTGAAGAAGAAGACTGTGAGATCAGAGATAAATTTGAAGACTTTTTTTTGTCGAAAAAATTTAGGAAAGCTTTAATTTCAGTGAATTTGGGAAAAAATTCAAAGGTCTCTTTTTTCATTTTCTGATTTGGGAGTATTTTGGTCTTTGATAGATTTAAGAAAAATCGAAATCAATTTGATAGAAAATTTGATACAGTTAAACTGTATCTAAGACTGTAAATTATATTATATTATATTATATTATTGAATTTTAACAGATTTGAGAAAGAAGAGTAGAGATGAAAGATTTATTTTATTTATTTAGAAGTCAATTTTGTTTGAATTTTGTTTTTAAAATTTTTTAAATTATTCGAGAGAAAACAATTTGAGGGAGATTTTTAGTTTGACAATATATACGTAGATTAAACACGAATATTTGGAAATTTTGATGAATCAGTGAAGATAAGAGATACATTTGAGATAGTACAATTGAAGTTTTGGAATTTCAGTATCTAATGTCAAAGAATGCACACTGAAGTTTTTGGAATTTACGTATCAGGTATCTAAAATTTTGGTGTTTGAAGTTTGCGTGCTCGAAGTTGAGAATGCTCGAATTTTGGGCACTTGGAACTCGAGTGTTTGAAATGTGAGTTGTAATTTTAAATCACAGTTGCTGAAATTTTATTCCCTGAAACTTGAACGTCCTCAAAAATTCAATTCTTTTAGATCTTCCACCATCTGCATACGTGTGTATAGAATTCAGAAAGGTCAAACTTTTTAATGCAACTTTGAAAAATTAAACTTTCAATGCGTGAAGCTCGGAAGATCCTTGGAAGAAAATTTTTTAAAGCATCTTCCAGCGTCTTCCAACATTCGAGAACGAATCATCGGAAATTGAAAATTAAAATTACAAACTACGTTTAGTTCTAAAAATTTGATATAGACGATATGTAAAACTTGAAATATTTGTTGTTAAAATATTTTTGATTGAAAGTTAAAGCGTTAAACGTTAAAATGTGAAACTTGATAGCCTTCGTGTATCGATTCTAAAGATTGAGAATTAAAGTCAAAGTACGTGAATATTTAAATGTATGTACGTGCAAAACTTGAATGACGATGAGGACTCGAGCGCGAAGAATTTAAGACACACACCCGTAAGAGAATTCATTTCATTTAACCAGACAAATGCATGCAGAGTTTAAGGGTGGAACGAACAGCTTTGTCTCCTGAATAATAAAAAAAAGTCACTATTTAAATATTCATATTCCCTATGAATATATTCTCGTCTCTTTGCCATTCAAATCTTACTCGTTATGGAATCTTTTTCTCCGCTCTTTCTTTCTAGCAATATCTCTTCAGATCTGACGATGATGCAATATTCCGGCCATAAATTAACACTTTTTTCAACCATTTCTAACAAACCTGCACCTTATATCTAATCATCATCTTCAAAATTAATTTCTTTAATTATATTAGCTCTCTCGTATCTTTATAAATACATTGCTTCGCAATTTCTGGATTCATTAAAAAAATTTAATAAATGTTGTTAGTCTCGGTAAAAGAATATAGCCCCACGAAACTAGTCTTCGAAGTGCACTGAAAAAAAAGGAATTGTCTTATGTAATTACTTTTATTGCAAATTCACTTCTTTTATATACCAAATCTACTTCTATGCTGTGAAACTGATGGAGCATGGTACAACATGCTTTCTTAGAATATCTTTTGCAGATGACGAATTTTAAATTGTTCATTTTTGATTGAATTAAAATCATTCAGAATTTTATAATTCACAAATTTGTAACAAAATTATAGTGTCTGAAAGCAATTTAATAATCAATCAATGGCCAATTATAGTTGCCCCAGAATTGGAAAGACTGTGAATGAATCATGTTGTAATAATTGACAAAATGACCAAATCAAGAATGTATACAATTTAAAATAACATTTTTTAGTGTTTAAAGATCTTTATTTCACTAACAAGATAATTACAGGAACAACAAATAGTAACAATGAAAGTAACAACGATAATCACGATGATACCGTGATCTCTTCGAAATATAAAAGTGTACTAAAGTAATTGTAACTCTTTAACTTGAGTTATGTAGGAAACGCGGCCAACTGCACACAACTGCACCCGACGTGGACTATTTAGCGCACTAGACCTTCAGGGAACTGAGAGCTTAACAAATCAAAGTCAGTTCTTTTATACTGTGGGCCTAGGTATGTCCTTTTTTCTCAAGAGATTGGAAAGTGGATATTGTCTATGGTCAGGCCCATGCGAGGCTATTTGACAATTACCACATGGTCCTGCCGATACTACGAACTTGGGTCCACGTCGTGGGATGCTTCCTGCAGTCTGGACTGTGTCCCCTACACATTTATATCAATATTAATGTCACTTACTGTATAGAATATAAATTTAATTATTACAATTATATTATATCATTTAACATCATTTAACACTAGAACTACCAAAGTGGCCAAAATGACCAATTTATAATTTCTGTTAGATATTTTATAGACGCAATAATACTGCATTTTTAAAGATTTAAATAACTTTTTGTAAAATATATAAATGAAAGTTTATATACATTGTATTATTACAAAGTTTCTTTATTTTTTTGACTTTGATGCCTCTGATGGAAATTTTATGTTTCAATCATCATAGTTCTAGTGTTAAAAAAATGTACACAATTTAAAATTCACAATCTGCCTCAAACATCAAAGTTGAGTTAAAAGCGAGAAACATTTGGATTGGTGCATATGCTCCATCGACGTAATTAATACAACGTAACGATCAAGACAAATATAAACCATTGCAAAGGGACGTCTTTTTCATTTCACTCCCCTCGGAGAACACGTTCACCTATCGTTTTCAAAATGACGTCCGCTAAACGCTTCACGCCTACAGGATCCTCAAACAGCTAATTCGCCCGTCATCATCGTTCTGGCTCCCCTCTGTCCAGTCATCCGCGCCACAAAGACCAGCGTAAAAAAGTAAACAGAAATCGTCGAGGGACACCGTCGTCGAGTCGACGTTTCGACCTTCGTTTCGATATAGCCACTCAACAAACCTAACCACCCTCTGTCGTCCTCTTCAACTCTCTCCTCCAATCTCTCCCCCGCTCGAGTCGAATCACCCACCCCCTTCGCCACCCCCCGCGAGGAGATTTTCGATTTCGCGCGCCGGGAACGCGCGAGATACTCTACACGGAGGCGACTTCCGGGGCGAGAGAGATAAGGGAGAAAGGAAGGTGAGCGTCAAATGGCGATTAACAACGAGCGTGCAGCATCAAAGGACGATTTTCCGCTCGCTTGACCAGAGACGACACGTGCCGCCGCGTGGCCCTCGTGCGACCTTACGCGACTGCCACACTCGCACACACGAACTTGTTCTCGTGGAGAATTTTCAATGTGTATCGCGTTCTTCCTTTTTTCTTTTTTAAAGAGATCTTCAGGTCTGGACACTAAGAGTGTCTGGAAGATTGTCGTAGAAGATCTTTATGTTTCAGTGTGCTCTGGTGTTTTTCGATAACTGTAACCACTTGTTCTTGTAGATTAATATCTTGTAGAGAGCTGATTTTTGATCGAGTGTTACACTTGATCTAAGTATGTATTTGAATATTACTGAACATTGTAGATAAATCGCCACTTTAAACTTATTGTCAGAATGATAAATATCTCACTGTATATTCGGCTTGACGATTTCTGTCGAATATAACATACTTGGAACTAGATTCTATCACATATCACAGAGTGTTTCCGCGTTAAATCGCCAAACTTTAGATATCAATTTAGCATCGTAAAACGAACAAATTTCTCCTGTGATCGTAAATGCTTTCTTCAAGAGATATTCACTATTAAAATTGTAGGACTTGGTAACGTATTCCATTGAAATAATTCAGGTTTATTACCAAAGAAAATTGTTGTATTTATTACTAAAAATAATTGCAATTATTTCATATGTTGCTCAAAATGATTACCTTCAGCTTGGAGAGAAGCATTAATCTTGGCAACACAGATCTTTCAATGTTATCCATTCCTAACTCTTAATATGTAACTTTAGAAGTAAATATCTCTTGAAGGAAGCATTTGCGAGCATACTTTGAGAGAAAAAATTTGTTTGTTTCAGGCTCCTAAATTCATATCTAAAGTTTGGCGATTTAACCCAGGAACACCCTCTATAAATTGATTCGATTTCTCTAAATTTATCTTACATTGCATTGTCATATAAACGGGGTAAGATTCAAAAGATTACTTCTAAAACACTTCGCCCAGTGTGTATTTCGCGAACCGCAGAAATAACAAAAACCCTCTACTCCTTCCGTCGAAAAAAACGATTAAATCGCCGTGCAAATGTAAGCACACACAGTTGCTGTCGTATTGACATTGTAAAAATTGTAAAATCATCCTGGCCAGACGCGGACGGCGGGGCGACACGTGCGAACTACCCGCCACCGGAAATCAATTTTTCATCGAAACGTTTTCGCTTTTCGACGGATCGTCGGCAACGACCAAGAAGAAAACGTACCCGAAAAACAATTGGAATAACAGCACACGGGCGTATAGCTTCTGGTCTGTTTGCATCGCGGCCGTTGTCACCCGGATATGAATCGGCCGTGTGCTCATGTGATTTTGGCAAAGAACAATATTTATTCGCCGCTGGGCCCCCTCCCCCTCGTGTTTGATCGTTTCGAGCCTTTGAAAATGCCGATCGTTCGGAGTTCCTCTGTTCCGCTACTCATTGTCAGTTTACGACCGGCATTCGTCGTCATTATCCGTCAGTATCGACACCTCGTTTCATCGACGAACGTATGTACATACTTGGAATTAATTAAAAGTCAAAATCAAAATTCATTTAAATTGTAATTGGAATTACTGAATTAATTCGGTGTTCTCAATTCAGTGGAATCTTACGACAATTTCAATAATTAATAAATAAATATAAATTTGTCGAGCAATTTTGATGATTGTTGTGGATTAAATGATCAATCATACGTACTTGGATAAATAAAGTCGAGCAATCAGTTGCGAGAGGGTCTAAAATCTTCATTTTAAACGAAACTGTATCTTCCAAATAAATCACTACATGTAATACAATTTTTAGCTTAAAGTTACATCGGTCAGTAATAAAACTCTAAAAGAAATTAAATTTAATTTCTCCTTAGAATTCACTGTATTTAACAATGCCAATATTTATCAGAAAATCAGAAAATATTAATATTTTATAAGACCTGTTTTTATTTCATAAGAAATTATAATATAAAATTTATCAGAAAATTGTAAAATCTTACAGTGTTCTTCATATTATTATCGTATTGTCGTTCAATACGAAACTATATATGTATGTCATCAAATAAATCACTCTGTAGGTACATATAGGATATACAATTCCGTTTTTAGTTTAGAGTTAGAATCTAAAAGAGATTAAAGAGATTAAATTTAATTTCTCTTTAGAATTCATTGAATTCATATTTAACAATTCTAATATTTATTTATTTATCAGGAAATTAAAAAAGTTTTACAGTACTCTTCGTATTAATGTCGTTCAATACAAAACTATACATGTATTATATATCATCGAATAAATCACTCTACAGGTACGTACATACAGGATATGCAACTCTATTTTTAGTTTAGAGTTATATCGGCGAGCAACATCAATCCAAAAGAGATCAAAGGAACTGGAAGCAAGGAATCTGACTTTTGATCGTGGCGATCTCTTTGGTGGAGATCGGAGTTTCCCAGGGGCGTAGGAGCGCACGTGATGAGCCCCCGCCACGTGACCTCTGTCAATACGATACGATCCGAGGCCCACCCCACGATAGCGATCGTTGAATAGGAAGAACGATCGCTATGAAATCTTCATAGCCAGCCCGCGAACGAGAGCAACTATTTGCAAAGTGACCGGGTTTCCGAAATTGCTCGCCGGCGACGCGCTTCGAAAACAAGGGTCGAACGAGTCCGAACCTGGGAAACCGTTCTTCCGGCAAACGCACGACTATTCTCCCGATTTCTGGAACGATCGACACGCGGAAACGTAGCCACGTTGACGAGATTCTTCACGTAAATATACTCGAACGCGGAAGAAGTATTTTTGTTATGCACACGTGTGTTAAATAAAATGTTAAATTTCTTTGATGAATATCAATGATACATGTAACTTTAAACTAAACAAAGAAACAGTTGAATTACATTTTCATTTGGAACAACATTAATACGAAGAACGTAGAATCCACAGGTTGTCTGGGAATGCTACATGGTCTGATGTTCGCACGTTCGCTGTGGAAAATTTACAGGTATTCAAGTGATTTAAGCCTAGGTTCAAGCCGCCGGTATACTCTTGACCGTCTGGCCATCTTTGTTCAAAAAATCTGATTTATGGTATCACTTTCCAAAATGTTTAAACAAGCGACGGTTAACATCTGTGCAATTGTCCCACTTGGCTTGGAGCCAAGAAATTTTCCGGAACCGATAGAAAAGGGAACAAAGAACTTTCCCTACTTACCATCGGCTTGTAAGATCAGAATTAGTCCAACAGCTAGATACGATAGTTCGGTATTACCACCCTTAGGGAGAAATCCTTAATAACTCAAACACGCGAGAGAATTATACAGTCCACTGCAATTAATAACCATAGACTTCGAAATCTCTGATTCTCATCTATCGTGTCATGTATCAATCTCAATCCTACGTGTGTCCTTTTGTGTGTTTCTTTGCTTTAGAAAGAAATTCTTTCTTACAAAGATCAAATACCTTAATTCTCTAAATTCTATTGTTACTTTCTTCCATCTATCTACGACGCCAAGCCTTTCTCTCTCCCACGTCCTTTCAAGAGGAAGAAAAGAACGAGGAGAGAAAAGGAAAGAAACGAAAGACGGGAAGACGGTCGTCGGATGGACCGATGATGCTCATGTGTGAAAATCAAATATCGAGGGCGGCGTTCGAGCAAGGAACTTTATTCATAAATCGGGACGGTGAATGGCGGCGGTGTTTGCCGTGCCAGATATTAACTGTATCTATGCACTGTGCCTACCAGGCTCAGGATATTATGACCGTTCTCGGCGCATAATTAGTAATCCCTGGCACGTGACGCACACGTGACTGCGGCTCGCGCGACCTACACCTTCGACCAGAAGGGTGGTTTTGCTGGTAGCTACGTCGGGGGCACGATGGTCGAATAGGAGACTCCTCCTCGGCCGCGTGCACGCTTAAACGCTACGGTTTCCTACAAGTAGAAACGTGCGTTTCATTCAATTAAGCCTGTCGTCCGTAGTAAACCGATTGGTTGGAAACAGTTTCATCCCCTCGTGCGAGCTTTGAATTTTCTATCTTTCTTCTTTTTTCCAATTGTTTTCAATGTCGTAGAAACTAGGCAAATCGTGTCGTTTCTTATTCACAGATGACGACGAAGGTACAGACTCGATGCTATATTTCGCAACAGCAAGATCTTGTCTTGATCTGAAAATGGAAAATATGGTAAAAGAAGAGAAGAATATAAATACTAGAAAAAGAATAAATATTAAATGATAGAAGAATTTTTTTGTAATTTTCATGTTTTATATATTTTTGCGAACTTTGTGCATTTCTTTTCATTTTCAAGTTCAATATGATGTAACAGGTTACCAATATTGAAATTATAATCGTAAGTATATTAATTATTAAAATCTTGCGATCAATAAATAATCAACTTACAAACTAGATACCGTACAGTTTGTTAAGAGTATTAAATAGTAATTGTGTATAACAATTACGAATTATCGAGTAGAATTAATAGATCAAGATCAAAATTAAAATTACGATTACAATTATTAACCATCGAATGTGACAAAAATTATAATGATTCCCCATCCAACAATTAATATCTTACAAAACCACCTGAGAAGATCAAAATTCAATCGAAAGGGACAGAAGAAAATCCTAATTCGCGAATTCCCACCAGCCTACTGCGAAGATCTAAAAAAAAGTCCCTATCGGTATTTCTCGATTGACATAAATTGTCCACACCCCAGACTCGATGGATCAACAGGCTTCAAGGTGGACGAAAAGTACAAATTGCGAACGATTCGCGTGATGGTTGCTCGTTTCGTGGAAGTTCTAAAAAAAAAGCTACGTCGCAAACTGGAGCAATAGAAAGAGACGGGAGCAATTTTTACGAGGGAAAGGCCCGAGCGAAATTCCCTTCTAGGTCGAAATTTTATTCCCACCGTGGCGGTGTTTAGGCAGGGTGGCGAATGGTCATTAATTATTTATGTGCGGCAAGACGTAACGATCGCGACGCGTGTCGAGGCTTTTAGCGACCGAGGAGAGACCTTCTGGCCGAAGGTCGCCACCTTTGCACCTTCCGATCCGCCCTAGGGAAAATCACCGACGACTTTATTACCGGGATCATTCGCACGCTTGACGAACTTCTCGTTTTCAGAGGAATTTCACTGTGCGCGTATTCTCTCTATTTTTAGTTCTCCTTGTTTCTCTCAATAGAAAACTGCGAATTTTCATGCATTCGTGGAAAATTTTTCATGTTTTCTTTAATTTTTATAAAATAAATTCTATTTCTTATTTTTTAATTATATTTCTGGAAATACTAATTTGCACGAAGGTTTAATTATTATTAATTCGTTTCTAATATTTTTCGATGTAATTGACATTTAACGCGTCAGTCACGCGATGACTATTATGAATATTATTCGCAGAAATCCTAAATAGTAATAAGGATAAATTATTGTAAATTTTTATAATCTAACGATACTATTTACAATTATTGCAAACATTTTTGCATAAGAATAGTAATAAACCAATTAATTCAAATCGCAAAAAGTTCATTATTGTAAAGAAGTATAGAGAGCAATAGTTACTCGATTGTGGTACCATATCATGATGGTAATTAATCATCGAGTTGTATTACATTTATATGCTACTTAAAGTCTTCAATTCAATAGATTAAACAATTATTTTCACCACAATTTAGAATATTTAGTATGCTCACCATAGTTCGATTTAATTAACAGTCCTATCGATATCTCTGTAATGTACCACGAACGATAACGCTGTATGGACAGCTTTCTGTTCTCACGAGATGAAAAAAACTCTGACGATTATTCGTTATCATTCTGAAAACAGTGACATATGCTCTCTGGTCTCGGGATTAATAAAATCAATTCGCCACCAGTTTGTGACTTTTCAATGATCAATCAAGGCAAAATTATGTGAATGCTCGGGTAAAAGAGAATTATCACCAAGATAAATGTATACAAATCTGCAGTTGAAAATTTCGAGCATTTGTGACTCTTTTGACTATTATCGTCTTAATGACGATAATAGTATGGTTTCTCAGATTTTAAAAAAATTTCTAGGTGTAGAAAAATCCACGGTCTAATGACGAGGATCTTTAATAGCGCTTCGATTTAAAAATCTGCGTTTCAGTTCGATAACAAGGGTGGTTCCTTAGACTAAATAGTTTTTAGCGAGATTTGTGTCGAGGCTTCGTCTAAATCCGGAGACGCGGAAGATCGATGTATCAAAGATGGCGCCGGAGGCCAAACATCGCGAGTCCCTGCGCATGGAGGAACCCTGGCTTGGTACAAGGGATCAACATGAGCTTAACGGCAGGCGCCAATATACCTAGCTACCCCCTCGTCGCCCGCACATGCCGACCAAGCCGTCAAGCTGTGGTATTAAACGGGGCATGCGTGAGGTCCACGGTGGTTGGTCACGTATACGTTTCCAACCGCCCTCCATCCTCGCCAACCCCCTTTGACCGACCGTGTGCGTACATTCTTACGATTTCTAAGGAAGTGTGTTGCCTCCCTTAAGCTACGCCACGGGACAATTAAA
The DNA here is from genome assembly GCA_032399605.1 of Melipona beecheii. Lineage (NCBI taxonomy): Eukaryota > Metazoa > Arthropoda > Insecta > Hymenoptera > Apidae > Melipona > Melipona beecheii. Next base: position 7,560,757 of record JAUCMO010000243.1, on the reverse strand, counting down.
TTAAACAGCAAGCATGGGAATATAGCTGTACCACCAACATGATGAAAAATTGTCGATAATTTGAGCTGTCACAGCTTGGTAAAAAGAGAAAGTCTCTCTTTTGTTTTTTGAACGAAAATTCGTCCCGTTCTCGAAAAACTGATTCAAACGTCTTTGAAAACTTTTCGTTGAAGGATTTTTTCAAGATCCATCGTCTTGAAGATGGAAATGTTCTCTTTACAACGACTCCTTGGAACTTGTTCTACGACTTTTCTTTTCTTGCTTGAAGTTTGTTGAACTTCGAACATTAGGGCATTCGAACGTTAGAAAGAAAGAAATTTAAATATTTTTTTTTTTTTATAAATGAGAGAGGACTTCGAAGGAATATCGAAATATTGAAGGAGATTGGAATTCTTTATGAGAATTTCACGCTTTGCTTTTCCCAGTCGTGAAAACACTAAAGGAATATAAAATTTCCAATATTTCTACCAGGAGCAAAATTATGCGTTCTTCATACGAATATTCGAAAATATAACAAAACACACGAGACTTCATACTTTTTTGATACTATTTCTTGTTTCAGTCACTCTCGAAATATCGACAAATTTCTTAAAGTCTTTCAGAATTTCTCAGAGAATACCGTCATTCGTTTACTCTGCTAATAATAGAAGCACATTAAATACGAAATGGTTAGGAAGTACATAAAAACTTACTTTAGAATGCCTAATTCGATCAATTAATTTTCTTAATTTTTCTCATTTCATAATTTTTATCTTACAAAACTGAACTATTTACTCCTTAAACTTTCTTGTACTCGTCACTCGTGTAAGAATTCACACGTAAATCAAATTTGTCTAGAATGTCTACAAAATTCAATTTTTCCCGTTTTATCTTTAAAAAATTGAATCATTTATCCTTTAAACTTTCTTACATTGGTTACTTATTATTTAGTTAGCTAATAACTCGCAAGTAAATCGAACATAAGAGAGTTCGGAAATAGAGACTTATCGGAAACGCTTGCAAAACTCAATCAATACACTCTTCCCATTTTCTTTCCTCTTTCTTTTAGAAACAGATCCACGCCAGTTCAAGATTTTTCCCCGGTGGGCTCTGCTACGATCGAACCATGAATATTCCGAAGCGAGCTCGCAGTAATATCGAGATCAAGATAATAAAAAATTCCTACGGGAGGACAGATCTATTTGCAATCCTTTCAAGAAATGAATCAAATCGAAAGGAGAGATATTTCAAACGATCCCGTCCGGCGATTAATTCCGCCGGAAAACCGGTCGATTTTCTTCCATTCGCGATGATTCCCATCCGGAATTCCTGCTTTTTCGAAACGTTCTTCCCCAATTAATATTTCATGTTTAATATCGTCGAATATTTTTATGACTACGAAATATGAATTCCGCTTGTTTTCACGTTCTCCATTACGATTTCGTCGCTGAGTTTCGAGTCCATACACACGTGCACGCATAATACATTGACACACGTGTGAATCGATGTAATTAACGAACGCAGTTTTTAAAATGTCGTTCGATTAAATTAATGCGACTGCGAAAAAATAAAAGAATCGTTATTGTCGGACGAAAGTCCCGAAAAACATGGAACGTGAATGAAAAATTCTGACTGTAATAAAATTACAAAGATATGGAGCGAGCCGTACAAATAACTTGAAATCACGTGGATAGATTATTCTGACCTTAATTAGCGTAGTGCAATTGGAAGAAACATTTGTGCAAATTTAATTTCAAATTATTTCGAAGCTTATTTTCGGAACGGAACGGTGGTTGAGAAATTCCCTTTTTAATTTTGGGAGAAACGCGTTATTTGCGGAGCGCTAAACGCGTCGAATAAGCTGCAAGACATATCTTACTTATATAGAACGCTACGTCGTAGGGAAAAGCTTCTTTTATCCCTTCGAGTGTTCTGTAAGATTTAATTAAAAATCGGGGAGACTCGCAGGCAATACGCACAAAAGCTGCACCGCGTTCCTTGCCATACATAGTTTTGAATTTACAGGGGAACTTGGACGCGTTTGCATTCTAATTTCTCAAAGAATAATAATTAATCGGCTAATTGTATTGATAAATTGTACGTTAAAATTCGTATGTTATAAAAGAGAGTAAATTGTATGTTGTAAGCTTCTTGCTTCGAATTTACGTTCTATATATTTCTTTACGGTTTTGTCATTCCTTTCAATATTTTTATTGTTTCTTTAGGAGCAAAATTTAGATAAAATAACATGGAGTGTTATATACTTCTTCTAATTCTCTTAACAATATCAGTTCACTCGTACAAGAAGAGTTGAACCCTGACTTAACAAATTTATCTTTTCCCAACGCCACCAAAAAAAAAAAAAAAAAAAATCCAATCAAAAGGATTAAAAAACAAAAGTCATCGTAAAGCACAAGATTCTAAAGCACGGTTCTTTTCCACCGTGGCGTCAATCGATTTCCATACATCTAGAAACGTTCGCCTGTCTCTGAAATACTTCCATCGTACCTCCTCCGTCCCCAACAAAAACATCCCCCGGGGAGACAGGTATTCCCCCGAGTTCCCATAGAAATGGCGGAAAAGCACGCTACGTTTCCCGGCACCTCTGTCTATGCTCTGGCTCTAGCCTGGTGCTGTAGCATTGTATAAAGCGCAAGCCTCGTCCTGTAGTAGGAGCCTCCCTGCTCCTCCTCGCCGCACTATTGACGGGAGTTTTAATAAAAGTACCCCCACCAGGAAAGCTAAACGTCGCAGTGGAAGGACCCGGTGCCGAGCCAAGAAGATATTGGGTAAAGCAAAGATCGTAAGGACACTTACAGACATCGGGCCCGGGCGAAATTTCGGAGCAGATTGAGACCACCGACGCTTCTCTCTCTCTCTCTCTCTCTCTCTCTCTCCCCTATTCATGAGAAGATTAGAGTAATCGTAAAGGTAACGCCGAAATTCTTGGCCGAATAGCGCGACGAAAATTCATCAGATAGCGTGCATCCGATTCGTCTGGCAAAGAGAATATCTTCCTTTCTTGTTACTTTTCCTCTTTTGTGGTTGATGACATTGGCGTTGACATTTCAAGATTCATTTGAAAAATAAAGGGTTAGATGTTAGCGTAATGGTACTAGCTGTGATAGGGATTTTTATAGTGATAAGTATCCTGCAAGTACTTTAATATTATTAAAGTTGATTTACAATGAAACTTACGTCACTTAAGTGCTTGAATAAAAGAACTCAATTAAAAGCAGAAATTTATAGCATATAATGATGGGTAAATTGCAGGTTCTTGTGCATTTATAAAAAGTTTTAACAGCTTAATAGAGTATAGTAATAGCGTATTACTTACATATTATAATTAGATTTTATTTTTTAAATATTCACGGAAATATATTGGCTCAATCTTATAAGTGAGAATAATTGAAATCTTACGAAATTGACAATGACAATATTTATAATGTCAAAAGTATGCATGTCCAGCATCGAATTAATAAATTCGGATTTTATAATAAATTTTATTGTTCTAACCTCAATCTTTTAACCCTGCTGAATTCTATGATATGATCGATTATGAAAAAAACTGGTGAGAACGAGAAATATGTTGAAAACGAATTTTCAATTGACGAATCGTCACTGGATCACGGTCTAGTGCCGCGCAATACAAGGTGGCGAGATCGTTCTTTGAATACACACACACACACACATACACACACACACCCCTGGGACTATTATGACGCCTGGTCGATCCCATAGAAAGACGAGTCCCGATTCCCGTGGATCCTCTAGACAGCAGCCAACGATCCATCGTTTCCACTATTCACAGACAAGCCTCTGTGTTTGACCACAAACTGTTTTAATCCCTCTGTTACTTCTATTTGCGTTTCTCAAATCGTTGAGCAATATCCGCTCGTTCGTGATCTAATGCCAGGCGGCCACTCTTCTCAGCCGCCATCGAGGTCGGATGTATCGATCTCTCTCGATGAATCCGCGCCAGCTCTGTAAAAAATTGAAATCTGTAAAAAATTGAAAACGAAATTATTACGGAGAGAGAAATCGTAAAATTCATCTTTCTTAACGTGTAAACGTCTGAGAAAAAAAGAAAAAGGAGAATTGAAAATAGAATTATTAGGTAAAACGAGAGTTTTATTTGTGAGAGTTTATTTGAGATTGATCGGATGTATCGATTTATCGATACGAGTCCGTGCCAATTCTTAAAGTTTGAAGAAATTTAAAACGAAATTATTACGAGGGTAGAATGAAAAAAAATTGGAAAAATTGGAAATCGTGGAATTAATTTCTTAACATGTAAAATCTGAAAATAAAATTATCACGAAGGTAAAACACGAGTGTTAAGAAATGTGAGATTGATCGGATCGATCTATAGATGAATTCGCGCCAATGCGTAAAATTTGAGTTCAAAATGAAGGAATTCTATTGAAGGTAGAACGAAAGTTGGAAAAATCTGGAATTAATTTTGATATGACATGTAAAATAGAAAATCGTATTACGACACTTTAATTTTACAGAAAGAGAATACTTTGATTGAACTTTTAAACAACGGAACTCTTTGCAAAAGGAAAAGGGGACTCGGAAACAGGGACAAACTAAGGTGTCATTAAAGGAGCAATATATGAGAAAAATACAGTTGATTTGAATTAAAAAGACCGATTAATCAGAGATCAGTCGGGATTAGAGGAAGGTGGACCTGTACGAAGGAAAGAACAAACCAAAACACCTGTGATTAGTTTACTGGCTTCAGAGGAACGGTGCCGATTAATCGATAGTTAAACAAACATGAGAACTTCGTGGCTAATAGCATGTCAAATCTAGCGAGGGTAATCGGTGAAGCTCCGTCAGCTGTGTCCACAACGATACTTTTCACTCTTGTCTTTGGAATATCGCAAAGCAGTTGATTTATTGACTCGTAGATACTGTCAATAGATCGTTTTATCGATTTTCTTCATTTATTATCGCGGAATTACTTGTTCTTTTTTCTTTTTTTAATATTTGATCAAAAGATGAAAATCAATTTTTAAGATTTGGTTGGCACGAACAGGAATCAATTTTGTGAAAGTATAATAAAGACAAGTGTTAAAAAATAGTTTGTTAATGCTGAGAAGTAATCGCTGTTAAAGCACTGAAAGAAAGATACTTTCGCAAGATGTTAATTTTGATAAATTAATAAGTATTTTTGGAGACGATAATATTTCTTGATTTTAATATTTTTCAAATATAATATCAGCTATTATTTTATTTATTAGATTATAATATTTTAATAGTCGAAAAATTTTATAAAGTTTTATGTACTCTGTCTTTTTCCATTTACCAAATTCTCTCCTCGGAATTTCCTCTTAGAACCCTAATGTTTAAAAAACAGACTAAATAAGCATCCAAAGTAAAAAATATTAATCGAAGCTTAAAAGTTCCCTCTTACAATCCCAATATTGACAAATCTCATTAATATTATACATTATACTTAATACATCCGAAATAAAATATGTTAACCAAGTCATAAAAATTCTTCTTACAGCCCGATTTAAAAGAAAAGAAACAAAGTGTGATAATGTAAATTGACCGAGAGAAAAGATTGCAAATGAAAGGTCGTGTTAACGCAACATTGATCCTTAATGGGTTAATCCTTGGGCGCGCGTACGCGAAACCTTCAAGTCGAATGAACTTTGAGTCGCATCAGAAAGTTCAGCTGAACTTAACAACCGACCGGGATAAGGTTAAAGGTTATCGTTCGACGAAAGAGGGACCGCGTAGCCATGAGACTCGTTTTCGCGACTCCGCCCTCGCTGCTCTTCCTATTCCACCCCTTTAAATTTGACATGCGCGTTCAAAGCACTCCACGACGGTTCTCAAACTCGATTCTCTTCCATTCCAACTGTTTTCTGTCAGTAAGTCTGTTGTTGAATAATCCAGCACTATCGGACGAACGATTTCTTTTCAAAGTTTTTTGAAGATAATCGCAAATTCATTGATAATCATGGAGAAGGGTAGAATTAAGATCTGTTGAGTGAATTTGTTTGTAGACTTATGTTGTGTTTGATTGATGTCGTGCCTTGATCTAAATGCCTCTTTAAGGTGGGAGGCTCATGATTTTTCTGGTAATGAGTTTTTGAGTTAATGCTGAAATTAATAACAATTTGTATGAGAAGTTTGTACATCATTGTATTTATCATAGCTAAATAAAATGCGGATTTTTATGTATTTTTAGAAAGAGTGCAAAAATTTACAGAATACTATATGTATAATGTCCAATATAGTTGTAAAATATTTAGTTCCTGAATTGTATTTGTAAAAATATAATATTTTGCTTTCTTTAATTGTATCTACAAAAATGTAAAAATGCATAAACATCCGCAGTTGTGAATAATAGTAATAATAGTATCTTTACGTAATTCGAGAAATGTGATACTATGAAAATAAGATATAAAACTTGATAAAAAAAATGGAGCCATGTATTGATATCTTTTTCGATCTCTTATCCATATATTTAAAAAAAAATCTCAAAATACATGACGATAAATCTGTATAATTTCAAGGAAAAGTTCTAAATTGATCATTTCATTCTGCATTAATTATAATCATTGATCACTTTGGCAATTCTGTGTTCACAACATCAAATATAGAACATCTGAAAAAAATAACATTATTCTTTAGCAAACATCTAAATGCAATATGTGCACGTAAAAATAATCTATTATATGCTGAAAGAATGAGTTGGATGAAAATGTGACAGAATTGAATTAACGAGAAATTTATGATTTTTAAATGAGAATGGTTATAAAAGGTTATAATATTAACATAATGACAAGTGAATAAAATAGAAGTAATCATATGTCACATCACAGAATCTATCCAACTCCATTAAAAATCCTCAACCAACAGAGATAAACAATACCAAGATGCAAACACGAGATAAATATCTTAATGTAATCATATCTATTCCTCATCAACTGACAAACCAATCAACACGATCATCTACTCCTGCCAAAACATTCCAAAAATTAACGATAAGTCTAAACGTACTAGACAAACAGCATCTTGATCCGATGATATCTTCATTCCACCGATTGGTAAACCGATCAGTCTGCATAATGTGATTTAAACGTCACCCTAACGAGATCAGGCTCGCCCCGAAGGTTCGGCTTGTTACAAGGTCGGCGCGAGACGAGGGTGCAAAACGATTAATCCGTGACTTTTCGTGCGAAGCAGGATCGAAACGTGCTGTGTGATATCCTTGGCTGTAGGATACGAGACGAGGGAGCCAGCTGTCGACCGGGGTAGCGGCTGCACGTACAATATCACCGTGGCTTTTGGGGGATCCAAGATGACGGTCCTCTCTCTTCCGTCGCGTTACGCTTTGGGGAGTCTCTGCTCTGGCGTCAGCTTGCGAGGGAAGAAACGAAAGGCTGACCCTGCGGACCAGATCTGCGAAAAAATTGTCCCTTCGCGCGGTTATTGATGTATCAGCGATACGACTTCGTAGGAAAGAAAAACTCTTGCCTCTGCGAGATGAAATTAATGGATAAACGTGATTCTAGATTTACAGACTCGATTTATCTTGAAACAAAAATTGAAGCTTCTGGATTTCTAAATGCTTGATATATGCACACACAAACAAATTCTTCTGAAATATTTAATAAATGAATTCTATTTTTTTCAATCTTGGAGAAAAATTCAGAACTTTAAGGAACTTTTGTGTGAAGACTCGAAGTTTTTGAATATTTGAACAGTTGGTGTTTTAAAATTGTACCTTCGATTCAGACAAATGTATTATTTTTAAATTTTTATTTTAAAGCATTTCATTTTTGCAAACGTTGAGTCACAACTGAGAATTTTGAACAATTTACGTTGGTTAATCATACTTATATTGAAAATTCGTAGAATGAAACGAACTTTCGAAACTTGGCATCATCCACCTAGTTTAATTTAATTCATGCATCATTTCTTCCACTCTTCTTCTAATCAGTACCTAAGTGAAAAATAAAAGATGCTGAAAACTTAATCGTGTCTAAAAATTGTCACTATATCATATCTTCGAAATAATAAACAGAAAAAAGAAATGATACGACACGTCTCAACGATAACTGTAAGTAAAAGATCACACACGTGTTAGATCACATTCTTTTTATTTTAATTTACGAACTTACGTTGCTAGATTTTACATAAAATATACTTAATCGATACAACTGCGCATAATATACTCGTGATGCCGAGAAAAAATATATTGCACGTCTTATATATCTTATTCTTGTACAGTGCGCGAGACATCTTTGTGACTGTAGAATGTAGAATATCGTAAACGCATCCTTAAATACAGTGAAAAATACATTTTCTGTTGTACCAAGCTCTTTTGTTCTGTCTCGACAATAGACAGAGATGTCCAATGAAGAAAAAAAAGAAGAAATATTCTTCCGTATAGAAGAAACAAATATTTCTTCAATATTTTCTGCTGGTATACAGAGTATCTCAATTTTCATGGTAGAATCGGAAACGGGGCGATTCTACGTGCAAAAAGCCAGAAAGAAACAGTAATTATTTTTCATCTTAATAATTTGTTATACTTGATGGAATGGCGGAATGAATAATCATTAAAAAGGTATCTACGTGCAAGAATAAACGAAAAATGTAGAATACAGTTTATTAACTTGAAATTTTGTCTACGAGAAAATAGAATTTATATAAATAGAACAAGTTTCGTTGAAACTTGTCTTGGTACGCGTGTGCCAAAATATAACAGTGAACGATGGTAAATTGTGAAATTGAATTTCCTCAGAAATAAAGCATCTTACAAAAAATTTTATACTACACTTTTCATTTAATTTTACACGTAGAATCTGATTATTCGCACGAATCTGTTTATACGTATAGTCATATGTAATTTGACGAAGTCTAATTTAGATCCTGATTTATATGTATCTGACAAATTTTCGGATTTGATTTCCTCGAAAACGAAAGATCATATTTTTACGTAGAATCACCTTCTTCCCGATTATCACACGTCGAATCGAAAATATTCGTTTCTTGTAATTAAATACGCATACACACGTATACATTCTTCTTTTAAACACGTTTCTTGCAGGACGAAACGAAGTCACGTGTCATGTCTTTCATTTTGTAACAAATATAAGTATATACATACATACATACATACATACATACATACATATATATATATATATATATATATATATATATATATATATATATATATGTGTGTGTGTGTGTGTGTGTCTATATAACAAAATTTTTGCAAATAGCTGCAAAATATTTCACTTTTAGCAAAGGTTCAAAGATTCAAGGTTACGACACTTCCTTCTCTTCTTCGTTCATAGAAAACTATACTCTTTGTTACTTTTCCTTTTTTTCCTTTCTTTTTTTTTATTTTGAGGAACATAAAGTGCTACCGTTGTACTCGAGCAACTGGTTGATATCCTCGTTCTGTTAATATCCTATTCTTTGAATAAATGCAGAAAATACGCGTGAAAACGGAGGCTCGTTCGAGATCTGCGATACATCTAGCCAGTACACAGAATTTCTGTAATATCAAAAACAGATCAGATCCGACTGTTTCGCGAGTATCAATATATACAAAGTTCCCGTGGAACCGGAAGTCGACAGACGTATGTACAGTTAAGCCATCGAGTTATTTACAAGAGCACGAATAAATTAATTAGTTTTATAGAAACGAGCCGTAGCCTGCCTGTATGATTTCTAATTGCCAAGATCATTTAGCTCCATTAAAAATTTGTATTTATTCGTCACTTATTACAAAAAAAAAAAAAAAAAAAAAATTTAAGAAAGAGGACGAAAACTATTTTTAATGTCTAATGCTTAATTCTGAACTCTATTGAAATAATTATAATTTAAATAAATAATTTTTAAACAGATTTATCGACTGACACACCACTGTATTTATATTTTTGTACGTGTGTTTTCAAATGCTTGTTTCGTTTTAGAATAAGAAAATTAATTAATTGTATATTCAGTTAAGAGATATGGTGAAAATGACTTCGAGCAATCAATTGATCATGTTGTTAGACAGACTACAGCAAAACCACAGAGTGTTTCAAATAATTAGAACGTCAGATAAATTGTAATTTATCCTTTCTGATTATTTAAAAATTATACAATTCGTCCTATTTATATGAAACAGCCTGTAAGAGAGCAGCCTCGCATTTCTTTCAAGCTGGCGAAATATCGACAATTAATGTACAATGAGATACCAAACAGCTCGCGTCCTATTGTAGATTAATATTACATACACGATAGAATTTACAATTATAATTTAAGGTATAATTTATAATTATACCCGGGTGTATCTCGTTTTTACAAGACACAGGAGGGAGCAATTCCTTGGTAGAATAAAAAAGTACGATATAGAATGGAAAGGAAAAGGATAGGCAAATACTTGGATGCTCTTCGAGAAAAAGCAGGATTTTCTTCTAAACAGATTATACCGTGATTTCGTTTCAATTCTCGGACGTAAAGATCATCGTCTCTTCGTGTCAATCATTTGCGACGCTTGATGTCGTCAAAGGCGAGTCTCCTGCTGTTTCACGCCTCACAGGAACCTTCCCTTCAAAAACAACTCTTTAAATTTACTTTCTTTCACTTAGGAAATTCTTAAACGCGTGTTTTGTGAGAAGATCAATACAGCTTTTAATTAAGAAAGCTGCATCATTAGGTACCTAATTCTTTTCGAATGATCATGAACTTTGATTACAAATTTTCTAGCTTGTTAAACTTAAAATAAATTTCAAATAATTTGAATCATTTGGGTTGAGATTGATAGATCTTTAGATGTATCATTGGAAAAAAAAATCATTCATAAAAATATATTTTGATCACAAAATGATCAATTCTGATTTGTTAAATAAGAAAATTAGGCTTGAATTACACAAATCTCAAATAATTTGGGCCAATGTTGAACTAAATAAATCACATAGATTGAAGTTGATAGACCTTCAGATGTGTTTGTGACACTCCAGATTAAAGGCTGTTTGGTTTAGTATTCAAAGAGTTAAGCTTCAGTTTTATTCTGCTGGATCCTATTCTTAAAAATGTTCGAATGTGTCAAAGTTGAAATTGATGGGTTCCTTAGCTGTTGATCTGGTCAAAAATCTCATTTCGATCCATGTTAATTGGGTTTAATTAAGTGCCTGTAGAATAAGTACTATTTCCATCACTCAGATAGAATCTGTCTTTTCTCTGTTTTTAATATGCAACAAGCCACAAAAATTCTTTCTCTCTAATGAAAACTTCCGTTGTATCTGTCTGTGGGTTCAATTGTTTAAGAAAAATAGTTTCTTCAATCAAATAATTAATAAAAGCAAAAAAAAAAAAGAAAAAATGGAAATTATTCCTTCAAATGCCTATCTCTAGAAATAAAAATTTCTCTACATTAACAGCAAAACTACTAATGCACATTCAGTCCAAAATCACACATAAAACTTTAAAGATGCTCATTGTGAGACCAATAACAGAAAGCATAAATTCAATTTTTGTTACAACTAAAGTTAAATTTATCTTTCTCATTCAAAACAAATTGAAACTAAATCAACGATCTTTAAATAACATTCTAATTTTTTTTTTAGTACCTAATAACACAAATGATTATCAGAACCTCTGATCACAAATCTTTCTCATTTAATTAATTTACAATTTCTCTCTCTCTCTCTCTTTTTGTCGTTCTAATAATATCCTTAGGAACTTTCGTTTTCTTTATCCTCGAAATATCATTTGACGAAGGCAAACGACGATGCATAAAACAGTGGACAAAAACCAGAAATCTATTAAAAATGACTTCTCGCTCTAGGTCTCTCTAATCCTCGATAACTGACCTTACAAGACATCTCCATCATCAAGGTCCACAAAGTGCTTCAAAACAAAGCTCATCAACTTACGTCGTGACATAGTAGAACCTCGACGAAAAAGACGGAGCTTAATTAAGCGAATCACAAGTCAAAGAATTCATCCTTTGTGATCCTGATTAAAAGACACGTACTTAAAATTGACGTGCGCGATTTGTAAAAGCCAAATATATCGACGTGAAACACGTTAGACTGAGCTGGTTTTCGGTAGAGGTTTCAGCTTCAACTCCCGTCGTTGCTCGTGGTAGTCTTGAAAACAAGGGACAATGCACAGATTTGCCTGACACTCGGGACAATGGTATTTCGTTTTTCTTCGGAGTGTCCTTCCGTGGGCGTCTATCGTGTTCCAACAGTGTTTGCAGCTTAGAGCTGGCCCTGGACGCAATACTGGACAGTGACCGAGTCGCAGGTCACCTAAATTCTCTCGCGATTCCCTGCTCGTCGTCTGCAATAAATACATACATACATACACGTTTCTTTGTCAATCAGTTATTCCAATCATAGCCCAATAATATGAAATAATAACATAGAAAATAAATAAGTACTAAATACCAATGCTGTAATAAATACCGAACATCCTCTCTACAATATAAATAAAATATTTCTCTCGAAATTATGCGAATCTTTCTTTTCACCAAGCCGTAAATTAATCCATCAAGGACCAACAAATAATTCACTGTAATTTCTTTAAACTTCATAAAGTTGTAGAATCGTCCGCATTTGATCAACGAGTATTCCATACTTGCGGAGACGAGGAACTCCGTCTAAGTTCCGTAGTCTTCACCCTCAACCCCGACGTGGAGCCAGTGGTAGTCTCCGTAGTAGTGGTAGCGGTACTTGGTTCGTCCGTAATCTCCTCCTCCGTTTTAACAACCGGCGCTGGTTCCACGACGATCGACGGGCTGGTGGTCCGACTGGGGAACTCCGGGTTCGAGTGTTGCCTGTATATCCAGTAATTGCCACTGCCGGACTGTTGCTGACTAGACAAGAGCGGGTGGGAGTGTTGCTTCATCAAATAGGATGGCTGAGGTACGGTCAACAGGTTCGTCGAGGTGGTCACCGTCAACAGGCTCGGCTGATTTACCAGGATCGATTGCTGCGGCGGCGAGACTCGCGTTTCGTCCCAGCTCTTCGTCGATGTCTGCGGCAGATTCAATGTTGGCGCCGTCATGTAAATAGAGGACGAGACAATGTGAGGCGACGATGATTCGCTGTCTGGCGACAAATGGTTCGACTCCTTCTTCACTCGCGGCTGCCGCAACAGACGACATCTTTTCGGCCCTGCTTTGCAAACTGCTGGAACGAAAAGAAAACGGGAAACGATATTAAACATGGAGATTGCGAGTGAAAGTCGAAGACTTGAACATTTAATCGTTAAGTGAACACTGGGCTTTCATGCGTTAATTTTTTAATTGACGAAAATAATGAAGGGTATAGTTCCACTTTCGAGTAAACCAACAAAAATCAGATGTTGCAAATTTATGGTCGATTAATAAACTTTTATATGATCGTTTCTTATATATCAAGTAAAAATTTTTAATAAAATCGAAACGTATAAAAAGTGGAGCTGTTTCGCTCCCGCTGCAAATCCTCAAATCATATTACGTATTGACGTCATTGAAGATTTATATAATCTTCTGTTATCCCATTACATTTTTAATGCTGTGAAGGAAAATTCATCTCTATTTACGAATTCCTTACAAATTAGACATAAACTCCAATTGTTAAAGTAGGATTGAAAGTCCACTTAAGGATTGAAATGCCATTTCTTGAATATTTCACAGAAGCATCAGTGGTCGAAATAATTTATTAACATTACAACAACCGTAATAACGCAACTGTAACTTTCATATGATTTTCACCGCTTGACTACCAAAAAATTAAGTTTTAATACATGTATTAGTTTATATTTATTTATTTACATATTTAGTACCTTCCGTTTTATTTTTTACAGATTCGTGTTATTGATCGATTCTTTATAAAAAAAATCACATTTTATAAATTCTTGGTAACATTTGCTGAATTCTAATAAAAATTACGGTCGTTCTAGTGTTAATGAAGTAGCATATCGTAGCAATTTATTTATTAATTTGTAATTAATGCTACAGTTTGTCCATTATAATTATAAATGGAATTAGAAATGGAAATGTTCTATTATATATAAATATATAAATAATAAACATTATATAGTAGAAATATAGAAATATAACACAAGAAATACAACGTTTAGACTTTTGTACGATATAACAATACAAAAATATTATATAAATATTTTTTATTTATACTATATTAATATAGAGTATTTTTATTCCATTTTAATTAGACTATCTTTCCATTTCTATTTCTATATCGTATATTAAATATAATATTAAACAAAGATAGCTAGAAACAAAGATAGTTGGTCCATTGAGAAGCCCACCGATCTCTCATCGCAAGTATTCTATCACTTTGTCTCTTATAAAAATTAAATTCTAAGAAAAAAGTTTGGAAATTAAAAATAAGTCTAAACGACTCCGTATTTTACATTTCAAATATATTTCATAAACATTTTAATATCGTATCATAAAATATATATAAAACAAATTTAACTGGGAGCATCAATATCTAGATGTATAAAATATTCTATCAAACTTTATAACATAATTTCATTTTGCTGCAAATATAAAAGAAAACAATAAATTGCATTTATCAACAAAGAATGAATGTAAAATACACAAGATCGTGAGAGAAGTGGGGAAGCTCAAGGAAGTGATCCGAAACAATCAACAATTTTTGGATAAACCATAGCACAGGAACTACTGAACACTTACAATTAGGTGAAAGTTGCTAAAACGTGCTCTTCGTGTATGCAAACGACAACATTTCATTAATATGTAGGCACAGATATTTTCTGCTGAAAGAGTTAGGTGATCGTACGTGAAAAAATGTTTCTTTTGTACAAAAATCACTACATAAATAAAGATCTAAAAAGACGGATATCTTACATGAATAAAATCGCAACTCTGGCCAGAAACAATTTTTAATTCGTTCTTCCTTCACGTGATTTATTAAAGACGTTATACAATAACACTGACACATCAAAACTCGACCCTCTGCATATAAAATTCGATACTGACTTTAAACTAATTTTTTTTTTTGTTTGTTTTAAATCTCTTATTTATTTATTTATTTTTTTTTTTTTGCGAAGTATCAATGTTTAGGATAGTGTACATTACGATCAACATTTTAACATTCTATATTCATCTATTTTTTTGTACAGGCGTTCGAAACGAAAAAGAGAGAAAACAGCGAAACGCGCTCGAGTTTCACGAAAATAATTGTTCGATTATTTCAAATAATTAATTATTTGCTATTAATTAAAAAAAAAAAGAGAAAGATGGAATTTCATCGAAATTTCATATGCTGCCGATAATATAAAATTTTCGAGTAAAAATTTCAATTGCTATATACATTTTAAAATTTAACTATTCATTGATTAATTTTAATTAAGGAACAGAGAATTGCAAATCGTGATACATTTTAATATACGAATAATATGAAAACAGGAATCTCCACTTAGACAAAAGTGAGAGATAATATTCATTCGCGCGAATCAAAAAGAAATTAAGATATTTACATCGATAAAATTATCTCTATTTAAATGCTAAATTAAAAAAAAAAGATATTATTCCTCATTATATACGTATAATATATATTTATATATATTTATTATATATATTAATATATATTATTATTATTTATATATATATATATATATATTAATATACATATATATGAATAATATATGAATTTCAATGAAACATTTATCGATCACTCTCGCTTGTCATTTACACGTAAAATTAGGAAATCATTGTATCAGTAATCTTGCAAAAAAAAAAAAAAAAAAAAAAATATTAGAAAATCGGATATTGAGATTAATTAATATCTTTTCTCCAGAAAAGAATTGACATAATTCTTTAACCATCGATAATAGGTGTTGCATCGTACACATCATCTTTCAATACATGCATTACTTTATTGCATTTTCTTACTTGTTTTTTTTTTCTTTTAAGAAATATATATTTAATTATATATATATAATTTTGCATTAACAAATCGACGAATCAATCAGAAGAACGTTTATTCGCGAATATTGCATTCAATTAATTTAGCTTAGGCTACAACATCTTAAATCGATCGAAAAACCATATTTACAAATAATGTACACGTTGACATCAAGAACGCATTAAGCAAAGATCGATAATTCGCCAATGAATTCATCAAAAATCGAAGAACAATTCGAATATGTTAAAAAAGATTTCCTCCTGATTCCCCGGCCAAGACAAAAGAAAACGCATGAATTTCACAGTACTTGGTACTGGAATGAATCTGCGCGTTAATAATCGTGTCACTATACCCTGTAGCCTTTTGCTTTTATATACAGGGTGTGCTATAAAATGTTGCATTCAATGCAAAAATAATTGAAAAATACAACTGAAACAGTACATGATACTTCAATGGTGAGCTACTGTGAATCAGCGAACGACTTGAATTCACAGACTGGGATCCTCTATTTCATTTCATTATTGAGTTAATCTTACAATTATGTATTTTATGATACACCCTGTATAATAGAATCTCTTAAATAGAATAGAAATTGTCGTCGAAAATTTCGAACAAATTCTTTCAAACAATGCTGCCTTGTAAAAGCTGCCGTATTTGTTACGAAAAAATATGTAGAAATTTAAGTCTTCGTATGATTATCATCTGTCATAAGATGTCCTTCTTTTCCTCCTTTTCTTTTTGTTTATATTTTCAACTGTGAAAAATTAATCGTAATACATGTATTGAGAACGCATTGCGTTTCACTTCTTCGCTCGTAGATAAATCGTTAATTCCATAAGACGTGTTAACTGTTTCCGTGTGCAAATACACATGATATATTTCTTCAACTATGTTACCCTATCGCTATTTTTTTACTCACTATGTACAAAAATGTCGTGGCATGGTACAGGCTAAAAGTTGGTAAAAAGCGAAATAATTCCGACGTGTCCTGCTCGTAAAATTATTACTCCAATTTTAGGTTCTATTGATATTTGTGTAAAGACCAGTCGTGTGTCGATAGAATGATGGAAACGTTAAATTAAAATAGTTTTGTAAATATTCTAAAAAATTGCGAACTAGCGAATATAGTACATGCACCGTTCAGCATATACTATAACTTTCGATTATATGATAGTCCTAATATAAAAACAAAAAAAAATCTGTAACGTATAGTCATGTACTGTCGTTTCTTGTTACTTGAGATCTTCGCGGAGAGCGAACTTGGGTTACTCGGAAAGCATCTTTTTAATAGGTACGTAGGTACGTAGGTACGTTTAATATGAACTAGGCAATGAAGACATTGTCTGAAAAACCGTATCGTTTCTTTCTTGTTCTAAGGATAGAATAAGACGGTCCTGATTTTCGGGTGAGTATTATTATCGACTTGAAAATTCCTTCCTTCGTCGCAACACGCTCGTCGTATTCGAGACTTAGTACTTTTCAAGCTCGTCTATGCAAGCGGCCGTTGGCATCAGCGTGTCGTAGCCAGCGGCTCACATCGCATTATAGTTAACACCATGTAAATTGATTGGCATTGTTGTACTGGGCAACGCGTAATCCGTATGTCTGCTATCGATGTAACCGCTTAACATCGTATGAGGACTATGAGTGGTCAGCATGGTATGCGTGCTGTGGGTATTGTGTGTACTGTGCGGAGTGGTGGGAGGTCCCATCGGCGTTGGGCTCTGCGAATTAACCGGCTGCGCGGACGGGGCTGGTGGCGGCGAGGAATTCACTTCTTGCTTGACCCTCGATTTCAAGCTTGGCCGGTTGTTCGGGTAACCACGCTTTTTGTATTCCAGCCACAGTGTTCGATTGTTCACGCCGAACATCCTGGCCGCCTTACAGAAACCTATGCCGCCGTATCGAACGGCGTCTAACGCTCTGATAAAATTCTCGTCCGCTTGCGGGTTTGTCGATCGTTTCCTCTTAATTGCGGTCTGCGGACTGGCGCAGGGACTCTGGCAGTTACTCGGGCACTGTGTCGACGGTGTCGGGCCACTGGACGACGCGTGCTGCAACGTCCCGTGCGAAGAGTTCGAGTAATTCGTCAGGGCGCAACTGGAACCAGTCGTGCTGGTCCCAGAGTACTGATCGCTGATGGTCGAGGAAGCTGTTATTTCGGGCGTGGTAAAAGCTGATGACGCTTGGATCGACAGATTCGTTTGACACGAGGACAGAGCGAAACGTGGATATGTATGCTCCATAATAGTCCATTGCAATCCTGTGGAACAGACCGGTTCATACTTTGGTCAGAGCACAGGAATATATCATTTCATTTGTTGGCTGTATGTATGGTTTCATATTAGCGCAACGATAAATACTAATTACGTATCTATTATATATATATATATGTATATAATACTTATGAAATGTGTATGCTTTTCTTTTTCAAATGAAATACTCAAAGATCGAATAAACGAGAATTTTTTTAATAGAGAAAAAAGAAATTAAAGATATTAGTGTAATATAATAAAATAGTGATTATTATAAATGTATTGTTCAAATATATATATATATATATATATATATATATATATATATATATATATATAGATAGATAGATATATCGAAATCTGGTAGCGGTAATGCATTCGTATGATAATAATAAACGGAAAAGGCAATTCGGCAATAATTGACTTGATCAAAGTAATTAAAACTATAGAATCGGAAGAAGATATCTAATTCAAATGAAAAAATGTATTGCTTTATGCTACTATGTGTGTAAGAAAATAAAATAAAGATGCTAAGCTGTAAGCAGAAAAAAAGAATGGAGAAATATTTGTAAAAAATCTGTGTGAAAATAATGGTATACATTTGGGAATATTAAGAACAAAATATCGTAGCATGGCACAGATACATTTTAAAGCACATTTGTCGTTCATATTTTGTAGTCTATAAGAAACTGTGTACAATTTTTCAATTAAACGAATTAAAGGACAGAGTAAGGCACACATACACACTTAACAATGTTTAAGGCCCGATTTTACTGTCCTCTAAAAGAACATTATACATTGTGTGCTATGTATCTGTGTACCATGATGAATTTCATGAATGAGAGATTAGCCATAGAAATTTATACACTATTAATTATCCTTTTTTTTCCCTCTTAACTTTCGCTCTATTTTCATGTCAAACGTCTGTTGATTATCCTTGTGCAGTACATTTAAACGCATCTGTGCCAGCATATAATGTGTGTATCATTTTGTTTGCATGCAATTTCAATACCCACCACGTTCGCTATAGATCGTGTTTCATTACTATACTACTAAGATATTTGTGTGAGAGACAGATACATCATGCATATTTAAAATTGAATTATTGCCGCTTGTGCATAATTAAAGAACAGAATTTACCAAATGTGTATATTTGGCAAAGAGTGAAACCGTATTTGAAATATAAGCATTTTTTTTTTCCATACAATCTGCAACATCTAATTAACAATTGTCTTAATTTTTGGACAATACATATACATATACATACACAAATACATGTACATATACATATACATATACAAATACATGTACATATACATATACAAATACATATCTCTACATGTAATTAAATTAGATTGTATATTAGTATATTACGTATCACACTTATATCATGTATCAAAAGTATGTTATATTTTTAGCATTATATTTTAGAATTACTGCTTATGAAAAAATCTTAAATGTGTACAACTATTCTTTATATTATTTTACAATATGTTTGAATATACAAATATATATCAAATATTCTAAAATAAACCTCAAACTAATTGCAGACGTTTAAGAAAGTTACTTACCTTGATGTGCAGGTGGTTGTGAAGAAACTGAACTTTGTGTCACATTCCCTCCTGATTGTTGACTCATATCTTGTATTGAACCATCATTTTGTGCTGGTGTTGCTGTTGA
This sequence comes from Melipona beecheii, assembly GCA_032399605.1. Lineage (NCBI taxonomy): Eukaryota > Metazoa > Arthropoda > Insecta > Hymenoptera > Apidae > Melipona > Melipona beecheii. Next base: position 7,540,929 of record JAUCMO010000243.1, on the reverse strand, counting down.
ACTATTCTCCATGTTACTCATCTAAAACAAATTAAATCACAGTTTCATACTATAACATACGTAAAAATTAATAACAAAATTTTACTGTATAAATACAATTTTAACTTCTTTGCAGATTTTGCGAATAATGATATTTGAATATACTTACAATTGATATTTGATCCTCATCAATGCTGCCTTGAGATTCAGTATTGGTATTAACAGGTCTCCTTAGATTTTCATTACCTTCTTGCGAAACTATCAATGGTTCTGGTTTTACAATATTAGTGGCAACTAAAGTGATTTCATTCATTTCTTCTGGTTTTTCACCAGATCCAGATGTTGATCCTGTGGATGATTTCCTTAATCTCTTTCTACGAAAAGATGGTGACAATGGAGAAGGAGTTGGCGAACAAGATTCCCCACGATCTCCTCCTTCAGTTTCACTGGTACCACGTGGCCATTTGGTTAACGAAGCAGTGTTCATTTCTGCGAGTGCTTTTATTTTTAAACTTTCTGCAGTCTATGCAACGAAGCCACAAGAAAAATTGTATCATTATCATTCTAATAGATATGAGGGAATCTTCAAATATATCAAGTACCTTTATAATAGACGGTAGCTGATCCTCTGATATGTTTACTTCGCCATAGTACATAAAGTCAACCATAATTTTCAAATCTGAGAATTTCACATCCTTTAATATGACAATCGGATGTTGACACGGATTCACAGTAAACAATGACTGGAAATATGTGCTGCATGCAGATAGAACAACCTTGTGCGCTTGAAGTTGCTTGCCTTCAGCAGCCAACGTAACATCCACCAATGTCTCATTGTTTAACAAATTAGAGAACACCGAAATAAAATTTGGCTGATGATAGTTCCAACGCAGACAGAACTGTTGCATCGACATTGCAGCAAGCGATCAAGTAACTTCTAAACTCTGCAACTGTACCTGAAAAACCATTGACTCCTTGTTATATCCACAGAACAACTTTCTTAACACAAAAAAAGAAACCGTTATGTATGACAGGCAAGATTCATCTTCCGTAATTATCAAAACCGAGGGACGAACCATTTTAAATAAATTTCACGCAAAAAAAGAAAAAGAAAAAAAAAAGAAACTAGAATCTCGCGATATAATAAAATTATCGACGCTGCAAAAGTTCGTACTAGTAATCGTAAACATTAAAATTGTCGTCAGAACGCGCAGAGAACGCAGAAAATACATCGAACAATTCGCTAAATGAAAACAATTTGACCGAGTCACTGTACGATTGAACGAGTCACTCGACGACGACAGAGAACTGCGATCAAATTCACGAAACTCGGCTGGCCGATTTGTCATTTCTGGAAAACGTGTTAATCATTCGCGGAACTGTCGATACTTCCCGCGTCGTCAAGAGTGTTTCCGAAGGAAATGAAATAAATGAAAGGCCGCTCAACAATACGGTTACAATGGCTTCACGGACAATAAATATAGACTCGCGCGGAGAGAGAGAAAAGGCGTACGGGAGCGTAATTACTTACTCTGAATCGGAACGAGAATTTCCCCGAATGACGACAACGGTAGTTGACGAGGTATCCACTGGCTGGCACGACGCACTTCGGAAGTCGTTGTTTCTGTTGTTTGTTAGAAAAAACAAAGTCCACTCGGCGCTGCCATGAATTCAACGAGATTTCTCACACAACAAGCTAAGCGGTGACGCTTGTGTAATTCGCAAATGACGTCATGAACGAGAAATTAACGTTCCACGTATGGCGCGCGGCAAACACCACGGGAATCACATTCGACAGATATGTTGACGTCGCTGGCAAATTTCTCGTGTAATCGACAAATACCGAGATCTTATCAACGTGCGTCCTTAGAAAATTTAACTTGATCAATATAACAGCCGACTCGGAGTGACATCTGTCGAGAATTTGACAAGAACCATATTTCTTACACCTTTTCAAATATCTGTGCCTTCTTTTTTCCCTCTTTTCTCCTCTTTCTCCTCTTTCTCTTTTTAGAGAGCTTTATATACCTTTGAACGACAACAAGATAGCGTACGTCAATTATGAAAATAGAAATAGGTGATGAGGAGTCAGAATCTTCGCCTTTAGCATCGGAGAATTGGAATCATTTCAAGTATGAAATTCTTTGAAAACTTTGAATTTCTAAATTCTGGCGAGTATCGAATGTCACGGATTATTTGTGAGTAATGTGTCTTAACAACAATAGGGTAGGTAATCTTAAATGATAGGATATGAGAAATCGCACGTGTATATGTGCATATGCATATACGTATATATCACCATTGACTAAGAATAGGATAGACTGGATATTAAACGAGACTTTGTATCTCAGGATCTGAAATACCAACCACGGAAAAAAATAATTGGTTTTTAGCGCACTCTAGCTTAAACAACAGTGAATTGGAGAACTACATCAAGTAAAATTATCGAAGTTGATCAACTAGTGAATGCAACAGAAATATGATTTTTGAAATCTATTAAACCTGATTTAAAAAAATGATTAGTTTATGTAATTTATATCGGATTATTGCATCATTCTATTTAAAACTGTAATAACTCTATTCTTTCAGAAATTGCAAAAGAATAAAGACAGTGAACAAGATTTGAATTTGTTAAAAAGAAAAAATACTATGAACCATCTGACAATTGATCAAAAAATCAAAATCAAACAATTGACAAATTAAATATTGATAGAAATAATCTCTTCATCAAAGCATATTTTCGAAAATGCGTAAACAGTGTTCAAACTTGTTGCTTTGATTAAAAAAATCTGTCTGTCGCAGAGTATCTTCTTGCATATAAGATTTCATACATTTTTCTACGAAAAAAATTCTAATCTATTATATTTCAAATTCTACTAAAGTTCATAATTATAAAATTCAATTAATTAAATCATTTAATACTATTATTAAAAAGAAGATGAAATTGAAAATTCATTATTTATAATTTATCTATTCATATTTTACTTTTGCAAACATTATATTCTAATTGTTATATATGTATATTCTAATTGTTGCAATGTGCAAAGAGCCTTGTCCTGATCTAATACACAAAAAATCTTGAAAAAAATGTTGGGTATAAAAAATACCCGTGATCATTATGCTCATCAAAAATTCTGCCACCAGTTATCCGTGCCGATTCAGACCTTTCGTCCTACGATATGATTGAATAATTGAAGGAACTGCATGCGACTCACGTGATAGATATGAAGAACATTATCATCGATGCTGTACTGGAACAGGGAAAATTATCGTGAAGACCTCATCAACTAGATACCACTGAGAATCCCATGGTGGAAGTGAACGCCGTAAAAAATTTCTTAAAAAACATAAAACATTTTATTTCTAAAGTGTTATTTGTAAAAATTTAAATTTTAATAATGATAAAAGTTGGGACTAATAATTATGTGTAATCATTATTTTACTTTAGAAGACTAAAAATTATACACTTTTTCGGTAATCTGGCAGATCTCAATGAATTGAAGCCAAAAATAAGTTTTAATTTAAAAATTCACAACACAAACACAAAAATCTAACAGCTGATTTAAATTTTACCTGAGAATTTTTGGATGATACTTCTGTTTTCCGTCATGCTTCCCTTTAAAAATCGATCATGAGAAATATCGATTACGCTCGAGAATCATAGAAAGTGTATTGCATATTTTACCGTTGGCGCTGTAATCTTTAACTAATTTAGACCCATTTCGCACGAAATATTAACTTGAAATAAAAAATAAAATATTCTGGTTTAAATCAAATAAACGAAATTCATGAGAAATTCTTGAAAAAGAATTTGTACACTGATAAAAAATTGTCAATAGTTTAAATTGTTATAATTTTGTGAAAAAAAGTTATAGTACAATTAACTTGATTTTATTTTAAAGAATGAAGTCTCTACTTTAACAATTTTCTTTTATGAGCAAATCAATCATGATCTTGAAAATTGAAATTTCCCCTTTATAATGAATCTTTAAAATTGGTTATACGATTTTTTTTCACCATTTTATTGAATTTTAAATAATAATTTGTTAATTTTTAGCGAGTATAATAAAAACAAATAACCTCATATCCAAGTGAACTGAATTCGTCTTAATAAATAAATATCTCATTTAAAATGAGAGAAAATAAATTTGATTTCGAAATTTCGAAAACGGACGATTTGCAAAAAATAATTAATCATACAATATAACTTTATACCAAATAATATTTGTAGAAACATTTCTTTGATACGTCCAAACTTTTGTAAAATCGAATTTGCAGGATTTATTCAGACTCTGACAGACACACACTAAAATAAATAAAAAATGTCATATCTAATTCATATCTAATTATGTTGTTAAAAAATATATTTCAATCAATTTTTTTTAATACTTTCAAATAGATGTAAATAATCGAAACTATAATAAATTTTTCGCCTCAATTTCCATCAAGTTGTTTTATCATCATTATATTTCTATATTGATAAAGTACCGCCACATTCAATTCAATAAATAATTTTCGAAACAGATCTGGCTATATTGTCTATATTTTTTTATTTTAATTCTCATCACTAGTAGTGCTGTGATGCAAAACCTGCCTGAATCGATACGACAGGATGTGACACGAAAATGGTAAAAAAATCCTAAAACCTGGAAATTGTAATCCTAAGGCCGAAAAAATACATTGTAAGCGTAATCTATTCATGTATCTCGTCTGTGATTCGAGATACGTAACTTGAACTTCTCGGCATATGTCTGTTAATAATTCGACATGCATCATAAAAACGATTTTTTTAAGAATATAAAGATCGTATAATTGAAACAATCCGTGGTTTATTGAAATTATAATTATTTTATTCCATTACTATATAAACACATTCGACAGTACACAATGAAAAGACGTTCCGCCTTTTCTACATAATATGACGAAAATTCTATAATTAATATAAATTAAATAAATAAAAAACAGATTGTTCGTTCCACATCAGACAATAATAGACAATACTTTGCTACCTAATAGTCACCAACATTTTGTACGTGTATTTATAAGTGTGTACAGATCAATTCAGAATTGAAGCAACAGTGAAGTGTATTAATTATCACCGTTTAATACACATTCTCTCTCTCTTTCTCTCTCTTTCCCCCCATCTTGTAGAGAAATTCGTGCGCTTTTTTTGCAAATCGTATTCGTTGTACTCTAGATCGAAACAAAGAGAAAGAACGGGAAAAACAATTGTTTAAATACGTTGGTGTCGATTTGCCAGAAGAGTAACATATTCATAAATAATACATTTTTGAGATGTCTACAAAAATTAATTCTAAAAAAAAATATTCATTAAGATTGAAATATCGTAATTGCTCAATGAAATTATAACAAGAATAATATTTAAAAAAATATTTTAATCTTCTTTTTTTTTTAATAGAATCACTTAACGTATACACTTAAAATTTAAAGATTATTATGTAAATTACACACTTATTTTTTCCATTGCTATGTATCTATAATAATCTGGTATTTTCTCTACTTATAATTTCTTCAAATAAATTTTATAAACCTCATTTTTGTTAATTTCATTACTCTTCTAGCAAACACTGATTAAATATAATTATGTATATACAGGGTGTTTCGTACCTTATCAGTAAAACTAAGAGCATAATTTACAAGCAAAAACAAGAAAAAATGTCATATGAGGTTTGTTCATAAACGCTTTCTTACTAAGTTGTAGGTAAATATTGAACATGACGTGAATATATGCATAGCAGCGAAGTTAAACATGTGAACATGTATGTAATTATTTGAAGTTTGATAAAATTGTCCGTATTTACGTTGTCTTTACCTACTGTGTAGAAATCATTGAAAAGTTTTAATTCTCATTTTAAAATGATTATCTTCTGCATTGATATAAGCTTATGTATTATCAAACTTTGAATTCGCTGATACACACGTACTCGCATTACATTCAATAATAACATTTACTAACTCTGTAACAAAGCATTTAGGAACAAACTTTATATACCATTTTTTTCTTTTTCTTGTATATTATGCTTCTAAAATTTTGCCAGTAAAGTATGGATACATTCTCTGTATATATATACATATACGTGTATTGAGGTATATTGTATTAACAATAAATCTGAAAATTGGTAGAAAGAAAGATGCGTGTAGATGCATATTGTTCTCGGTAATTGTTCAAGGAATTGAGCATTAGAATCAGAACCGTTAAAAAAACGATTCGCGTTATAAGAACAAGAATTTCTAGTTTTTAAGACCTCCTAACTCGCAAATGGACCCTTGATTTTGGGTTATACTCTTATTGCTACCTAATAGTATTAATTTACATTGAGAGTCTCTTATAACAATTTCATATTTTTATAATTTTGATATGATGTTATATATCTATAAATTTGATTTTTTTCCAATTGCATTTATAATGTTAAAATTACATTTATCTCGTTAACCAATTTGCAAGAACAAAAATTGTCTGTTACTTCACGTTGGTAACATGCAACCCTTGACCATTTTTACAATAAACTTTCCACAAAGGATAGCTTAAATTAGTCGAATATATAGGACAAATAAGGAATATAAAAATTATTGTGCGTTGATTGTGATGCGCTTTGTTAATTCGAACACGCTTTTAAGTTGCTCAAGTGCCATTAGTAAACCATACTTGGAAAAAGAAAAAAAATCATGTGATTAAAGTAAAATAAAAACAATTGCTATACAATATCATCAAAAAGAATCATAGCATTGTTATTACAAAGAAATTTAATATCACCACGAAGTGTCCGTCTTGACATTTAGAAAAAATCTCTTTTTCAACGCAGTATAATACTGTAAAAATACTGTGCGAAAAATTGAACACTCACAGAGAGAATTATATCTGTACAGAATTGAAATGTATGAGAAGTGTGCAAAATATTGAATAGCAGAGAATTTTTCTCATCGCATTAAATGAGAAAAAGATTTATGCATCTGTTTGTTATTAATAACATTTAATCAACATATTTTGCTCGAGGAAAAATTTTCTGTTCTTGTTTTCATTAAAATAGGCAACAAAGTGTCGCCTTTCTCGTCTGTTCAAAATAAAAATGATCACACAGATGCATAAATATCTTTCGGTCATCCGAAATGTTTCAATTTACTAGGCTTTCGCTGCTAGGCCGTGGTTTAATAACCAGACTCTGTAAGGCTCTTATTTCGTTTTCAGTGAGATTTGGAGGTCCGAACAGAAACTCCCTATGAGAACTTGGATTTGATAGAAGGTCCTGCATGTTCTCGTTTGTTAGCACCAAGTAATGTAGAGAGGTTTGTGTTAAATTTACTTTCCTAGCTAACGTCCCGGTAATATGAACATCGTCGATCCAGAAGTATGGTTCTTTCTGCGCCTCACGATACAAAAGAAATACGCTATCAGGGGAATAGAGTATAGCCCATCCGGCACAATATGCAGGATAATGTCTACCAGGATATTCTTGAGGGGAGACTCTCCATTTGGAACGCCACGATCTCTTCACGGTACCCGTGGACAGAAGATCGCATAAGATCAATCGTCTGGCTCCCCATGGTGACAGATCACGTGTCAAAAAATCCAACATGGCAGGTATATGAACAAAAACATCATCATCTAATTTTAATATATATTTGGCACCTGGAACAGGAAAGAAGATAAACATTCTCATAAAGGACATAATAGATTTTACGATTATGAAGATTTTGTTGAAAAGTTGTGAAACACGTACAATATTATGACAAATTATTGTTCGGTACTCAACAGTTTAAAAGGATGTCTCGAATCATGCTTTCAAATATTAACTTACTTGGACAATGATACGTAGCCCATTTCAATGCCATCACATGCTTGTAAGTCATGTTTCTGTAGGCATCGAGAAAGTTGCCTTGTATCAAATCTTTGTATTTTTTGTTTTCTTCTTCCAGCATTGTCTGATATTCATCAGACGAGCCGACGAAAAAGAGGAGTTCCACGTCCGGAGATTGCTGACCCCATGTCTCCCGGACCACATTTCTCTTGATGAAGTTCTCGGGAGCCGAGTGGACCAGTATTAGCAGTAACGGGTGAGTCCGGTTACACGGGTCATTGTTGATCGTAAACCGGAAGTCCTTTATGTCTATCAGCGTGGATTTGTCACCGAACGGAAGTTCGTGCAATAAATATGGCTGCGGGGAAGGCGTCACGTTCCCGGGAAGGATTAGCAGATATCCTGGTGCCGACGCGCCGCTGCTGTACGGCGTCGGTGAACCGGAGCTGTCGATGTGAAGCCAGAAGGAGAAGCATCCAGTCAGTGCCAAGGCGACCACGAAAATCAGAGTGTAAGGCGACGTACCGGAGGCATGGAGTCGCCGCTTATCCAGCATACTAACGAGTCCCTTACATCATACACGTCTAAGTTCGACTGAAAAATACAAACATTCATGTTACATTTTATTTTATTATGTTAGACGTATCTTTTTATCAGGATCTTGTTATCTATACATTTTTATCTCGTTTATTTATCGTCATATTTATATCGTTTTATCTATACATCTTCGCGATATAAAATTTTTACGAAAAACAATACGAAAGCACTACTGAATGATACGAAATTTAATATACTTGAACTTAGTTTAATTAGTATGTAAACATAGTGCTGTGTAAAAACTTTTTTGTAGTTGTCATGCATTTTATGGCCACCGTAGCTGTCACCACGTTAGCGGTCTTTCCCGTTAGAAATAATATAGCAAATCATCCTCACGACGACTAACTGTTTCTTCCTGAAACATCTTATATATAATATTTTTTATGTACTTTATGTAATTCATTTATATGTTCTGTAATATTTTTTAATTATTTTTTCAAAGATTCATTAGTTTGTAGAGTGAACAGTTCAAGTCACGTGTAAGTTGCGGAGTATAACAGTTTCATTTTTGAAGAGGACTGATAGCTCGTAAGTAAAGATCGGATCAAATATTAATCCTAGTACTCATAAAACAAAACAACGACGTCATTTAATTGAATGATAAATTAAAAATCAAGATATGAGATATTTTAAAATTAACGTTGATACGCGTTGACTTTCGAGTTGGTCTATGTCGAGCCGAATGAAAGATAGTCGACTATCGATATTTCAGGCTACACCTTGAACTAACGTTGGACTTCACAAATAGACGTGGTAACATTCACTAATAAACGACAAATATTTAGGGTCAGCCGGACGCTTTGAGGAGACGAAACTATGACAAAATTAAACGATGCCAAGCGATGCCAACTTAGAACAATTTAAATATATATGAATATTCTACTGATTGACGTTAACGAGTCATCTTTGATCTGATTCCAGATCAAAAGATCATTATCGTGCTTCAAATGAATATCTGTTTTCAATTATATCATCCTAAGTGTACATGCTATTGTACACTTGTACAATTAGCATATAAACACATTACAAAACGTAGATAATACTACAAATGCAGTTGTATAATTAGTATCATTAGTTACTTTATGCTATACATCTACAATACATGATAATCTTTCAACAATTGGAAGACAGAGATGTTTCATATACGACTATATAATTTCAGATAAAAACTTTTAACACATACTGAATTTTCTGTGTAAATAATGTATAGAAAGATATGTAGACAAGTTAGGTCTTATTCCGTTGAATAATTTCCACCCTTACGTGACCTCGAGTAGTTTGAAAGTCGATGTTTAAAATGTACCTTCCCCGAGTATATTGTTCAAATGTCAAAACAGATTAATTTTAAAGCAACATTCGAAATAATGAAATAATGAATTTTTACAGATGATACAATATTTTTACATTTGAGTGTGCACACGTCTCATTATTATTAGAACAATTATTATTACAAGACATGTTCATCTCTAAATATTTAATATACAGTGTATCGTTGAGAATTATTATAATTTTTAAAAGTAATACTGATTAAAAAGTCTTTCTGGCGCCATTTTTTTCAATTTAAAATTCACATTGTTGCCTAAGTTCACGCTAGGATAGTTTGTTATATATACGCAGAACAAAGAGATAATCGGCCATTAATCAAAAAATTAAACATACTTCATCCCGTAGGGTCTAACAGTCATCTGGTTGATGTGTCGCGACGTGGCAGTGTCCAATGGCCCTCAAAGATTGAAATATCTTATTCAGGTTCTATATTTTTTCATATAAGTGATTCAGTAATGTTTTTTTGTTCTTTTCATATGGAAATCATTGTACACGTCAATAACTAACTGTTGGAAGCTGTTCAAAACGTATATATACACTTGTAAATAAAGATTTCTCGGAAAATATCTGGAAAGCAAGACTCCGCTTCGTAGGATAAAAACGGCGGTTGATTTATTTAATTAATTACACAAAACAATTTATGTAAGTATTAAAAAGATAATTACTCTTTTTTTTAGAATTATACAAAATTGTTTCGTTCTTTCGAGTGCTATTAATACTCATATTTAACAAAATCAATAGTGGTAATAAGTCATTTATGATGCAGAACTAATATCTTTTTGCACGTGAAATGAGTATAATAAATATTCCATTGTTTTCTAAAATATTCATACATAACTGATAATAGCTGATAACCTTTCATCCATGATTAATTATTATATTTAATTTCCAAATTGATTCTGCGCTTGCGATAGTCATAACAAGTGTTGAAGATTATTATATTTTATTTTTTAAATATAAGACGCATAGTATTTACATTACCAACGATTGTAATATCTTAATTAAATTTTTATAAGTTATAAATTACCTTTAATTTTTAATGATCAAAATGAATAATTATTAATTAAAGGAATATCTAAAAAGGAAAAAGCTAAACATCGTATTGGACGGAACTGCTACATAAACTGTACAGCGTCTAGAAAGTGCCTTAAAAAAATCAATTCCACAACTTTCGCTTTTGATACTTTCAAAACGTACATACTTATAATATTTCAACGTACATATGTAACATAAGATCGTAGCATAAACACGTCTTGTTTCCTAAACGCTTGTCTCTGTTCCCTCGAAACAAAGGAAACATTATAGGGCTGACTGGCCGCTTTACATGCTTCATTAATAAGTCACGGAGAAACTTGTTACACATCTTCAGGTCTCAACAGTTCGGTAGATAATTTACGAGACGATATACACAATTTTCCTTATTAATATTTTGCACGTACAAATATTTTGATAAATCTTATCTTAATTTTTCAAATTTTTATCTCTATTTAGAAAACAGATATTTTTTAATACAATATGTCATTTTAAATATACGTGCACTGAATATATTAAACATGAGATTGTAATTGGCAAATATTATTATTACAACGTTATCATGCCAATATAATGTAATAAAATATAAAATGCTAACATACGTTTCTAAATAAATTTTTTAATATACATCATCTTTTTCAGAAAGCTAACTCATCTTCCCCATAAAGGATACATATATGCATGTACATAAAACGAAAATGGTAATATGGTGCGTAATTTATTATATTATATTTTTAATAAACTAATATTATACATATACTACAATAACATACTATAATATTTTTTTAACACACATGTATCATTTTTTTCAGAGCACTAATTTATCTTCTTGCAAAAACGTGCATACATACATAAAACAAAAAAAGCTTACTCATGCAATATGCTCCGATATAATCGTCGCTCAAACATTTCTGCCGTGGAACGAAAACAAAAACATCATGTTTAGAGACCGGAGAATCGAAAATCTGCCAACCGACGTGCAAGTATGCCAACGAAAAACAAAGCTGAGAACATTATACATACTTACAACTTACGTGCGATAAAGAGCATTGAAGGCGTTGATACATCTGTCGCTCGGTCGAAAATCTTGTCTCACACATTCGGCACAGTTGACATTAAACGCCTCGATGTTACTGAAGCGTAGTACGATCACAGGGGAATTTGAGGTTATGTTAAATATACGTTAACGATAACGTCGTAGTTAACGGCTGGCATATCAATATCGGGACAAGAGAGTGTAAACGCACGATCCCCAAAGAAAAGACCACGCGAACGTCAACAGAACGTGGATATATCGCGGTGTTCGGCAGCTCTGTTTCTTTTTTTCCTAACACCCTTCATTTTTCCCTTTCTCTTTATTTGTTTAATCGTACGCCTCTCTACACGGCCAAGATAGATCGAACCATGTGTAGAAAATTCGCTAGGAAGTCGAACGACAATAGGAAGCCGTAGTTGGAGGGCAAAGTCGTGTTTGGCCGCGAGTCGAGGGTTAACGTAGTATTCCCACTCCGTGGCTCTGCGCTGTCTACCGTACGCACCCTCTTCAGTCCACCTTGCGCATCGCGTCGAGCGCGGGAAGTTCAACTGACAAACCCGTATTGATTCTCTCGTTGATATAATTTTTATCAAAACACCATGCGCGCGTATATTAAAAATCCGTGTTACAACTTGTGTGCAATCTTTGGCACACGCGTTACTTTACGTAATAAAATTACGAAAATAATATAATTGTATGAAATTTTCAGGTATTTAAATATACGTGAAGTAAGAATCTAATTCTTATTAAATCACGGAGCCACGAGAAGAAGATTTGAGTAAAGATTAACGGGGGTATTAAAAATTATTTCTGTCCCTTTTGTTAAGGTACATTAGCGCAATATTTCTCGGAATCAATTTGTAATTGATTTTCATTTCTGTTTTCTTTTTGGTTGCTACTTCTTTCTACGTTAATTTTATGATTTTAACGAAAGAAATTTGGATTTCCATAGCATTATGATGTCTTTGCTGAAGTATGAAAGCTTTACTTTATCTTTAATGACTTAAGATTGTAGTTTCTTTAAATAAAACTTTTAAATCGATCGATTATTTTTGTATTTTTAAAAATTTCAAGTTTGTATCTTTAAGAAATAAATCGGATAAGATGAAAGAATATATCGCGTCTTTTATTTTAGGTTTAAGCTCTTTCAAAACAGCGTTGTTTAAAGAACAGAAGATTACATGATATAATATTTCTCGTAAATTGATTCATTTCAATTTGTACAATGGCGCGTAAGACCTTCTGGAGAACAAAAAATAAATTCTTGTTCATTTACTTATTTATATAAAAAAAAAATCTGGCGAAACCGCTCTCAGTGTTAAATTCGTGATTAAATACTTCGAACGCTTCAAACGCCGAACAAAAACACAGACGCAAAGTAGCGCTCGAAACGTTACAGGGCGAATCGATTGGAGGAGAAAAGCGTTAAGAAGAACGAAAACGCGCGCTTTACATCGCACGCACAGTTCGCGTGACAACTGAATGAGGAGAGTAGATCCTCCCTTTCGAATATTACCGCGAACGAGCTTGAATCTCGACGAGTAGCCATAGGTGGCGCTCGTTGTTCGCGGCATGAATTGAATGGACGCGAGAAACTCAAGCGTCTGCAGCGCTATAGCCACCTCTCCCTGGGGCGCATCCTGCGCATGCGTTGCACGTTTATTATCTTCTTTCTGTTCAAGTGCCATTTCATTGCATGCAGTGCAGTCTATAAAACAGAATGCGTTCTCGGTGGATCTCGAGTTTCCTATCACTTATCGTCATTCGTAGCGTATAAACATAACAGCACGCGGTCATTAACTTACAAATTGTTTACGTGTCGTTCGACACATGGGAAACCGTTGATATCGTGCACGAAATGCCAGTTTCCGTATTATAAAAAACACGATCGGGCCATTGTTAGCGTCGTAGTCGGGCTTTTCGGGATCGAATATATTCGCTGGACGGTTTCGCGCGAGCAAAAATGTCATGCAGCTACGCGGACGGTCTCTCGCAGTACGAAAACAAAGGAGTGCTGGGCCTGGAAGAGGTAAAAATCGTTTATTCACTGTCGCTTGTTTGGCGGGAGTCGGCCATCCGCGACGATTTTTTTAATCGTTCGCCCGCCCGATGCGTGAAAACTTCTGTCGCCTTCTTTTTTTTCCTCTCCTCCTCCTCTACCTCTTCCTCTTCCACCTCCTCCCCACTCCTCTTCTCTTTCCTTTTTTCTCTTTCTTTTTTTTTTTTTTTTTTTTTACAGAGATACGACAGCGTCGAGACGTTGCGACTGAAGTGTGGCCTTCTAGCTGATTGGATACAGGCGGCACGGCACGTAGTCGTTCACACCGGCGCCGGCATCAGCACTGCTGCGGGCATTCCGGATTTTCGGTGATTATCATTTGTAATTTTTCGCTGAAATCCCCACCCTACTTCTATCTACCCTCATCCCCTCCCACGATCGCCAGCACGATCGGCCCCTCGCAATTCCGATCTCTGTTTAATGCTCGAAAGCGCCACTGGGCCAATTCTTTTAAATTAATCGAGCGGGAATAACGTAGCCTCGAAGAAACGGCCGAAATATTTCCCTTTGATCGCGCGTCCACCATTGTTGAGCGCTCACAATGCTCTCCTCTCTCTCTCTCTGTCTCTCTCACTCACTATGATCTATCCCGAAACGCTGATTAATCCACGAAATTAACCAGAAACCATCGAACCAACTCTGATTTTCAACGTAAAAATATGATGACTATTGAAGGATATACGTTATTTGTTTTTGTTTTTTATTCTGCGTAGAATAATACGAATTAATTTTTTCTTTCTTTTTTTTTCGATAAGTCGTAACTCATTTATTCTATACAGTATATAATATAGTTGTCTTGTAAATAAATAATTTTCTTTCTAATCGAAATATTCAATTCTATTTTTTCATGCATTATTTATATATATATATATATATATATATATTTCTAATGTATATTTATATGTATTTAATTTATGTATATATATTTGCTGCTCTTTTATATATATATTGTATGTACATATACTATATTTTTTGCTTTGTTTTATGATTATATAGATTGAAAGGTAGAAGAAAATGATGGTGTTATGTAACTTTTAAAATAATTTACTGTTATTTGTGAAATCACTTTATAATGTTTTATAATTTAATGTCACTTGTTGATTAACTTATGAAACTAAATCATCTGGTTTGAGAATTGAATATTAGCCCATCTAGATAATAAAATGAGAGTTGATCAATTGGAGAAATTCATATGCAAACGTATTGAATTATCTGAATTCATTGTTGGACTTTTCTAATTTGTACATGCTGTGTATACGTGCGTGGTTTGTTAGAGGAACAAATGGAGTATGGACATTAGAGCAGAAAGGTTTGAAGCCTACAATGAATATTTCCTTTGACGAAGCAATTCCTACAAAGACACACATGGCATTGAAAAAATTAGTAGATGCTAGTGAGTACAATTATGATACTACGATGCGACCATGTATCTAGAAAAGCTTCTAATCAAAATTGTTTTCCCTCCAGAAAAAGTCAAATTTATTATAAGTCAGAATATTGATGGCTTGCATCTTCGATCTGGGATACAGAGACAGCATCTTGCAGAGTTACATGGAAATATGTTTACTGAACAGTGTGATAAATGTGGAAGGTTGGTATTCTTTCACCAAAACACATTTTACAACTATATTTCACAATTATAAATTCATAATGTACACTATGTTCTTTTTCATTTCCCTTTGTTATTCATTTAGGCAATTCATTCGGAATTTCGCAACTAAAAGCGTTGGGAAAAAGTCCCTCGACACTGTGTGCAGATCTGAGCAAATTGGCGGTCGTCCGTGCCGTGGACGCATGCACGATACTATTCTTGATTGGGAACACAACCTACCAGACAGTGATTTAACATTGTCCGACTTACACTCTAGGTAAAGTGATAAGAATCTGCAAAATAGCAGAAAATTTTTTTTTATATTATGATGTATGACAAAAGTAAATCTCGAGGCACTGTACAGAATTAATAAAAACAGGCAATAATAAATGGAACGTACCTTGTAATAATTTAATTTAATGTTAAAAGTTTGCTACTCTTTGCGAACAGATAAAAAGAAGAGTGCCTAACGATCGTTGTATTAAAGATTTGGATAAACGATTCGTTGATCTGAAAAATTCTTATGTTGGTGTCTCAGGTTTTAGATGACATTTATAACGAGTTGTGTTGTTCGATAATGTTGTTGTGGAGAAATTTATTAAATGAAAATATACGCGTTACAGTGTCGCAGATTTAAGTATATGTCTTGGAACAACGCTTCAGATTATCCCGAGCGGTAACTTACCTCTGTACACCAAAAAGTACGGAGGTCGACTTGTCATATGTAATCTGCAATCTACAAAACACGTAAGATAATATTTTTACCTTTCAAGCGTTAACAAAACTTTTGCTGCAAATTCTTAATAACTAACCCGTTAACAATCTAAGGACGTATTTGTGTAAATTACTGTAGCATGATTTGTGGTTGGTATGTTATCTGTTCGTGTAAGAGAATTGCCACAATTAAAAAACAAAAGAATATCATTTTAGGACAAAAAGGCAGACTTAATTATCAATGGAAACGTTGACGAGGTAATGATCAGCGTTATGAAAAAGCTAGGGCTAGAGATACCCGAATACGAGAGCACAATGGATCCTACGCGTAATTCTGACACAACGTCCAAGGAAATGGACTGGACGATACCAACGAGCAGAATAAAAGAAATGAACGTGTTGTACAAGAAGGTGTGCAAACCGATGAGAAGGAAACGAAAGACGTTCATGTATGAGAGAGAGAGAACTGATACGAAACGGGAGACAAAGACAAAGAAGCAGGCGTTCATGATAAAACAGGACATAAAAACAGAGGATACGATAAATACAGCAAATCAGGTTTGCAACAACGCAGTTGTCCCGGTGGATGTAAGCAGTAACGCGATGAAAATCGAGGACGAGCTGAAAGACGTGGAACCGTTCGATTTCACGACAAACATGACTCAACCAGATCCTGGGTTAGAAGTGAACGACATACTGTAGCATGATTTCAGTAGGTGGTGATTCAGCGACCTAATACTCCTATTAATATTCAGTCTCTGTTAAATTTATTTACGAGTGCATATAGAATGGATGTTATCTGTATGTGACGAATGCCTAAAAAAAAAAAGTGCTATTGATTTGTTTATATGAAAAAGACAAAAGAAAACAAAAAAAAAAAAAAAAAAGAAAAAATAAGAATATAAGTTTATCAATCGGTAAACCGCTTTTATCGTCAAATCAGAAAGCGCTGCAATACGTGTACATATATGTAGTAGTACTTTCGTAATCGCTTCCATGTTCTGTCCGCTTTTTCATTGCCAGTAGTTCCCTCTTCTTAATCAAAGAAGATCAAGAGTTTTTCCAATGATCTAATGTGTATCATACTCTATACATATATGCATGCACATCATGTTTTTCTCCATTATGATACATTAAACGTTAAGTACTTAAGATGATTTATTTAGAATCGTTTGTAAGATGTTGAGCAAAGATTTTTCTAGTACGGTGCACTAAAATCACGAAATGACCTTTCTTCAGATAGGATCATGGAGTGATCGTTGAAGAGCGCAGCGTGTTACGTTCAAATACGTTTAATTCGTATCTATATATACATCTATATTATATATATATATATATATATATATATATATATATAATATGTATATACTGTTCGTGTTTTTCACAAAAAGCGAAAAGAAACATGACCAAAAATTTCTCCCAATACGGCTGTTTGTAATCCACGAAGCGATTATCGGAAGATCCGCAGACGTTTTAAATTGCACCGGAATAATAAATACTCGTTGCTACTTTGAACGTTTTAAGATTGAAAATCTTTAATAGAAAGCTCCATACGAGCCTCGGTGTTGTTTGATCGAATCCAATAGTTAAGTGTCTCTTGTTAAACGCACATATGTTTGTATAATCGTGATAGAGTGACTAAAAGCGTTTTGTAGGTAAACGTTGACACGGATAATGGGACCGCGAATGTTACTCCCTCGACAATATGTCTCCCGAGCGAGTTGAAAAGCGGAAGTGCAAAGTTTGAGAGAGAGAGAGAGAGTGAGAAAGCGAGCGAGAACGAGAGAGAGAGAGATAAAAAAAGAATTAAGTATGGAAATGCAAGCGAGTCTTTCTTATATCGGCATTCGACGCTATTTTATCGATAGCGTTTTATAGTAGAACGCAAATTAGTGAAATGTGTAATATTTATATGTAAATAGTGATATATATGCTTGGTTGCTCTTAATAATTTATTACTTTAATTGATATTATTTACTGGACGTTACTATTAGTGAAATATTATAGCATTCGACGGGAAATAAAAATTGTGGAAAGGGCTTCGTCTACTCTAATTATTCCCTGCTGCACTTAGAAGTAATTAGAACAGAAAGAGAAAAAGGAGCCGCGATTTTTTTTCATTTTGACATGGTATATTCTTATTCATAGGCAAAGTTTAAACAAGAATACAACATAATCATGTACACGTGCGCTACAAATAGCATTATTCTTTTCTTTAACAAATCAGAAAAACGTCATTTTCAAAAATATTCGAACGCATTTTACCTTTTTTTTAATAAATAGATCCTTTTTGTTTTTTTGTTTTTTTGTTTTTTTTTTTTTCGTTTGCATAGATTTCGCTGACACGTTGTGCTACATCGACGTGGAGGCTTGAAACAGCGTTTTTTTGTTTTCGTATTGCAACTTGCTCTCTCTATCGCCAATATTCAAATTTTCCCTTTTTTGCTTCTTTCCTTCAAACGTTCATCGAGACAATATCGAATATAATACATGTACGTTTGACATTCAAAATATTAACAACGCATAAAATAATTTAGTTTCGAATGAAATTAACGACTCGAGAATCATTTCATCAACAGTACATAGCACAGAATAAATTTCGCTAAATTTGAAAAATAATAATTTTCAACAAAGGTTCGAGAAAAAAATGTTCGAATATACACACTTCCCATGCAAATAAAGAAACAGCGTTTTCGAATAAAATTATCGGGGTGTCCTACCGTGGCAACAAAAGAAAACTAACGTATTAAATACAAATTTGATTTTTGATACGTAACAGAAAAAAAAGAAAGAAAAAAGAATGTAACGATATTTCCTTAGTACGTTGTCGCCGTGACAAAGAGGGTGTTCAAATTTTTTCTACCGATGCTTCTTCTGCCTCAAACCTTGAGGGGTAGTCGTTAATTTGTATTTCCGGTACTTCTATATTTATGTTTTCACTTTTGAAATTTATATCAAACGTTCTTAACCTTAAAACTGCGGGTATTTATTCCGTTCAGTCTGGTTGAAAGACGGATTCCTCGAGGTTCGACGCGTTGCAGTTTGCTCTGTTACAGCAGTTAAAATACAGTATAGCTTCGTGCGATCGAAACTATAATATACCGACAGATTAAAAATTTTTTCCTACGAAATTTTCGAGGACGAGGGAGAACACCCCGCAAAATCGCGTCAACGTTCAACGAGCACACACGTCGACTCGCACGTAGCCTTTTCTCGCTAAAAAAAGAATAAATACAGTGAGTTTTAAAAGGGAAAAGGAAGGGAAAGAAAAAAGAAAGATAAAACTCGAGGAAAGGACAGGACAGGAGAAGGAAAAAGATATAAAATAGAGTCGGAGATGCAGGGAATGGATAATAATATGTCATATTACGAACGAGGAAAATTCGGAACGAAAATGTATCAGAAAGAACGGAACGTGAGGAATGAGAATAGAAGCGAAGGAAAAAATAAGTATGTACGATTACAAGATACAAATATTTCATCGGTCGGTTCGGATCGTATTCTCGGTGTTGTTCCACTGGCGGGAGATCCAGTGGCCGATATTAGAAACGAGGCAGACTATTTGGTATGATTACATTCTTTTTTTCTTAAATATCGTTTTCTCGTTTTCTAGGAGACTTCGTTAAACGTGGACTATGTACGATACGACTACGCCAGAGTGTTTTAATTGAACTATCTACATATATACAATAATCCCGACGGAATAGAAATTGATTATTACGTCATATACATATATATAATAACAATCGATGTTATTGTACATATTATATATATGTAAAGAAAGGTAATAAAAAAGAAGGTTTATTATATATAAATACATACGTATTTATATATATTTGTATAGTACGATAAACTTTCTTTCCTATTGCTACATTACCGACGAAGCGATCAATGAATCAAATGCGAAGACGATTCGGTCTGCTTCGACTTCTTTTCCTCGTCAAAAGACAGGGCATCTGTAATTCCGAAATGCAACAATTCCAGAAAATCGACGTGAGATCTTCAGGAGAAAATCTATGAATATTTATTAGCTTCCGAGAGAATTTAAATGAAAAAAACTTTCGCGAGAATTGGAGAAATACTATACAAACTTATCGAGCAATCTCTGCTCGAAAGTTTTTTCCTTGTTAATATCTCCGAAATTAATAAATAAATTTAGAAACGAAAATTTTTATGTTTCGATCTATTCTTCCCCTCAAAATCTCGTGTCCATGGGGAACTGGTGCTTTTCGGAACAATATCCAGCCATCACATATCGTGGCGAGGAAAACTCCGCTTTATAAATATATAACGAAAAATAAATAGAAATACATATGGCTAACTTAATTCGTTGTCTAAAATGTGTCTTTGGATTTTCAGTGGGGCCCGATCGAAACGCGCCATTCACATGTCGTGGCGTTCTCCTTTTCAGTTTTCGATCGTGGCACGTAAGAAAGATTAAAGTCGTCCTTAAAATCGTTTCCCATAGGATCTCGTATTGGCAAGGCTTATTTTTGTAAGCTTACTAGAAACAATACGTGTTTCGCACGTACGCGTGGTTCTATGTACAAAAGAGATACGTAGTAGTTTGAGAGACAAAGAGAAGAAAAAAAGAAACCAAGTAGGGAATGCAAGTAGGTACTTAATTTCAACGAAGAGTGATCCCAATCACGGCGTTGTTCGTACAAAAAAAAGATCGAAAATTTATTTAAGATTTGAAATTTTTATTGCAACGTTTACTCGCTAGAGATCATGCGTCGTGTTCCTGTGCGATTCTTTCGGTCTTTGAACGAAGAGAAAGAATACGCCGAAGAAAAATTAAAGCTGAATTTTCAACAAGACTCTACAACTCATCACAGATATTTGTAGATTTTTCGCTTACTTCGGTAAGTAAGTACCTATTGGCACTGACTCTACGACGCGAAGATCAGTTCGAAGAACTTAAGGCACGGTCGTGAAACGTCAAAAAAAAAAAAAAAAAAACAACATGTGAGTCTATTTCACTCGTGGCTGTGGTTTACTCCTAACAATTTGGCAGCATCGTCGGGCGATGCCTGCAGCACTTTGTCGATGAAACTCTTGTCTCCTATCCCCAGTAGATTTGAAATCAAGTCGTTGTCCGTGCTCTCCGCGTCCGGATTCGCATTTTGCGGAATACTGGCCAGCTTGCCGGAGAGCGTCGTTAGTTTCTCGTACGGATTAAACCTGATTAATCCGCTAGGTGCCGCCGCGTCGCTGGCTGCTATCGGAGCGGCAGTCGGCAAATGTGTCGCGATCCTGTCCTGAATGTGAGGATTCCCGTTGTTCGCCGTTAGCAGCATTTGTTGTTGTTGACTGTGCGGTGCGATGGTAGACGGCTGCGACGGCGAGTTCTCCTCGTCGCCGCTCGTGCCGACGTACATCGTCGAGTCGATGGACTCGTGCTTCTTCCTGTGCCGCAACATGCTGTGCTTCAATGTGAATCTCCTGCAGCAAATGTCGCAGGAGAACGGCCGTTCGCCGGTGTGCGTCCTCATGTGACGTCGGAGATCCTCCGCGGACCAGAACCGCCTCATGCAGAAAGCGCAGACCACCTGTGTATGTGTGTGTATGTAGAAATAGCTGTGTTTAATCGCAATAGATACTTGGACACGGAGCGTCAGACAGAAATAAATAAAAACGTTCTTACCTTCCTGTTGCTGTAGTCCGGAAAACGTCCTCGTTTCTCTTCCCCGTCGCTGGTCTGGTGTTGCGGCGGTGGCTGTTGCTGCTCTTCCATCGCGTCGATGTCCATGTCCAACGCTCCTTTCGCCACCAGCATCTCGTAGGATCTTTTGTGATTCACCTTGATGTGTTCCAGGCAATCTTGGCGGTCCGCGAAGCCGCAGTCGCACAGGTGGCATTTGAACGGCACGTCGCTAGGCCCGGGCGACGTTCGCGGCGAGGATCTTCTCGACCTGACCGTGTCGTTGGTCGAGGAGGTATTGGAGTTGGATTTGGGAAGCGTCGCCACGGATGAAGGTTCCAGCGGACCCTCGGACACGCTCGAAGATTGGCTGTCGTAGTCCGTTTGCTCGTTGTTCTGCTTCGGACACTCCGGCGGGCTGTTCTGAGGCTCGCTGGACGGTGTGTCCGACCGCGACTTCAACTTTCGAGCGTGCTTCGTCGAACGGTGTTTCTTCAGGTTTCCCAGCGTCGAGAACGTCGAGCTGGGACACTGATTGCACTTGTACGGTCTTTCCGGCACGTTCCTCGTGGAGAACGAGTTGTTGCTGTTGATCACCGGCTGGGAGTCCGGCGAAGAGGAGTTTCTCGCTCTGTGCACTTTGTTAGGGTTTGTCTTGTGCTTCCTCAGCAAGTGACGGTCGCAGTTCGACTTCGTGGTGAACAGAAGCGAGCAATGAGTGCACTGGTAGGGCTTTTGTCCCGTGTGGGTGAGAATGTGTCTCCTGAGAGACGACGTCCAGGGAAACGGGCGTTGACAGTACGGGCAGATCACTTTGTTCGGCGCCATCGAGTACGCTGATTTCTTTTTTTTTTTTTTTTTCTTCGACGGCGCGGTCACTGAGTTGGCCGAGTTCACCGAGTCGGACTTCTCGTCGCTGCCCGAATTGTGGCACTCGCTGTTCGACGCCACCAGACCTTCCTCGTCGCTCAGATATTGCGACTGAAACTCCGGATACTGCTGGCACGCGTTGTCCAATAACTCCGAGACGCTAGCCAAGTCAGTGTTTTCGTCTTCCGTTTTCTCGCTCTTCACCTCGACCGGTCCCGTTTTGCACGCTCTGCTAGGAGGATCCCTGTCGGCCGATCTATCGTGGTCTGTCTCAGCAGAGGTCTGCCCCCCTCTCGCCTCTTCTCTCGCGTCCGCTTTCTTCTCAGGCTCAGTCTCGTTCGAGTCGGTTCTCGACGACTCCTTCGCCGCAGTCTCCTTCGCGGACTCTCCACCTTCCAACTGCCCCCTTAACAGGCTTTTCTCCTTCTGATCCTGAGACTCTCCTTGACACTCCTTCTCTTGCGGGCCTTCGTCTATCACTAACTCTTCCTCGGAGTCGTTGTCCTCGATCTTGTTCGCTCTCAGCTTCTGCGTGAGGATCGCGTATTTCACCTGGTCGGAGATGGAATGCCTCGGGAATTCTGTCGATTCTTCGCTCTTTGGCAGAATGTTGGTGTACGATTGGGGAACCTGTGGAGCAGCCTGTGGCTGTCCGAGGTTTTGCAGCAACGTAGAGTGATTGGTAGGAGGTCTTCCTCTCGTGGAGTGGCCACCCCTGGGTCTTTGGCTCCAGTGTTGAGGGTGCTGCTGCTTGATGTGTCTCTCCATGTTGCTCCTCAGCGTGAACCTCGCCGAGCAATGCTCGCAAGAGAAAGGCCTCTCGGTCCTGTATCTTCGTTGCTTCTGTTTAGGCATCAGCACTCCGTTCTTGATCACCATTTTCACCGAGTTCGACGACGACGACATGTTGTCCGGCTTGTCGCGGCTCGTTACTCCTTTGCTCGCCATCTTGGAAGATATCAGCTTCGCGTATTCGCTCTGGTCAGCCGACTGAGGATTCATGTCTCTGTTCTGCGAGTACGCGCTGAACCCAGCGCTGCTTGTCGACGGCTCCACCAGAGTGCCTCCGCTGGTCAGTTGCAGACCTCTGACCAAGTCTTTCTCCAACCTGTCCTTCAGTGCGAAGTCCTGGCCGAATATGTGAGGACTGAACATGTACGACGGCAGAATTCCAGCGCCAACGCCGGCTGGGTACGTGCCGAAGTTTCTGTAAATGGCGTTGGCGTACAGAGCCTCGAGCGAGGTCGGCTGAGAGCTGCCGTGGCCAGCCTTCAGGAATGCCTCCGTGAGAAACAAGTGGCTGGCAGCGTTGTACAGATCCTTCTGGCTTTTGCCGTATTGCTCGTGGGACGCGGCGAAGTCGTTCTCGTCCTTGTTTCTCGACTTCTTGCTGAGATCCAGCACGTCCATGGACAGGTCCAGCGGGCCGTCCTCGCCGGACGTCTCAGACAGGTTCAGAACTTTCTTCAAGTTCATTGGACTAGATTGTACTCTTTGGTGCGGTTCTGACTTCGTTTCGGTGACTAGAGACACGCTACCTTCGGACGATCTCGATTCCAGGTCATCGTCCAGCTTCGAGTTGTTCGACTTGGCATCCTGGCCGGGCTTCCCGTCGTCGCCGCGTGCTTGGATCATCTCCACGTGCTGCTGGCCGAGCCTCGAGAACGTCTCGCTCTTGTCGCAGTGATTCGCACCGTGATGCGCCGCCGCCCCCATCGCAGCGTTGTGCAGTTTCGCTTCTTCTATTATCCTGATCTCTCCCCTGACCGGGGGAGGATAGTGCACCTGCGCCTGGTGATGAAGCTCGCCTCGCTCGCTCGGGAAAACCAAGCTCTTCCTCACCTCGTCCTTCACGACTCTCGGCGAGGTTCGTCCCACGTTCTCGTTCGTCGAGTCCTCGTTCGGGTGGTAGATGAGGACGCTCTTGATGTCCTCCCGGGTCAGTTTCCCGTGGCGATTGCGCACGTGGCGTTCGCAGTTCGCCTTGGTCGTGAACGCGTAGTTGCAGAGGGAGCACTCGTACGGTCTGTCGCCGTTGTGGGACCTCAGGTGCCTCACCAGCGTTGCCTTGTCGGTGCTGGTGTAGGGACACATGTTGCACGGGTAAGGCATGCCTGGTCCCACTCCCATGTGCGCCCTGTTGTGTCCCTTCAACGCCCTCAGGTTCGGGAATATCGCGGAACAGAGCCTGCAAGGGAACTCCCCTTTTAGTTTCATCCTTCGGAATTCCGCGGCGAACGCGTCCTGTGCCTCTTCCTCGTGGTACTCGGAGGAGTACGTGCCGGACGAGCCCGAAGAGCTCGCGCCTGGATTGAATTTCACGTTTTCGGGCGTGCTCGCGTCCGATCGTGGGAAATTTTGCAGTATCGGTCCAGACGTGACGGATATGATGCTCTGTATGTCGGCGAGGTCTTTCCCTTCTTTCGCCTCCGTCAGCGCGGCCTTGTTCTGCAGGTCCAGGCCGGCGAAAAAGTCGTCCCTCCTCGACTGGCCGTCGTTCGTTCGACTCTGGGAGTTCGCGGTGCCGCAGTCGGTCTCGTGGGCGTCCAACGCCGATCTGCAAGGGAACGCTCGCAGACACTTGGAGCATTGAAACTTGGCCACCTCGCCGGAGGCCGGCCGGTGAAGAGACTGCTCGCACACGGCCCTGGCTATCGCTGGGAACTTGCCCGACGAGAAGTCGACGAACGTCAAATCGTTGAAACCGACCACGGAGTTTCGCAAGTTCCTCGCCGTATTCCCCACCGGGTGTTCCGCGAAGTGTATCATGAACCGATGGAGATTCAACACCCGGTGATTTTTGAACGACAGGTTGCAACTGTCGCACTTCGCGGGGAACTCTGGGTGATTTCGTTCGAGATGCGCCTCCAAGAGTGCGCTACTGCCAAAATCCTGTCTGCCGCACACCGGACAGGTGCAGATGTTCTGACCGTCGTCCGGTCTTGGCTTCATTTCCGTCCTCGAGTTGTTCAGAAGGATCTTGTGCCTCTTCTGCGTCTCGTTGTCGCTCGAGCATTTCCTCTTCGCTGGCAACGACGAGGGCATCTCCTCCTCGTCCTCCTCCCTCTCCTCGTGCCCTTCGACGTAATCCGGCGAGTTCCTCTTCGTGATCTCGTTGTTGTTATACTCCTCGAGATGTCGCCTCTTGGATTTCTCCGAGTCGCTGCTGTTACTGCCGCTGGTACTCGCCTCCGAATCCGTGTAGCTGTGCGGCGACGCGCCTCTGTGCGCCGTTTTCAGGTGCCTGTTCATGTTCCCGTTCGTGGTGAACGCCATTTCGCAGTACTTGCACTTGTACGGCCGGGCACCTGCGTGCATCGACAAGTGCCTGTTGAGGGAACTGGAAGAGCTGAACACCCTGTTGCACATGTTGCAGCAGTACTCGTCCTCGCCGCTGCAGTCCGTGCTGCGAGACGAGTTGTGGCCGTGTATGTGGTTCGTCAAGTCACCGGAGGTGGGCAACACGGCCGAACAGGCCGGGCACGAGTGCGCGCTTTCCGGTAGTTCAACCTGCGGATAAAAATCGGCAAACTGTTAGATCGGGTTGGCGTCTATTCATTTCATCATCGCTGAAAGTGATTTTAGCGGGGGTAACCCAGAAAATCGGGGGTAAACCCCTTCAGGTGCAACGCTAATGCAACGAAAATTAACGATTGGTTGATTTGGATCACGTGATTCAGAGTAAACTTCGAGTCTTCATTTCCTAGTCAGAACAATTTCTTCTGGGGTACGAGTGGACCACGGGTGGGCACGGCACGTGGTCAATGAGACCATTCCGGTTTTTCATATATTGTAAAGAGCCATAGTATTAGTTGCGTAGTATTGCACAAATTTAATTTAATTAATATGGTTACATATTCTACCATATTTAACTGTCAATTTAACAAGATTCGGTGGAAAAAAGTTCTCTACGGCTCTGAAAATCGTAGAGATTTGTCCATCCCTGTGATAGACGCAACTATGATAAAATAATGGTAAATTACACCGAGTGTAATATTATATGGAATATAATGGAATAATGGTAAATATAGAATGGGATACAAAGATATAATAGGTTGACGAGGGAAATTATCAGATTCTTGTTGTTGATTCTGAAGTTCATAATTAATAAAAAGTTGAAGACAAGAGAAGGCAAGAGAGGTCGCTGAATGTAGAATGCAGTGAAATTGCTAATGACTTCCAAGTTTTAATAAATATCTAATCTGTCCTTAGCCGCCAAATATTGGAAAGTAGATCATTTTTAAAAAACACGATTTTGGTAGAGATAGGAAACAAAAAAAGATATCGAGGGTAAACAAAAAATTGTCAACTTACACTGGATGGGGACGAGGCAGCATCGGCTTGCGCTTCACTCTCAGATCTTTGCCCGGAGCCACTTTTGACAGTAACTAAAAAAGAAAAGAGAAAAAACATCCGTTTAATACACGGAAATTCTACTTTGTAAAAATTGTTTCTTTTCACAAAAACGAACTGAACAATAATTTTATTCTCTCGATAAAAGAATCAACAATAATTCTATCAGTCACCTTTTTTCCAATATCGATGTCTCTCTCTGTTATTATTTTTAAGATCATATTATGTTGCACGTTAATTTATAATAAATTTCACACTGCATGTTGATTATGTATAATATATTATTCGTTGGTATATCTTTCTATAAAAAAAAAAAAAGAAAAAGAAAAAGAAAAAGAAACACTAATTAATGGCAATTTCACACGTATCGATAATAGGTTATTGTTTGTAAATTACTGAAATTTACGATCGTGTCGCAGAAATAGACGGGAACCGCGCGTGTCTTCCGGAAACTGATAGAACGACCGCAAAGAGAACGCCTGGTACAATGACACTTATCAACGACACGAACCACAATCGTCTTTATTTATCAAGACTTTTCGATCCTGAAGGCTACTGTGTTCCGAGGCTACACTTCCGAGAACGATATCATTTTGAAAAATAGCGCGATCTGGTATCATTACCTCGTCACAGAAATATAATGTTACATGTTATTCCGCATTCGCTCTCTTTTGCATGTTTCTCGCTGTTTCAATTTAGATTTAGATCACCGGAGGAAAGTACCGAATATAAATTAAATAGAAAGAAGAAAGAGAGGAGAAAGAACGTGGTAGGAAATTAAACAATTGAAGATTTTCCTACGTGATAAAAATTGTAATAAAATAATACGTACGAAAATTACACGCTTTTGAAGAAAATTATACTGCAACGTTTATGCAAAAAATTCGATATATATTTTGTCTTATTGTAAGAAATGAAGAATGTTATCGACTGTGGCAGATTATTGGCCGAAGAAGAAGCTATATTTCTACACATTTAATATTTAATATTTTTTCCTAAGCTCTGTTTCTACATTTTCCTCATTTACTCCGATTTTTGAGTAAAATTGCACCGACGTGCAGTTTGACTTATTTAACGAGCACGACTTTCTAAATTCTCTCTGTTGTGGTAAGACGCCAAAATTTTGCTTGATCGACGATTAAAACTGCGCAAATGTGTATTTACAATAAACGTAGATCTGATCGCGGAGTAAATACCGAAGCGAAAAAATCTCAACTCCTCCGACACGTGTACAGACGAAGGACGACGAAACACCGGCCGTTCGATATCGAGAGCTTTCGATAAGAAAAAATTTGGAAAGAAAGACGCGAACGAGCGTCTGATCTTGCACGATCGGCTTTATCTCGCTCGAGCGTGTTTTTTTCCGACGAGAAACCAGATTAAGTGACATTGACAGTCTCGTGGCAAGCAATAGCAGAAAATGGACGGAACATCTTTGCTCCATTATCGATCCACTGATTAAATCGAAGTTCGTTAGGAGGGACGTAAGAATTTTGCAACGGAGGGGAATGATTTTACGATTATTTCCTTTGTTACGTTGTTTCGTTAAATGGAGTATGAAGAATTGAGAAATGGGGGGGGGTAAAAGTTGGGCTTACATAGCAGATAAGTAAACTATACAAATAAATAAATAAATATATATACAAATATAAAAGTACAAACCAGTTCAGAAATATAATTCATTCATGAAAAAACATGAATCTATATAAATCACTACAGTCTAAATTACACATTAATAGAAATACGAATCTATATATTAATAGACTACATCTACTTTCCTTTATCAAAGTTTTAAAAAATATTCTATAACAAATGTATATATTATTAATATATATATATATATATATATGTAATAACATAATATATTTAATACTATTTAATATGTTAAATGTAACAAATACCATCTCAATAAAGTCTTCAAAATATATGAAAATTAGTCCGCTCGAAACGTCTCGTTTCAGGTCATTTGCGGACGTTTTGAAAGAACATAAACGGACGAATTGGTGGGCCAAGGTCTGGCGTCTCGGTTTCGGAAGATTCGGCTGGACGTGAGGAGAACAGGTGCGATTAAAGCTGGCCTCACACATGTGGCATTCTGCTGACAAAACGCGTCGACCAGGTGACTCGATTCATGCGCGTAAATCACGCGGACGAAACGGGTTTTTTTTTTTTTTTTCTCCACGGGCCGTTTAAACTCCGCCACGACTTAGCTTGCGGTCTGCGTCTGCACGTTTAGCGGACAGGTTCGCGCTATAATAAATTCGACGCGAATGATCTACGTGCACGACCACACCTCCAGACTCGTTTTTCGCCTCGTGACTTCGCTGAAACGAGTCACGTGCCGCTTTTTTCGGAACAACGTCGAGAGAGAGAGAGCGATCGACGAAACAACGCGAAGAAGATGTAAATTTTGCGCAAAAATTATTATTGGAAATTAGTAGATTTCTTCAAAAAGTGAAGTGCAAAATTTGCAACTCGAAACGAAGGTTTGGCGTTGGAAATTGCAAACTTTTTTTTTGATCTCATCTTCGTTCATCTTTCTGACGATCAGCAGTAATCAGAAGTAATTTTTCGAAAACGATCGAGATTGGATGCGAGACGACGGCCGCAACGTATCATCCCAGATAATGTTTAAAAAACAAAATTTCTCGAAATCGAGATAAGCAGTCTGCTCTTGCGCAACCGATAAGTAGCGTTCTTTTTTTTTTTATCCGGCTGCTAGATAAATGTTTATTTACTCTGCAATGCGAAATTATCACTTTTGCTAGCTTGGCGTTGTCCTTCGAACCGCCATTAAGCAAGCTCGAACTTGAAGAGTCGATTATCTTCGTTCGAATTTGATTTCTCTTTGAATTCTCGGTTTGTGCAAGTGTAGTTGCAGTTTCGTCTAATATTAATTTTCATCTGAATATTATCTAATAATTAAATATCGTCCAAGTGCCTTCACGTTAAAATTCACGTTAAAATGCTCAAATTCGTCTAATTTACGCTTCTACGCGCGAAATTCAAATTCGAGCGCGAACGTTTGGACATTTCTTAAACTGAGAAATTTACTTATCTTCGATTAATTGTTAAAATTAAGATTTCAAATGTCCAAGATTCGAATGTACAGCTCGGAACATCCACGTTCAAATTGAGATCGAATTGAAAAAATTTTTAACACCATTTGACTGGCTACATGTTGGAAATTGTAAAATAAAGTGCGAAATAAATATATCGGTCGTGGTATGAAATCGAGGGTACACGGAGTTACTGGGTGACTCTCGGTGAAATTCGGAACAACAGATGCCTCTGTCTTGACAAGTGGAAATCCAGCTGCTTTCCATTTCTAACGATCACCGATCGTGCCTGCGAGACCAATGGTTACGAGGCTCTGTCAACCACGAAAACCGATTTCTATTTTTCCCTCCGAAGCGCTCGACTTGCAGCGAACCGATCGAGACTCGCGACACTTTCGTTCGTGTCCAACATTCGCAATGCAATTTTTAACAATGAAAAAGTTCGCTTCTCTTTCGCCTCTAACAGAAATTACAATCCTAAAGGAAATAATAGTAGTCTCGAAGTGAATTTAAAATTATCACTAAAAAAGAATCTGCTCGTTACAACGAATATCAATACAAATATTTTTAGGTAATGGTAATATTTACAAATTTGTTTCTCCCTAAATTATTATACCTGCATATTCGTATCATCTGAAAAGAATCTAATGTAAAAAAGTATAAGTAAATGAGTTTAAAATAACCTCATGAGTTTAAACAAATAAAGATGGAGAAATAATTTTCTATCGAGAAAGAATAGAGGAGAAGAATTATGAGGTAAATTGTTTCTCGTACGAAGAAGATCGATATGGTTTCTTCTTTTTAATCGTCGTGCCTCGATGAATGACAATATTTTTTCGATTACGGTCTCGTTGTTGATTCAGCAGTGTTCAAAGAAACGTTCACCATAGTTAGAAACGATGACAACGCTTCGGCAATTATGTCGAACAGAATTATTCTTCGACCGGAGATTCGATTATTCTCGACGATTCTTTGAAGCGATCGTGAAAAGATCCGTCGACTAAAAGAGACTTTTTTGTTTATCATTTCGTTTGCTTTCGATTCAATTGTTCTATTACCTCTAACAGATGACACGATAATTCAAGGAAAAATATATTATATATATTTTATTTTTTATAATTCGCAAATGACGGTTTTTGTTTTTGAATTGAAGGTATAATTTCAAAAAACCGTTATTATTTAACGAGAAAAATTACTTTTCATCGGAAATCCTCGATTAAGAATTAATTTTGTAATCTTCAAAGTTTATCAGTTTTGATTACTCTGCACGGAAATGATCGACGGATTATAGATTGAAGGGAAGTGCTGACAAACGAGAAATCGGTGTTATTGAAATCGATTTCTGCACGCTACCGGTTTGAAAAGAAAATATTTTAGAATATTGACTGCCGATCGGCTTTCGGTCACGAAAATTATTTTATCTCCGTACCGGGAAATACAACAAATTGTAAACAAATTGTGTTCGATCGAAGAATTAAATCAAATTGAAAACACATTCGTCAATTTGTTGAATAAATATGAATGAACAAAGTTTCATTGATAATTCGGAATTTCGTGCTCAAGTCAAAAGATTCTACACGTTCGAATCTTGTCAATATTTTTCGTGCTAAAGAAAACGTTTCGTTTCATTTCACGTAAAATATTCGTTCAAAATAAAAGATTGCTCAAGTGTTTTCAAATTTATCGATCTACATGAAAATTGCTGTAATAATTATTACCTATAATAATAAGTTTTTTGCTCAAGTAACTAGAAAACTCTGTTTAAAAGAAAATTTCTACAAAAATGTAGATAAGACACTGAATAATTGATTATTATGAGACACGCTCTTACGAAGTTCTTACATAACCTCAACCATTACCTAATCGTCCTTTTTTCTATTATTATTTAAACCAATACAATATACCTATATTTTAAAGTAAAGAAAAAGAAATTTCTAAAACATGATTTTCTACCCCATCAATCTTAACTCTATCTAATAGAAAACGAAATTCTAAGAGACAAAGATAAAAATTCTACGGAACATTCTAGATAAACAAAAATTTGCTTAAAAACTTCTTCGAGGTTCCTAACCTCGAACGTCAGCTAGCTTCGAGAATGAGCAAAAACAAATATTATCTATATAAGTAAGTAAAAATTCAGTCGATAATTTCTTTTTTCAAGCTTCAATCTTGACTTTGAAGAGAAATCTAGAAGAAATCTTGGCTCTAGAGAAATCTTTGTCGGTAAATATATATCGCCATCGGGGAGAGAGCGTCTCTCTCGAAGGGCTGTGCGCCACGCCCTGTATCCGCAGTGCACCCCCTGCGAGAGTTCACGTCGCTGCCAGCCGTGGAAAAGGGAGCAGTGTCAGTCCATCGAGGGCGGACATGCGCACTTCCGCCATCCGGCGCCTCCTACGAATCATAGTGATGCTGCGCTGAACCAGTGGTGGGGGAGATGCCCGCTATTGGTTGCCTCTCATCTGTCTCGAGCTTTTATCTTGTTTCCCCTCTACCTCGCTCCATTAACTTCCCTCTCTCTGCAAACGCGAATTCCCCTTTTTTCCTCGTTTCTCTCTCTCTCTCTCTCTCTCTCTCTCTTACCATTTTTAGACCATTTTCTTTCTTTCTCATTACATCCCTCGCAATTTCTTGCCCTCCTCCTTTTTTTCTTCGGAACATGACCTATCTTTTTCGAACTATCGTTGAAAGAGATTAGAGTGTGTGTTTTTTCCTCGTAATCTACCAAGTTACACTAGCTTAGAAATTAGATACAAACACGTGTACGTCATGAAACTATTGTTAAAAAATCTCCAATTAGAGGTTAGTGTGTTTTTTGTCGTAACTTACCAAAATTATATCAGGTTAGAATTTAGAAACAAACGCGTACATTATGAAACTTTCATATTATGACAAATTAAATTGTCGTCCCCTGTCCGCTGTTGCTTCATTTCTCTTTCTCTTTGTCCTGTACACAAAAAAAGAGGCGGACAAAGAAACAAAGAGAGAAAAAAGGAGAGCGTGTGTCACCAGAGAGGGTGGCAGGGTGTTACGGCTGGGTAAGTCCAAGGTTGTCAGGGCTACGACTCTCGAAACACACTAACCGACCGCCATCTTTGCTTCTCCTGCGTGGTGCTGCGTGGGTGTATCCGAGCGTGAAGAGAGCGGAGCTGCGGGGAGAGGGGGGGTGAGGTGGGCGAGGGTAGGAGGGATAGGAGGAGAAATAGGGAAAGAGGGAACCTGGAACGACAGCGATGACGACGGCCGGCAACTCGCTCGGAGAAACGCGACGAGAGGAGGAAATGAGGGGAGCGAAGATAGGGGAAGACGAGAGTATAGGGAACTCTGGAGGAGGTAGAAATACACGTAGAGTGATATAGAGGATCTGTACACGTATTGTAATTATTCAAACAATTTTTGTACAAAGTTTCAACGCTGCTGTAATGAAATATTTACAGTTCTTGCTCTATATCTTGGAGATATTAATGATTGTTAAAAAAGATATAGGTTATGTTTTAATTCTATAGTAAATATGTACTGATAAAGCTGCATCTGTTTAAAATTCGAATGATACAGAAAAAAACAGGGAAAAAATATAGATATCCTAGAAATATAAAATACAGAATGAAAATACAGATACTTTGTTACAGAAGTTTAGAAATAGCTATAGAAATCTACCTGCATCTTGTATTTACTACTGTAACAACGTTCTTAGACCAATGAAATAACGAAGATACGCAAAGTCTAAATATCCGTGTTAAATCATGTGATCCGATGCCATAGCGATTTTCTCGTACCTACATACATTAGATCGAACAACATATCCTATCAACCAGACTTTATGTATTGAGATTAGATTCCAAATTCTCTCGGGTCCAAAGTTTCCATAGGAACATAACATTGACAGGAAGTTTGACAGAGAACTTTACGTTTTGAGACAACGGAAGATCGATATCTGCTGTGTATCGCAACTTATCAGGAGATTCGACATCCTTCTTCTGCTTCCCTTAACTCTGGAATCAATCTCGGAAATTACTTGTAACCACAAACGATCATTGGATCGTCGTTGTTACGTTCGCTGTTTATTTTATTTCGAAGTCTCTCTGCGTGACAACTGAATTTATACTTATAAAGGAACAAAACGCCGCTTTCTTTCTAATTTAAAAGAACAGACCCGACCTTTACTTCAGTTCCTCCTAGTTCCGAGGAAAAAATAATAAACTTTTAAAATTTTCGTGACTTCAATTTTGACCGCTTCAGCTCGAAGAAGAATTTTACTCTTTCAAACGGGGTATCAAAAATTCTCTTCGCCAATTTTCATGCAGCTTTCGTCGTTCGCGGATCGACAAATGAATTTTGATAATAATAACCTTGGAACGCTCTGTGAAGAATTCTTATGAGCAATCAATGCACCATTATCACTCTAGAAGGAGTGAAAAGAAAAAGTCGAAGAATTCCTCGGAAGAATCGTATCAGTTTCTTTGTATATTCTCAGATGAATTTCTCCCCAAAGAACAAAAAGAAAGAAAAAAAAAAAAAGAAAAAGTGAACAACGCCGAAGGAATCTCACGTTGATGACTGTATCATTTATACAGATTCGTTCGATCAGCTGACCGTTTTATTATAGTTCGGCAACGTCGAACGATTTCGAAATCCACGCGTCATTATCTCGCCGCAGCATGATCGACAGACTTTCTCCGAAAACGTTCATCTGTAAGTGTGTAAACACGAGAAATGACCTCCAGAACACGGGAGCAAACAGTATCATCACTGAATCATGTCCAATAGTCTTGAGGACACGAAAAAGTTTCCATGTATTGCGGATCGTTCGTTTGTCTCGTCTATTGTTCCTTTGTCTTTCTTTTTATTGAAATTGTTTTCGGATTTCGAGGGGACAACGGTAGGATTTCGTAGTCGTAGTCGGGCACAATTTCAGTTTATCGAATAAATTGGGGGAAAATTATTATCTTTTGGCAAAGAAATTATACGATAAAGTTCTATTTGTTTAAACACCTATGTTGAAAGAGCCATACTTTCTAAGGAATTACAGTAACATCGTTTGGTACATCGTTATAGTAATCACTATTCAAGAGTGAGATATTCATGTAATTATATTTTTAGCAATAGGAGCAGAAGGAGAAAAATATTTACGATGTTTGTCTAACATTGGTCTGTTTAATGAGAAAAAAAAAAAGAAGATCAAAGTGTTCTGAAAATTTGTTTCTAACGAATAAAAAAAAAAATTCGATGGCATCTGTGTTGAAAATGGCCAAATAAATATGGTTTATAAAGCGCGTCTTCTTGTGTGGTATTCAGTATTCTGTTATGTCGCGTTACGTGCGTAAGAAACATAAAATGTGTTCACGTTTTGTTACATTGTTTATCGTGTATTCGCAGGGATTGTTGCGTTGTTCATATATCCTTCATATAACCAAAAAAATGAAAGTTATTATCTACGTTAGCCTTTACATGTAAGTACGTCTTAGCGGCTTTGTATTCTTCGTAACTTTGCTATATGTAGGTATATAATGTGTATTTCTGGCATTTTCTAAACAACGTGAATAAGTCATTATTTATCTAACAAAAATTTTATGTTTTATTTATTTAATACTTTTCTCTTCGAAGATTCTCCATCCAAGTTTCTCCATGTAAGACAACGCTTGTCCAATTACATATCAAATTCTAACCCATTATAAGTAAAATTTTCGAATTTTTCATTACTCAATATTACACTTTTCAATTATTGATTCGCTGATAAATCTTTGTAATTGTAAAGCGAACCTTTTTCGCAAATTTATATTCAGTTTTGCAATTTACACATTCGGTATAATTTGAAAAATGGCACCTGCGAAATTACAAAGATGTTATAACGAACATTATAATTTTACTTAAATAATTAATAAAAATATTATACACAGTCTACTATAATTTGGATATTTTATATATTTCTTCACGCTGTATCTATATCTACTCTGTGCAATGTCGTCAATTTAAATAATGCCTCTGTAAATACATAAAAATTCGCCCAGTTGCAATTATTAAATTTCTCGAATCTTTAACTCTCAGTCGATAAATCCATCAAATCTATCCACCGATTCCAATTAACGAGATCAGAAGCGTGGATTATCATTAGAGAAACGGAGAAACGGCTCGTCAAGATCGCGAAGCATTTAAACCGATTTTCCTTTTTTGTTTCCGTCTCTTCTACAACGATTCGTTCTGGTTTCGCTTGTAAAGTCTGAGAAAGAATTTTCCTGGCTTCGATCGACGAGCTGAGAGGAAACGAACGCTGCCTTTCATTTTTCATGCGTTCGTTGCACGATGGATCCGCGCTAAGTCGCGACTTTGTTCCCAAGAAAATCTTGGAAACGTGAGAAACGCGTGTTTCCTCCGCGCCGGATTTTAACATCCTATCACGTTCCTCGTTTCTGCGAGGTAAGTGTGCGAGGACCCATCGAATTAAGATTGGAAATTTGGATCGATCAGAAGGATATTTTAATTATCTCTTCAAGCGAATCGAAATCGATTTGAATCTGAATTGCAGATTTGATAAAAATTCTACAATTTTACACGACTATTTGAGCAAGTCATTCCATTATCTGATGAAGTTTCGGTTCCAAAGTAAATCTGAATTGTGAATCTTGTTTGTCGAAGCAATCTCTGTTTACTTTAGACCTAGTCCAATAAAAAAAAGTAGGTGCAGGTAGCAATTAGTAAAATAAGATTGACCATGAAACTAGAAATCAGGATTGAATCTGCTGTTAAAAAAACTTTCGACCGCAACAACCGAATTACTCTGATACAACGACACAGTTAAGTACACAAATTATGTACAGCGAAATTACGTTTAACAAATTTTTAGATGGTAATTGTATCGTAGCGTGTAAATATATATGTATTCCAAATATGAAGATGCGAAAAAGAAAAAAATCATTAATTTAATCTCGAGATCGCGACGATTTTCAATTCCTAAATATCTATTTTTCGATCCAATCTTATTTCATCCACTGACCGTTTTGATATCATAATTTATTCCGCATCCATGTGACCACAACAAGGTTACATGGCCAATTTTTTGTTCCAATTCTATTTCGTCTATTGTAATTTACTCTATACGATAAGTTGGCATCGATTTTTCACAAATCTACATTTTATTTATTACATAATTATACATTTACCTATATTTTATTTATGATGATGTAACATATTTTATTGTAACAATTTCATCTTTGCATCACCATATCTGACCGAATCTAACCTATCTAATCTAACCTAATCTAGACACCGGGCGAAAGTAAGAAATTCCTATAAACGCCGATAACATTTCACCCTTCGACTCGAGCCAAGAGAGAAACAAACATGAGAACTTGCTGATATTATAAAATTGCCAAAGCAATCAACGAGTTCCGCCGTAATTGCACACGCGTACAATAACGACGAGCGTTGCACAGTGGTTGAATCGACCATTTTCTTTCCCACCGACCTTTATGCTCCGTACTTTCGTAAAGAGGAATAACGATAATCCAGAAGCTTTCGGTATTAAGATAATCGCAACGAAAACGCAAAGTAACGAAACGCGAGTCGAGCAACACGTCCGATCTTCAACTTCTTCCCTTTTTTCTTTCTTTTTTTTCTTTTTTCTTTCTTTTCTCGTCGAGTGATTTTTATTGACCAACGTGTGCGAGCCAACGCAAAGGATGTCACGTAAAGAATCCTCGTATACGTGGCCCAACCGAGTGTTTCCGCATATACCTAGAGACGCGGTCGTCATACCTACAACCCGGGGCTGCGTATGGATCGTTACCAGAGAGAATTACTACTGCATACTACTTCGAAAGGGGAGGAGGGTGGTCACCACCGGCCGGGTGGATTAGCAAAGTGACCTGGGAACGGTCGAATTGTTCTCCAAGAGCGGAATTGTCCACAAGTAGAATGTCGATATTACTATAAATCAGTATTTTTGAAAGTGTCATTGAAACGACTGACACGGGAACTGTCGAATCTCCAAAAGCGGAATGTCGATAGAAAACGTCGCTATTTTTAGAAATTGGTATTTTTGGAAGCGTAATTAAAATAATTGCAGCTTTCTAGGATATTATTGCAACTGTCAGGTAAATGTTGTAAATAGAGTAATAGAGATGTCTATGCAAATTCACATTTGAAATGTGTAATAGAGAAAGAATTGTTTCGATACAGATGTAAATGTTATGGAAAGCACTGTGCTTGAAGTATTTTATACTTTATATATGATGAGAATTTCATGCGAAATTTCTTATAAATATAAAAATTCATAGTATTGCAAGTGTTGCAAGCAGACAGTGTTGATATTTATACAAATTTACATTTTCAGGAGTATTATTAAGAAAATCGGAGTCACTTGCATCTAATAAATATTATATTATACAATATTCACATTACGTGTAAGAATATTTATAATACTGATACATGGAAAATAAAACGAATTTGACATATTATACGCAGTTTATAGATGGTATCTTCAACCTGAAATTTCACGGAAAAACGTGCAAACATCCGGCTTTTAGAGCAAATCCCAGTGAAAAAGATAAGACTCTCGTCGAATCCCAATCGTTTAATCGCTGATCACCTGACTTCGATATTGCTTTTGAATTTCACTCGTTCGAAAACAGATCTTTCAGGCAGTTAATTGATGGAAGAATTAAAGTAAACTGATAAAATTGATGCTCTCTCTTTAAGGCGGAGACTTTGAAAGAGAACTCAATTCGAAAACAAAACAGGGCAACGAAAGAGATGAAAGGGGAGGAAAGAACGTTTTCACGGGGCTATTATATTATATTATATTAAGGGTTGTTGGGATTAGGGCGTGGCATGGAAAGAGTCAACCGCTCCCTTTTCTCGCCCCCGAGGCTCTCGCCCTCCTGCCAAATGTTCCAATTGTCCTCGTTCATCTCGTCGGTGGTCTCGTTCGTAAGTTTTAACCTCTTGCGCTGGAATGACGCGTCACGCACGTCGAGAATTTTTTGTCCCAAATTTGCAATATTTTGTCAGTTTTAAGTTTATTAATTCTCAATAATTTCTATTCTAGTGATATCATACCGAGTTCAAAAGGAAAGCAACGAATTATTGCATACGGTTTGGTCACTCGTTATGGTCCGCAATCAGTTGCCAGCGCAAGTGATTGAATGAATTCTCTCGCATTGAAATCTCTGGAGTTTGCCCTCAGACATTGGAAGAACAATTGTTGGAATTTATTGCGAATTTAAAGGACAAAGGATCAAATGTCAAATTATTGAAACTACAAACTTGTGAACTTGCTTTTTGTGTTAATAATGATTGGAATATTTGTAGAAAAGAGAAAACAGAAAGTACAGATACACAGTGTGTAAAAATACACAAGATACTATTCAAAGTACGACACTTGCTATGATATTAATTTTTCCATTTCCCTGTCATTAAAAGAATTAATTTCGTCTTCCCTATAGATACTCTCTGAGAGGAGTAGCATCCCGAAATGTAATAATTCAACTAACTTGATAAGATATTAATTTAACTAACATCAGTTAAAGTTAAATTAATTGATAAATATTAGATAATTAATCAAGTAAAGTAATTCAATTCCAAATAATTAAATTAATCCTTCCAACTTCTGATACTTGTTCCTTTGAATACTCTGTCTTTCCTCATTCGTTAAAACTAAAAGACTTGAACTGAATTCCCCAATAATTTTTGCAAATTTTTATCGCACTTTATTCTGGGCCATCAAACAATCGATTAGGAAAAAAGGAAAAGAAAAGAAGAGAGAAATATTCCAAATATTACTCGGACGAAAAATCGAGCAATGTCAACTTTGCTTCCTCGAAGAGCGACTCCTTCTAACAGTTCCATTCTCGATCGTCAGTCCTTTCACGGGAGCGGTTTCGACAAATAATTTTCCAAGATAAGAGGAAGTTCAGGTCCTTATCTACGTGGACTTGGACAGGCATGTTTCCCCTCTCCGTCTCGTTCCTTCTCTCTCGTCTCGTCGATACTCGCCGATAGATTAGAATTCAGACACGTCAGCGTCATACGCGAGATCGCCTCATCGTGCGCCTCTTTTTCTCCATCACTTTTCACCGCCGCGAGTCGAATACGAGTGTGTGTGTGTGTGTGTGTGTGTGTGTGTGTGTGTGTGTATCGAGCGACGCCGAAAAAATCGATACTCGAGGCTTCCTGGAAACTGTGAGTGGCTGGCCTGGCTCGACTCGACTCCGCTCGGATAGCAAAGTTGCCATTGCGTCACCGTGCGATCCCGCGTAATCTTGTTATCTCGTAAGCTTTTTCGTTTCACCGACGCCAATTTCTTTTTTTCTTTTAACCTTTCTGCCTTCGCGAGAGATCGACGATTACGATCGCTAGCAAATTGGACGAGTTTATCGTTAAGGATAAATAACAGATAAATAACGATCTTTTTAAAGATCTTTCCATCGGAACAGACTGAAATTTTTATTGTAAATATTACGATTACCATTCGCGAATTTCTTTTACTTTTCTGCTTCGACGAGTTATCGTTAAAACGGATAAAAGCATAAGAAATTCAGATGGCCGTTTAAATCTTCCAAAATGTTTATACAGGGCAAAGAATCGCGGACCGCTTTTAAATTATCAGAAATTTGATCGATGCAAGAACACCGATAACCAACACATTGTGGAGTAATTGTTCCAGAGGGAATTTGAGGTAATTTCGTGCAAATTTACATTTTCAAATTTACATGAGCAAAGAACAAGAACTGAGACAGAGGGCAGTTTCGCGGGAAAATGTTAGGAAAAGTTGCGAGAGAAAGAGTACAAAAAGTTCAAATGGTCATCGAATTAATTAATCAATTAACGAGGTAAGTCTTTGTATTTTATAAGAGATACAATTAAACCGCACAAAAGAATTTGATTTAATTAGTACATTAATGAATACAAAAGAAGAATAAATTATTTCCTTTACATGAAAATTTGATGATTTCTTTGAATCATATTTAAATTATCTACGTAAATAGACATTTTTTCTGTTTTTTAATAAAGAAATCAACCATAATCGAACATTATGTTCCCCTTTTCTTAATTCTATCAAAAATCATACTCATCTTGATTATGATTAGTTTATCTCAATTAAGTTATTGTCAGATTGTTAAATTTAAGAGTAGAAATCCTGGTGGGGATAACATTAACTTTGACCGAGAATCACACAATTATTAAGATTGTAATATTTCGACTTAGCCTTTGAAACATGCCTCGAAAGAAATTTGTTAATCTTCTGATTAATCTTCTGATTAATCATTCAATTAGAAGATTTGAAATCTCGGCGAATTATCTTCGATCGAAGAAATACTGGGAAAACTGCCTCGTAAAAAAATATTGGACATTTCAGTGTCTGTAACAAGATTGTTACATCTCCATAAATCGAAAGCTGGAAGAAGAATTTCCATTGACAATTTTGTTTCTAAAAAGATACTATTTCTGATCTAAAAAAAAAAAAGAATAGCGGCGTCCCAATTAAAAACAAAAGGAACTTTTAATTAATCGAACCATAATACAAGTTAATAAAATACCTACTTTACTAGATTTTAATTGATTTGTTAAATTTGTTAAATTTTTGTCTTCTCAAAGACTCCATCTCAAGAACATCTTCAATTTCCACAGAAAAGTACGAAGAACTAAAATGATCTATCTCGCTTTCAATTCAAAAGTCAAAAATACAATATCTACTTTATCTCAAGTAGCTTCGTCCCAAAAATTTCCCCTTGCAACTGTACAACAATGAAGTACAACAATTGTCGATGAAAAAAAAAAAAATAAAGTTCGCCGTCTTGCTTCTCTCTCGATCAGGCAAATTCAGAAAAATAAGAGTCGTCGTGCGCGCGGAGTCCCATCGCAACAATTTTCACCGAGCGTACGAAACTGAGCCTAACATTCGCGTAACATTGACACGCGAATTTCAATGGGAGAACGTGCGCCGCGTTCTTGAAACGAAAATCCCATTTACACGGCGGGCTTAATGGAGAGACACCGATGATAGACATCGATATACATTTCGTGTGTTAATCGCAAGACTGACAGGAAAAAGCGGAGAGAGAGAGAGAGAGAGAGAGAGAGAGGGAGGGAGTACACAACGGTCACGAATGATAATATCTTTCTCTCCTTCTTCCTCTTCTTCGTCATAGCACCCGACTGTATCTCATTATACAGCCATCGAATTTCGGTCGTCTCGTC
The DNA here is from genome assembly GCA_032399605.1 of Melipona beecheii. NCBI lineage: Eukaryota > Metazoa > Arthropoda > Insecta > Hymenoptera > Apidae > Melipona > Melipona beecheii. Next base: position 7,498,657 of record JAUCMO010000243.1, on the reverse strand, counting down.
CTAAATATTCCCAGAAAGTCGATAAATCGCGATGTCAGGTCGATTCGAAAAACAACAAACGGCGATTCGACGAATAATAATAATAAAAGGACGGATGAAAAAGGTGGGACGAAATTTGTCTGGCAATAAAGAGAGGAGCTCTGAATCCTGTTTGTCACTACGTTTTTTTCCTATTTTCTTTTTGGCTCTCTCGGCTAATCGGTCTCCTTGAAGAGGCATGGAAGAACACCGAACGAAAATAAAGCGTTTCCGGGATGGGCGACTTTTGATCTCTCGGGGGTCTTCGGAGAGGTGGAATTCGAGTCTCCGCGCAGGATGGAATTAAATGGCCGTGTTAATGGAACACAATGACGCGGTTAACTTGGACGATTTCGCAGCGATAGAAACGGAGAGAACGCGAGGGATCTTACTTACGATCGTTTTAATTTCAATCGTTCCAAAGTTTTTTTTCTTTTTATGTTCTTAGTGCGGATATTTCGTCGCCGAGTCGAATTTCTTCGACTTATAAAATCGAGCGTCGCGAGAATCCACGTCGACTTTTCAGAATTCCAGAATTCTTTTTTTATCTTCGAAGAAGCAGGTAACTTTCGGAGACTTATCGAGTTATCCATCTCGAGATTTCTGGACTTTGGAAATTTTGGGAGCTTCCCAACTCTCGGATCTTCTCAGGATCGTTAAATTCTCGCGATTGGAAATTCCCGAGAGTCTCCAAATCGTTTTCGAACTTTCGAAACGTCAAGAATTTTTACACAGCTGATCTTCAGACTTTTCGAACGTTTGAAACTTCGTAGCTTACAGTTTTTTTCGGGTCATCGGGCTTTTAAATTTCAAAGTTTTCAATCTTCTCGGATTATTAAACCTTGGAAATTTCACAGCCTCCGATCGTCAAATCTGTAGAATGCCAAACTTTCCGAACTTTCGAAATTTCAAAGACTTTAATTCTTGGCTTTTAAACTTTCGAGACTTTGCCAGCTTCCGATTTTCAGATACTTAGCGCGTTAAATGTTCGACACAGATTTGAAAACAGATCTTTCGATCTCAGCGCCTCGAACAACATTTGATGCTCGAAGACTAAATTACTGTATTTGTAGATTTTACGCGACCAAGAGCAGAATATTTACAGGTTCAACCAGGCATATACAATATCGTCCGTATCATTTCAAAATTAATCGATCTTTTCTCTACAGAATAAGTCGAGACTTTTAATCCATATATATTCTCTCTTCTCCGTTCAACAAAAAAAAAAAAAAAAAAAAAAAAAAACAAAAAAAACAAGACAAAAAAATCAGCAACGAATAAGAAAAACAAGAATAACCTTCGGAGCGGATGAATTCTATTACCACTAAGAACCTTCGATCAAATCTTCGAGATGCGAAAACGTGAAAAATCTCTTCCCGAAGATTGAAAGATTGCGGAAAGAACGGGAAGAAATGCGGACGTACCTTTCGTCGAGTAATCCATTTTTTCTCGCAGCGTCACAGTTTCCTGGTCCAGTGTAATCCAGTTAGAAGGTCGACGACGGACCGGCACTTAACATCCAAAATACTTAAACACTTTGTGTCTTTATATAAATAAATGTAACACTACACTAGAGGCGCATCTGCACAAGTCTGTTCATGTCGCACCACAGTGGGTCGGGAACTACTGTATCACTCGCAAGTCTCTCTCTCGGTCTGCTCGCAACCACGCGTCGTCAACGACTGAGAACGAATAAGGGTCTCTCCTCTAGATACGGAAAGGAGGCCGCTACGAACGGACACACGGCGAAAGAGAGAGGGGACTCGAACGCGACGGTGTGTGCTCGTAGACGGGAGCGTGTACGCCAGGGAAAGAAAGAGACACGCAACAGAGGCGCGCACACACGCACAACGAGAGAACATACAAAGTCTGTACCGAGAGAAAGAGCAATTTCAGTCACGCTGAAGAAAATGCACACGAGAGTTTCTCCTCTGAGAGTTCCTCTGAATCTGCTTGCAGGAGCTGCATCTTCCTTCTTATTTGTCCTTCTCCCCTCTACCTGCTCTCCCATCCCCTCCATCGCTCTGTTCGACCGCCCGAGCCCCTACTTCGTCGCTCGAGATCTTCCCCCCCACCGCGCTCCTACACCACTCCTCTCGCTCTCACTCGTTACCTGTCCTCCACCAAGCTTCTTCCTCTCTTCCCCTATTCTCTGCCGGACGTCCTTCCACCGACGCTTCTCTCGATCCCCCAACATCACTGACTCTACTCTGCATATTTCATCTTTCTTTTTCTTTTCTTTTTCGATAACAGCGGATATTTCTTGATGTTGTTTTTTCCTTCAACTTGTTTCAACGCAATTTTCTTGGCTCATCTCTCTTTTTCTATCAAACGATACATCTTATCCTCTTCCAGCAAACAAGACTTTTTTTTCGAGCGGAATCTATCTCTTTTCCTATTTTTCGTAAATACATTCCCCTTTCCACTGGCAACGGTACGTATCGTGCAGCTATCTCTCTCTCTCTCTCTCTCTCTCTCTCTCTCTCTCACACACACACGTCTTTTTCTATCCATCCATCCTCGTTGATCTCTCACGTTTCTCTCGACTCTCGCGGTCATCCCTACTTCTCGAAGCTCGTCTCCCGCCAGGTCACTTCCTACGCGTTCTCCACAGAAGAGAAGCCTCCGTGTTACCCTCTGTACCTCTCTTTCTCTTGCCTCTTCGCCCCTACCCCTCGAGCACGGCGCATTCGGAGTATCCTCATCGCGTCCCAGGTGCTCCTGCTGCTGTCGGTCCCCTCCCACGCGGCTCGCCCCCAACACTTTGACCTTTCTCTTTCTTCTCCAAGCTCCATCTTGCCCCCACCGCTCGCCATCATCGGAGACGAGAGTACGGCGCGCGCACGTACAGCATTGGCACCGGTGAGGGTGTGTGTGAGTGCAGCCGCGAGAGCAAGCGCGCGCAGCCACCAACGCGAGAGGGATGTCGCCCCAGCGTCCGTGCGCACGCGCGGCCGTGATTCTTCCCTCTTAGCAACCTCCCCCGGGGTGAAACGGAGCTGCAACGGGAATTATGCAAACTCTGCCTCTGCCTCTGCCTCGGCGCTTTCACGCGAATATTGGATGATTCTACCAGAGATAATTTTCGGACGAGATAGTTTGATTCCTTTTTTCGAATTTTAGAACGAATCGAGAAAAACGCGAGTTTTAGGAATTTCTGGCATTCTTAGTCCAGAGACTTTGCCTCGTCGCTCATGCATACGCTTCCGTGTGGATATTGGACGATTCTACCGATAGAGATAATTTTGAGAACTCGAGATTTATTTCGGACGAGACAGTTTGATAGCTTTTTGTTCCTTTTGTCGAATTTTAGAACGAATAGCATATCGAGAAAAACGCGAGTTTTAGGAATTTGTGGCATTCCTAGTCTCGAGACTTTCCTTGGTCTTGCTTCTGCACGCGCTTCCGGGTTTTGCGCAAGATTTAGAACACGTGATACGAATCGATTTCAAAGTGTGATCTCTTCAAGCTACTTTAAAATCTAGAATTAAAATGGCGGAGGTGTCCAATCGCTGAAATATCATTTTCACTCGTCTCTCGTCAAATCTTGCCTGGCCACGCGTTATTGATTAATTTCCAATAAATTAATTTCCACGAGAAAGAATAAATTGATCAGTTCGCTCGAATTCTTTAGAAACGAATTACCCCGGGTTGTCAACGTTTGTATTTCTCTAGCATACTTGAGAGCTACGACTTGTGAATCATGGAAACTTAATTGTTTTTCTCATTTGGAGAGAACTGAGCTATTCGTCATCGCAAAGACTACATCCCATTTTTATAAGTCTTTCACGAGACAGAGATATATTGCTTCGTGAAGGTTAACAAAATTTTCCAAAAATACCTGACGTCCATCCTATTTCATAAATATTTCCAGGTATTTAATTTCATTTTGTTTCTTACATTTCCATTCAGTTTTTTAGTAATTTATTTTCTAAATGTTGTGTTCCACCAGATGTTCAGCTAGCTCAAATTGTAATCTACTTTTTAATTGTTTATTAATAAATAAATCAGTAATTTTTCAACGTACAAGTAGATATGTTCATCTGCTAAATTTCAAATTTCCCAGCGTTTTATTTCCATTTTATAATTCAAACTGTCAGTACCTACTCGAAGAGCAACACAAAAATTTCATCTCTGCGCGAATCTCGTCTGATATAGGTCTCCCTCCGAAATTTGCGAAAACGTGTGAACGAGAATTGCAAAAATCGAGAGTTTCGTCGATAAGACGCATGGATGACCAAGCGTTTGTTTCGTCGAGATAATGCACGCTCGATTTTGCGTTAGCTAGGCTATAACATTGCAGAAACTGACAGCGATACGATGCCTTAATGCATGCCATTTGTAATAGCGATATAAACCAGCCGCGAAAGTTCGACACGAAAATTTTTTACCAGTAAAAAGGACACGTCCTATTCGCTGTAATTAAAAATGGAAATTCATTTCATGTAATCGTATCTGGACTGTAAATTGTCGACGAAAATTTTCGATTCTCTAGAAAATTTCAGGTAAATTTCAGATAGAAATTTAAAATAGAAAAATAGAAAAACAATGAAAAGAAAAAAAAAAAAGTAATAAATTCAAAGTGTTCCAGAAAGACACTCCCATCTTTGAAATTACAATTCTCGGAAACATAAATTTTCATTGTTTAACTTGGAAGTAAGTACTTTCAACGTTTCTGCATAACAATTAAATATACATCTGTCTATGTACTTTGGGCATTTTCTCCAAATATTCTTGAACTTTGGAGTAATCTTTTCCTAAGGGGAACAATTGTTCAAGACACCAAAATGTCTGCTTATTTTTACGACTCTGTCGGAACATAAATCCTGCTTTGGATGACGTACAACAAAGAAGATTTACTTTAGAGAAATTTTCGTTGATTCCATACTATTTCATCTAGACTTAAAATTTTGAAACGGCATCCTTTAGATGAGCAAAAGATGACAAAAGATAATTTCGTTTGAAAGATAATTCTTTACTCTGTCGATCGGACAGATAACGTTATGGCCGAAATGTTGCCAGCCGTTTCCTATTGGTTCAAACCAATTTGAGTGCCCACCCTTAGGAAAAGGAAAATGGAATATTTTGGAGAAAGGAAAATGAGAGAAAATTAAAAATATTTCGTCGTCTACCGTTGTAAATTCCATGTGAAATAACTGGAAAAAAAAATTTCTAGAATTAATTCATTGTGAAAGTGAAAGTTTCGATCCCTGGTTCGAATTCAATTACGAATAACTGTTTCAATTTTCAATTTTTCCAGACACGTTTCTACACCTGCGAGCCTAGATTCTTTGCTTTCCTTTTTCTCTCAATTTAAAATGTTGCATCAGGGAGATTCAAGTGATTTTTGTAAAATGTACGGATAACAGTATGCCTGTAAAATATACGAGTAAAATAAAACTCTTTGTCGTATGTTTCAAACTTCTTTCTATTCCTTGCCTCAGTCTTTGACAGTTCTGGTATTAAGAGCGAGAGATAAAACGCAACATTTCAACGTAATAGGTAGTCTTTATTCACACAATGTTCATACTCTAATTATAACTGAAAGATTATTATTCATAGTTGTATATGAAAATCGTGAGAGGAATATTTTATGATTAACGCGATACGATAATATGTGGACTGCCGTTTTTGTAATTTAACGGGCCTAATTCTTCCTAATTAATGCCGTCATTTTTATTATCGCCAGAAGGATAATAAACCTTTCGTAATTAAGGAATATAAAATTAGAATGGGGAAAAGTAGATTGAAACGAAGGCTTTGCGTGTTGTAATAGTTACGCGGATATTATTTAATTATCGCAGGAACGTAAACCTGTGTCGTTCGCGTACGCGTGATAGCATGAAAATAGTAGGAAATTGTATCAATCTTCTTGCAAAGTAAATCAAAAATTGGTAAGAATCGGTATTGAACGAAATTTATGTGTCATTTATTATATTTATTGCAGTGTATAGTAACGACAAATGAATTTTCTCATTATACTATGCCGGTATATATGTAATACTGTGAATGTTCTTAATTTGTGATACAAGTTGAAATCAATGAAGTTTTCGAAAGAAAAGACGAGGTTAAAATGAGAATAAGAAAGTGAAGAGTGCAAGTGTATGTATAATCAGTAATTGTAATAACAGCTACCACGATTAAAGTGAAATCAGGGTTGAAATGAGACGAATTGGCAATATATTTGATTTTTTATAATTGTAAATTCAATACTCTAGAAATTTCATAAAACTGAAGGGAATTCTCAAAGTACAAAGTAAAGCTTGACGATGATATAAATTTCCCAATTTAATCGATAAAAAGAGATAGAATTAAAAGAATTGCGCCGCTCTTTCTCTCTTGCCCTATATTTTACTTTTATTTTTTTTCTAACAAAAGACAATAGATGGGATTAGCAAAAATTAATCAGTCGTTAATTCAGAATTTCTACCGATTTCTAAAAAACCATGATGCCAAAAATTTCTATGAACCACGTTGATCATCCAATTAATAAGCTAAACTGCTCTCAAGTACGTAAAAACACAAACTTCAACGATAAACGTGCACCTACCTATCTAATTTCCAACAAAAAAATAAACGAAAGTAGAGACCAGAATGATCCGTTACTGGGAATCGTTAGAATACAGCAGCCACCCTCTTTCAGTACCCTTTCTTCTATGCCTATGTTTCCCCGTCATAAACGTCGTTATACCTGCGTGTGACAAAAGCCTTGGCGTAATCTTTAGGAGTCTTTTAGTCAAATGCCAAGCATCCTCGGACCCAATACAGTAATACAGGACAACAGTTGACTCAAATTATGAAAGGTACATCTGTCCCTTCGGACATTCAGAACATCCGGGACAAAAACAACTATATTATGTTTTTGAAAAACGACGTTGCCGAAATTCTCTAGGGATGCAAATATCAGATACGCTGACGGTCCGTTCCATTGTTGGAGACTCTTTAGAGACATTTGTAGGAAAACAGTGACATTTGGCATAAATGTAGTTGTTCTCGGGAAAATAGTCGTCACGTATTTCCTTTTTTCTTTTTCCATCTGATCGTCGATGTCGGTGGGGTACGTATTTCTGTCGAATGTCTCGAAAGTTTTTGTGCAAATTGATGGAATTAACAATTTCACCCCCAACTTTCCCCAATTTTCCCCTATTTTGCAAATCCCCTATTTAATCAATTTATTAATTTTGACTCTCTTCAATTTTTTTCAACCCTCCGAAAGCGATTGTCGTTCGTTGACAATCGCCACCTCTTCCAATTCTTCTCGAGAAGAATCAAAGTTCTGTCTTGCGCGTTAGAGACAAAGCAGAAACGAAAGTTTCTAGACAAAGGGGATAAGACAAGGTAGAGATTAACCACGACGTCCAGATGGTCCATCGTGGTCCCTGAACGCAGAAGAAAGGGCGCAAAAGGGGTGACGTGACCCTCGTCGTTGTTGCAGATCTCGCGTTCGGACTTGTCGGAAGTCAAATTAGATCCCAAAGGAAGTCACGGGATCACAGTTTAACTTTTAACCGTTTCAGCTTCTACCTGCCGCTCAGAGGGTCTTCTCGCGTCACCGAATTTCAGAGTGGACATTAACCCCTCCGTTCTTCGCCGGGAGCAAAAAATTTTAAAGACCAACAGCCCAAAAAGTCACTTGCAATCGACGAGCAGCTCGTTTCAATGGAAAATCGACTCGCGTCGTGATGAAATTAAACACTGGCGATTTGTTAAGAATGAATAAAAAAAAAAAAAAAAAAAAATAGAAACAAATACAATAAAACAATATTTGGAGTTTCGTGTCTAGTCTACGAATAATTAAATAAAATGCGTAACAGATGTAATAAAAATACTTTGAATATTATCTACGTTCAATGAATTTTATCAAGTAATTCGAATTTTGTTTTTGTATCGATTGATACTTTCGAAAAATATGAATCTTATGAAACACAAAGATCCACAGTCTACCGATTAAAGAATGTAAAATATATATAAATTATGATAATGTTGCATATATATAAATTTTCCACATTTTTAGTTAATGTGAGTTTGCAGTTTAATAAAAGTCCGCAGTCTAATGATGCGTGCATGGGTGCCGTAGTACAAAGAGGTGATACTCTTTTATACCTGACGAACTCTTTGAAAATGTTATTTCAAAACGGAACAAATTCTTTTGAAAATCCTGTACTCTTTGCAAGTATTTTTTTCTCGTGAAATAGTATTACAAACTTCTTCAATTACCTTTCGCGAACGATTGCCATTGATACAATGACGCTTCGTCAGGAGAAAGACGTCTCAATGAGATGAGTCAGTGATGAGGTGAAACTTATACGGTAAAAGGTAATAGTAATTTGCTTTGACGTCGAGCAATTGTTTGAATCGAATAGGAAGATTCAAGACTTTTTCAAATCTCTTCAAACACATGTTTGTCGATATTTCCACAAGTATCTGTACGCAACATCTTCGTCGTCATTTCCAATTGTCTGATAAAACAATCATACTGCCTTCGAAAAATCTCTCATTCTCAATCTGAAAAAAAATCTCAATTTCAATCTGAACCATACACGCGCGTCGAGCCGAAAAGACGAAGCCATCGTGTTTTGGCGACAAAATACAGATATTCAGAGCAGTTTCGTAATTTCCAGCTATATCGTGGCTAGATCGGTGAGGAGGAAGGTCGACATCGACCACGGTTTCCGGGACGGAAACCTGTCAACGCGACCGCGTCTCTCGTGGCAACGTTCCCTACTCACTCCCTCTCCCTCTCTCTCTCTCTCTCTCTCTCTTTCGTTTCTCTGATAAGCTGTTTCTCGCAGGAAACAACGTTGGCGCGTTTGAAAAGTGATGCTGCAACGCGCCAATAGGCTCTCGTCTCGATCGAAACGGTCCCGCAGCCTAACACCGACGATAAACACCGACGACCGAGGGCCGATTAGATCGCTCTTGTTTGCTTCTCCTCGCCCATGTTTGAACGGTGATGTCACCGTTGGTCCATCCGGTTCGGGATTAGGTCAAAGTCTCTGGCCAACTGATAAAAATCGTGCCGCTCATCCGAAACGAAATTGCATCGATACGGAGCACCTCGATATTTCCTCGTTTCGACTCGTTTGTGCGAAAAATTCTTAATCCGTTGTGGCAATTTTGGGAAGAATTTGGCGCAAAGAATCTAAATCTCATCGTCTCAGTTGTAACGCGTAGCGAGAACGTAAGAGTTTCGGTTGAGTCAAAAGTTACGTCAATATTGAATCTTCCAAGGTCGAATAAATGTCACAGCACGGAGAGATAAAAATGACACCCTGTATTTGCGGAGGGTCACTAATTTAGGATTTATCCAGCGATTATCTAGACATCAAAATTTCTCATCTTTTCTCCGATAAAAATTCCTTCGAGAGCGTTAAAAGAACGTGACGTTTCAAATTTCGGAGATTAAACGCGCTCTTTCGAATCTTACGAAATAAAGGCGACTCGATCGATAAAAGTCAAAAATTGGCCAAGAGATCAGCAGAGTTTCAGCTCGATAATGCGTTAATATCATCTACGAAACTTAAATCTTATCTACGCGCGATTAATAGCGATATTAGTCGAGAACACAAGGTCGAATTTCAACTTCAACGCAATTCCGTCACACTGTTACGATATGAAATAATTTTAATATTTAATTCGACGAGAAATTTCATAGAATTAAATTATTATTAAATGATTGGACGAAAGGAAAGCCTCAATACCAAAAATTTTTTTTAATACCATCGACAATACTATTACTGCAAGATTGAACATGTCGAAAAAGATGCTAAAATAAATATTAGTGTAGTTACTTCAAGATTTGTGTTTTTATAGTATCAAAAAATTTAGCAAAGCAAGCTACGTATTAATACAAAATATCAACGTGGAATCGTGTGGCATCCAACTGGTACAACTGTAGAAATTTCAGACAAATTCCCAGAGATAAGCCTTTCGTATCAAGACTCAGCATCATTACCGCGAAATCTCGAAATTTCGAAAGATCGATATCTGCTATATCGCCACTCTCGATTGGCGAAACCACAAAAATCGAGCACGAGAAAGATCGTCAGGCTCTGTTCTCTGAGCACTGCAGATATCGATTTTATGAGTAAGCGTTCTATCGTGCGTGGATGATCGAGTACAGAATCTTTTCGGCCAGATAATGGCACTCTATCTCGATACGCGGCGTATCGACGGCAAGTCGTAACCTTCCTATCTGATTCGCGGAACGAGATTATAATCGTCGATGTTCTTGCTACATCGCGCCAATGTCATCTTCGCAGAAGCATTTCTTTTTTTTTTTTTTAAGAAGGAGCTTGAATTTGGAGCGAAAGTTTCTTGCAAGTAGAGCAAGCGTGATGATATAAAAAAAAATAAGTGTATAATTCAAAAATGAAAAGAGACAGTGGAGAAAAGGATATGGATATAAGTTACAATTTGAAAAAAAAAGAAATTAACTTTGTAGAAAATTTCATTGCTACAAAGTCATTATTTTTCTAAAATAAAAGAAAATAGATAATACAATAAGACAGTGAGAAAACAATTGAAGAACCTTTTCGAGCAAAATTTCACTGCCACGAAAATCATCTCCTCCAAAAATAATAATTTAAAAAAAAAAGCAGCTAACGTAAAACGTAGAAACAGAAAATTTTATGACCTAACTTGCAAGTAGATACCCATCTATAATTTAACATTCACTAATAATCGAATCTAATCGTACAGTAAGTTGATTTCTGCCACCGTTAGGAAGAAAAGGAAAGAAATCCCGAAACGGAGAGAGAAAGTCAACTGAGAGGACCAGCCAGAGGTAGAAAAACATGAGAATCGAATCGCCTAAAGTACAATTGAAAGTCTTTACAATTAACCGAGAGATTTTATTCGCGAGGCGTTCTTCTCTGGGCTCGTCTCGTTTCAAAATACGAGGGACAACGGTACGAGACCCACTTACACGTACCAAGTAAGCAAGTGCGCAGTAGATGCGTAGTGGTGCGCTTCTGATGGATAAATACGTGAACAAAGGTGTACACGGAGGAGAAGAAGCGACGAAAGTTGCATACGAAAGGGACCCGGCTAATCCACGTGGACGGCCATGAGCGTATCAGTTCGATTCGAATGTAGGTCACCCGTTAGAATATGACCAACAATTGGAGCCACAGATTCTTTCGAGAATCGCCAGTCTCCGTGCGCAATCGAGTCATCGATGACTGAATGATCGAACAGCTCTTGTTCGAACAGATGTAATTTTTCTAGCAACGAATAATACTAATCTACTAATAAGTACTGTTTAATTAATAATATAATTTGACAACATAATCATCAACTTTATGGCACACGTTTCACTTTGGACATTTTCTTTTCTGAATCACGAGAGTGTTCGAGTGTATATAATGCGTTTTATGTAGAATATTTTAAAATTTCGTTGATTCTCTATCTTATCTTTGAATTTGTAGCTTTTACGCCAATTGAAAATTGAAGAAGTGATAACTGTTGTGAATAGTTCGTTTTTTATAACAATGAATTGACAAAACAAGTTTGAAATAAATTAGAAATTACAAGATATATTTTGCGCTATTGCACTACGACGCGTTGTATTTTTCACGTACACTTTCAGATTACTTTCAAACTGCATCAATCACGTTACAGTTCACGTGACAGTCCTGTTAGCTTCGCGTAATGCAGTCTGATAGCTTCCTGATAGCTTTCGTGATATTAAAAAATACACAAAATATTCACATGTAACATTTAATAAACAGAACAAATCTTTCTAATCAAATTCCTATTTCTCTTTAATCGCGTTGAGAAAAATCTAAAATCTCGCGTAAACTATTTCTCACACCTGTATAAATGTTAATCTAACGTTAAAATAAAAACACGATGAGACGTGAATGAATCAGACTTGGTAAGGAATAAATTTCACTTCACGAAGAGATTTCCATCTAAATTCAAATTTAAGGAGGAATGAATCACGAATGATTTGTCAGAGAATATCGCACGTCGTAGTACCGTGTGTACAGTGCACGCACTGTATTTTAGTGGTACCTGCATTGAACAGATGTCCGGACGGCTCGTGTAAATATAAGTACCTGTCTAGCCTCACCCTGGCAGCCGCCCTTTTACCTCGTCGCGTCATTAAATGCTCATCAACCACCTTCCATGGGGGGGCTTGCGATTTTGTAACATGTGTGTCGTTAATGCGCAGCGTGCACGCGAGATACCCTTTGCTTTCCTTCGAGCTTCTCACACGTCGGACTTCCTGCTTTCTTTCAATCATCGCCCGCCGTTACACCCCTGGCTCCTTTAATTATTCAATGCCCAAAGAAATACTACCGAACGCTATTAAATATAAAAATCTTAGAAATCCTGTAAATTCTGTAAATTTTATTATCACTGAAAGTGATTTTAGCGGGGGTAAGCCAGAAAATCGGGCCTCTTCAGATGCAACGCTGATGCAATGAAAATTAGCGATTGGTTGATTTGGGTCACGTGATTCGCGAAGGGGCGTGGAGTAGACCTCGAATAGGAGTGGCGTTGTCTGGTACTGAGCGATCGATTCAAATGTTTGCATGTCGATAAAATTTTATGGGAAAAAAGTCGTCTTCATTTCCTAGTCGGAACAGGAAATGCTTCTGGACCTTTCAGAGACGAATCGTACTGGGGTGCAAGTCGTGCAGTTTTTGATTGATTTATTTATTTTTTTTTTTTTTTGCAATTACGGTTCTGATCCGTGTAATTTTCATTTAATTTCGAACTCGAATTTCAAGAGTTTCTTTTATTTAATTTATGTGTGTTTGTTAAGAATATTTGATTCTCTGTCATTAATTTCCGAATTAGTCTCTTCGACGTCAAAGCACAACTCTGGCTGTTTCCAAGTTTCATTCGAGAGTTTCGGAAACGCTGCGAAAATTCCGCACGAAGCGGAGAGAGACTCGAATCGGCCATCGTAACACGCGTCTTCGCGCAGATGAGAAGCAGATTACAGATCACATCGACCCGAGCGGAGGGTCGTTTATGCTTCCCGTGTTTTCGAAGTCTTATTCATCTGCGAACGAGACGCTGCTTGAATTCCGAATGAGCGACGGTCTGCTTGGTCTCCTTCGTCTCTGCAGGATTTTTATCCAACCTCATCGACACTGGAGAGCAAAATATGTAAAAACGCTGTATCGACTGGACGCGGAGTAGGAGAATTCCATGAATTTTTCTTCCACGCTATTTCATCTAGTCGTAATTGAATTAATCAGTAACAACAATAACAGAGAAATTCATTTCATCTACTACTAATATATTGTAATAAATACTCAAGTTTGGATATTTTTGCGTGTAATATGTAAATAATAAATGTTGATACAGTTTTGCGTACTATATACAAATAATCTAAAATGCATAAGGGGAATCATTATTACTTATTTTGAGTTCAATTTAACATCGTACATTGAAGAAGAAACTGGCAGAATAGTAGGTATTGTACTTGGAGATCACGGGATCGAAGGTGTGCAACATCCGATTGAAATTGCAAGGAGATGCGATAGTTTCGTGACGGAAGCGTCTCGGACAGATGGTATGTACTGCTTTCTCCTGTATGGTTTCTCATGCATCCATCCACTCGCATGAGTGCTTCCCTCTGCACAGCTCTGCACAGTTTGTGCTCCGCGCAGGTTTCCCCCCCTCGAGATCCTCACGTTCGCCGAATTTACTTAATTTGATCAATTTACTCAACGCAACTCGAAGAACATCTCCTAATTTTTTCTCCAAACATCGCGCATGAAGAATTTTCATCGATAATGACGAACCGATTTGAAAAAGGGGAATTAAATGATCCAAAAAAATGATCTTCGTGAAAGTTTCATACTTTTGTGAACACAAAATCGAAAGAATTAAGAACTGAACAGAGATTTGTTTCGTTAATTAAACATCACAATAAGCAATATACTTTTTTTTGAATATTTTGTACATATTTTTATATATTCACACACGTGAATAAAAAGTACATTCAGTAAATTCACCGAGGAATTTACGAATTGATGAATTTGTCAGGTATTGGGCATGAATATCGTATTGAACAAATTCCAGTGCCACCAAATTGAGAGTAACGTCTTGGAAGAGAATCGTGCGAACAGGGTTCAACAAAGTTCGTGTCATCTTATATCCGTGAAAGGATAACGTCTCTCATGTTTCCAATACCCGAGGTTCGGAAATCGATCCAGGATCCTGGATCGTCCATTTTCTGATTCAGGATGAAACCTCGACCCGGCAAGAATTTCTCGCGTGGCTGCGTCGGAAGGAAGCTGCGACTCACACGATCCCGCGTTATGCGTGTGCCTGTGTGTATTCGATTTTCATACGCGAACGTAAGAACGGACGGTGTTATTTCTATTTTAGTTGACAGCAATTTAATTGCTGACGTTGTTATTAATTTATAACAATAATTACACACATATATATATATATTATAATGAATTATATTATATGTACAATATGATATATGGTGTATTATAGGATATATAATTATATCATAATTATACACGATTATTTATTAAAATTCATTATAATATGATATTCATTTAATATAATTTATTATAAGATCTCTAGTTTACCCAATTGCGGTGACAACTGATTGCGGACCATAACGAGTGACCGAACCGAATACAATAATTCGTCGCTTTCTTTTTGAACTCGGTACGGTAATATGGTTAAAACTGAGAAAATATTACAATTTTGGAACAAAAAATTCTCGACGTGCGTGGCAGTATTCAAAATTGGCCGTCAAAAGTTTCAACAACTTCATCAACTCACGAGTACATCGAGCTATCCAGACATTTTATGCGTCGAAGTGTGCGTATAAATGAGTATATACGTGGTAGGTCTGTTCATTTCGTGCATCCCGTATAATGGTCCCCGTCGGCCGGAAGTGAGCTACCTGTCTCCCACGTGTGTGATGCAGCCAGCCTCCCAACGTGATGCAACGCAACACGGCTTGAGGTCGCATGCGTGCACACAACCGCACGGATAAAAGATAAAAACCTACGCACCGACTGCGAGACCCTGTCCTCTGTGTTCCTCGATGCAACGACGCTCGTGACAAAGTGTCAACGAGAGAAAGAGTCGGTTCCATACGGTCGGCGACCGTACCGTTCGCAACAGTGGTGGAATAGTCTGATCAAACACTCGAGGGGAATATGACGATGATTCAACGGAGAATTTTCTTAGAAAAGAAGCGTTTGGTCTTGGGATTCATCTAGGTTTAGTCGTAGAAAAATTCGAGAGGAATCGTTTCCAAAAAATAATGAAAAATTGGTCTCGCGATTAGATTTACGAAGAATTTTTGAAGTTTTTTTAAACGTAACAGCGTTGAGATTAAGATGTAACAATGAAGTACTTTAATTCTTTCAAACTTTATAAAGTTATAAGATCTAAGTAGAAGAAACGGTGAATAATTGATTGAAAAAATATCTGCAAAAGACGCGCCACTTTCGCATTAAATTAAACAATTCAGCGATTATTTCATTATTTATTTATCGCTGCAACTAGACTGAAGAAGATCTTCATCCACTTTTCTTTTTATTTTGTAAAAAAAAAAAAAAAAAAAATGGAATTCAACAAAGTATAATAAAGCTATTCTAACTTTGAATTATATCCAATGTACGTTACACGCGTCTGTGTGCCTTCGAATTTTCCATAAACGCGTAAAAATCGGCGCGTGACGATGCTATAATGCACGCACGGATATGATACGACTTTCACGATACGGAGGAACTAACCGCGAGACCAAAGACGTGTTCTCACCGTGGAATAATACCGCTGCCGACGGTAAGAAACAATAAAAAGAAGTAGAAAAAGAAAACATCTATTCGATGAATACAAACTAATCTTCCTCCGGAGCGTGCACGATGCTCGGGAGGCTGCATCGCGCACGTGGGAGACAGGTAGCTCACTTCCGGTCGCCAGAGACCATTGTACGGGGCCACTTCGACGTTCCTTCGAGTCACAATGTTACCAACAGATATGTTGGTACTACGTGCTTGGGATTTCTCTTACAGCGCGGTCCATCGATGACGATTACGATTTACGATATAGTAGAATTTTTCGAAATTGTAGATAGTTCGTATATATTTCGGATATATTCGAAACTGAGCGAATCTGCAGATTGAAGATTTTTGATTTGAGAAGAGAAAAAGAAAGGAAAGCATCTATAACAGTATATTATTATCTAAATGATTTCTCGCGAAATGTACAAGTAAAAGCTAAAATGTTATTATTTTTCCATTTATTTCCACGTCTCTGATGAAAATTCTACACTTGAATCATCGATGGTCGCAGTGTTAATAACGAGTAGTGTAAACAGCAGTATAACACGTAGACGAGTTGGTAAATTAAAATAAAAATCACAGAATTACAGTACTACGTTTAATAAAACATTTTGTCGTTTCGGGGATTGATGGCTTTCAGCTATAACTTGATCCAATTGATTTTATTGATTTTTACCTCGAAAAGCGAGGAGAAGGAATTGAGTTTATTGGGAAATTTTGGGAAAAAGTTAGATTACACAGTGATTTATATCTGATCTCACGAAAGATACGTAGTGAATGTTTGAAAAATATTACACGTATAAAAATTTTACTTTAATTTACTTTTAAATTACGATATTAGAAATGAAATTCGAAAGAAGCTCACGTATCGTAGCGAATTTTTATGCATTTTGCAGTATTTACTCGAGAATTTTGAATATATATTTTGAGAAAATGAACATATATTTATATAAATCCTTGTTTCGTGTCTCACGAGCGGTTCAGAATTTACGAAATTCGGAGAGCAACGCGCACAGAGTTTCGCTCGTTTCAGAGGAAAAATCAATTCTAAAGCAGTCGTCTGTTCTGAAAGACTCTTCGTTTTATTACACCGAGAGTCAATACCTCTCGAACAACAATCGAGGAGAAAAGAAAGCCTCGAAACGTCTGCGTGTTTTTCCATTGAAAGAAAAGAATTTCCCGATTTTCTATCAACCTTAACCGATCGGTGAAAGGCGGGATGGAAGAAAACTCTGTGGCCATTTCCATGAACGAATTCCCGAAGCGAAGCGTCGACTGCACTTTTATTGTTATTATCCCGTTAACGGGAGATTAATGAAGGTTTTCAACAATACACTCCGGTAGAGGGGAACAATAACAAACGATCAGTTGCAGCTATCGTTAATTACAATCCAAGATGTTGGAAAAGATGTAAATAAGCAGTTCGAACAATCAAAGACCTTAGCACGGTATCGTGCTAAGAAATCTCTCCCTCGTTGATCGCGACCATTATCGGGTACCATTTTCTTCGAACATTCAGGAAACGTTCTGAAAGACGTAGCGTCTGCGAAACTAAACTTCCACGCATTAGTTTTACATGCGTGTGCTCGACTCGATGGTGGATGTACACGTGTATCCATAATACTCAAAATGACTAATTTATAGTTTCCTATGGAAACTTTATACTCGAGTGATTTTTAATAAAATGTATTAACAGAAGTTTGCCGTTCTTTGTCGTATTATTAATTTCTTCTTGCAGCTTGCACTTTGATTTCTTTGTCAGAAATATTATTTACTTTGGTCGTCGGTGGTTCTAGCGCTAATCCAGCAGCACTCGCGAGAGGATCCATCGGAGTGACTGATCTGATAATTAGATCCTATATTTATAGTAACTTGTACAACTATAAATATCTGAAGTAAATTTAATATTGTGTGTTCTTGATGAAACGTTAGATATACAGATTTTCACGCGTATATCGTGGTCGATAAATGTTGCTCTTTACTTTTAAGAGAAAGATGAACGCGGGTTGTTGCATTAAAAGTTTAAAGATTCGGGAGATATTACTTGAAATTTAGTATCGTTAAAAATTTAATGGATTCCGTGTCTAACGCGATTCGGGAATTACACACCTTGTACTCGTACTTTTTAATTCTTTTCTAACAAATAATGGTTTAACGATGAAGTCCAATGGATGAACAGTCCCAAGGAGAAAAATTCGAGAAATGATCGTTGAAAGTTCGATGGAACGGTGAAAAGAAATCGTCGAAAGCAGGTTCAATCTTCGAGACAAATATTTTAGAAGAAAAAATTAAGAAATCCTGACCTATTTCTCAAAATTACTCAAAATTCGAGTTAAAATTCGAGACAAAAGATCGTTGTTGTCCGTTTTCGAAACCATTTGCATGAAAAGTTCTTCGACTGCGCGACGTAAAATCACGAGCTTAAAATCGAAGTTTAAGGTAGAAGCTCCGCGCTTCAAAGTGAGATCAAGTGGATCGTTGATTGCATAACGTTTCCTTTATCGACGGTTTAAACGATCATCGACGACGACGATGATTTTCTCTTACATAATATTTCCGTATGCTAATGTCGACGGCGAATTATACCGATTGCGCAATGAAACGTGCGGCTGGAGATTCGATTGATTCGATATCTGTAGACTGTGGACGTAACGCAGTTTATCAATTACGCGAAGGTGGCTGCCGATGATAAACCGCACGTGATGGGCTCAACAGCTCAGAAGTAACGTTATCCTGGCACCGATAGCGACGATAAAGGCCGCGAGTATCTCGGAACGAGCCTACGTGCCCGATCGGAGCAGAATCTTCGGTTCCGATCATGACGGAACTTTTCTCGAGGAAAAAATCTTTCTAGAAAAGTTCTAGATACAGACTAGATTGTGTAATAAAACTAGTTTTTTACACTTTCGAGGGAGTGTTCATATATTTATGACGATAATATACGAATATCGTTGTTTGCATTTTTACTCTGTCGATAATACACGTAATGATGTAACAACGTAATTTATTATTCCGTGGATAATGTTCGTAATATTACGTGTAATAAAATGCAAAATTATATACATATGTTTATATTAAATGTATTTAATTTAAGTTTCTTTCTATTTATAAGTACGTCTATTTTCCTCCAAAGAAAATTCACTGCGTTTCTTAAACTGCGTTCTTTAAACTGAACGACTATTCTTGGAAAGCGTTGTTTGAATTTCGAAGAAAATTAATAGCAGTACAGTGCCTGAATATAAATTCGTTAGTATAAACAGAAAGTTAGAATCAAGAGCGCGAGAAGTAATAATAATTAAAATGAATGACACTGACAATACGTCAATTTCCGAGCAAGTAAAAAGTTTGGACAAATTCTAGTAATTATTTATAAAGTAGTAATTATATTCGCTTTTATCACGTCGCCCTCGTCCAAGACGCACGTACACGCGTCGAAACGTGTCGAATCGTCTTCCGAGTGACTTCAAAGTGAACTTCAAGCTCGCTTTGTTTGATCCTCTGGATCTCTCGATGAGGATCCCTCATCGTTCGCTGTGTTTGCACATTTCTGATCTGCTTGCCTTTCCAGAAAGTCGGTCGACTTTATCTTCCAGCAAACAAAGTATCATCTCGCTCGCGCGAGATGTATATAACAACGCTTACACGTACGAATCGCTCAATTGACGAGTGACAAGTAATTCCGAAATTAATTATTTACGAGGCACGACATTTCTCGTGTATTTAGAATCTGTATAAATCCGCGTAATTCAAATACGTGTCATCATTATTAAGAAATTTGTACACAAATTAATGGAAAACTGGAGCTTGTTAAGGAATGGCAAATACTGACTATTATAATATAGTAATATATTACTGTTACTATTATTAATACTATTAGTGTTATAATTAGTATAGCAATATATATATATATATATTACTGTATTACGGTAATTTCAATATTAAGTAATAATTTAGTTAAGTAACAGTTTAGTTAACTTACCAAGTTAAATAATAATTAAGCCACCTTAGTAATGTTAAGTAACAGTTCCCCTTCCAACTTGTGTCATCATAATTACTACTCTTACGCTTCATTTCCTCACGGTGAAGCTACGTTCTGTTCTAATTAAACAAAAGTCTAACTTTCAATATCGAGTGAAGGAACTTAATTCACTTGCCGATTTACGGATTCGTACGTTCTTTTCTTTTGAAGAAAAAAAAAAAAGAGATTGACATTGAACGTTATCGAAATCGTGGCGAATCACATCTTTCGCGGCTGTTTCATCCGCCGCGTAGATTTCGATCTACGGACTCGATATCGATACGCGCCGATAAAGGGGAGAGGATGGATGGAATTTTTTCAGATTCGCTGCTCGTCGAAACGTGGATTATTGCGCGCGCGCGCGCGCGCGTGTGTGTTTTCCTCAGCTTTGGAGTCAGACTCTCCATGATTGTGTCTCGCGTTGTTAACGTGACGGATAATTCGAGAATCACGCAATCGGACGGCCGATCTGTTCGTTATCTGTCCGTTTCGTCAGTTTGTTGCGGGATGCCCCTTCTCTTTTATAATTCTCTGACTGTTTTTTTTTCTCTCGAGACGAAAATAAATTATTATTTGTCTTTCTTTAGGGGGAAAGTTCAAAGTTAGATTTTTGACAATGGCGAATATAGAATATAGGTCTTTTGGAATTTCTTTGGATTTTTCGCTTTCAAGGAAGCGTTAATCATTTGAGTTGAAAGGGCAAGTCAAATTTTGGTCAGAACAGTACGAATCGCCATTATCAGAAGTGTATAAAGTATTTAACAAAAATTCTAAACTGGTCGTTTTGACCATTTTGGTAGTTCTGGTGTTGAAAATGCACTAATACCGTTTCATATTTATAAAATTTCTACCAACGACTCTAAGTTAATGATTTTGGCCACTTTGGTAGCTTTAGCGTCGAAAATGCGTCGAAAATTAGAAAAAAAAGATTTGAAAAGTCGAGTAGAGAGAAAGAGAGGAAGCGGAGTATTTTCCCGCGCGGTCACAATGAGACGGTGCCACAAACGGCCACATCTTCCACGTTGTAAGAAAAAAAAAAAAAAAAAAAAAAAAAGAAAGAAAGATACGTAGAAGATATAACGACTTGCGAGTTTGTCGAGCGGATGACAAAGGCGTGTTCTTTCTCCGTAGAAGATAATATGCCGCGTTCGTGTACACAGGTGGCAAGACGCAGATGCTGTGTCTAATCGTCTGGATGAACGGATGTAGTATACACGACCGATGTATCATCCGACGATCGATTTCTTTCATCGCGTGGAAAAGAGCAATTTTTGCTATAGAATTGTAGCAACGAGAAGCAATCGAAGAAGCTGTTTTGCAATTTTTCTCAGTAATTCAATGGAGAGCCAATTTTAAATATAAATTTAAAAAAATGGAAAAATATTCTTGTAAATATCTCGATTCTTGTGCTCTAATACAATATAATGTTAAAATTATAAAATTGGTAAAATTCTCTGCGATAAAATTACACGAATATTATTATTTCTCGTACCGACTAATCTAATCTCAAAGATTATTATAATATTTTCTTCTTTCTCCTCCGTACCGTTGTCAATCGACAACGCACGACAATCAAATAAACGAAACTTCAGCTAGTGGAATTTCATTAAAATTACTACTCGCTTCGGTCTTTGTACCAAGGCTCTTCAAATTGCGCTCTCGTATTCAAGGAACCATTAGACTCGGCTACAATCTTTCCTCGTAAACACCGAGCCGACTGAAATTGTCCCATTCGTTGGTGGCCTGCCGGAGGAAATCTCGATAATTTGGTCGTTGTAGACGGTGTGCCGCTTCCTGTTATGCTCAACGTCGCCGATCCTCTCTCTCTCTCTCTCTCTCTCTCTCTCTCTCTCTTCTTCTTTTTCCTTCTTCCCAGAGAGACCACTTTCGGACGTGGCATGACTAAACGCGCAGCCTCGTGCACCAGACCGCGAAGATGTAATAATTCTTTGTGCTCATGCGAGCTTACGCTGTGCTTCTCCTCTCACGTTCGAACGCTCCTTCTCAACAGATCGGTTCACGGCGCATCATACAACGACTTCCGCTCTACGAGAGAGACGCAGGACGACTTCAGCCTCCGTTATTTCCTCGTTCAATGTCGAGATTCATCGACGTGGTGTGGTCGCGGAAGTAGTCGATGATTTTATGGAGTTGAATCCTACTCTTTCCTTTGTGAAACGATTTTCTTCATTGAGAGAGAGAGAGAGAGAGAGAGAAAGATGCAAAAGATTTAGCCTCCATTATATTTTCGTTTAACAGATTATTATTGGGGGTCGTAAAGTAATAGATGGTTTTACAGACTGTGTTCTTCGAATCTTTTCTGAAAAGTAATTGATTGAATTTTCTTCTTTTTCTTCGAGAGATTCTTGCCTCCATTATATGTTTCATGCCCAACAAAAATTATTGGGGGTCATAAAGCAGATTATCAGATGTTATTATTTCACACATTAATTGATAATTTTATAGATTTGTAACACTTTTCCAGTATTTCTGGAGATATTGAATCAATTTAACGCGTGATGTGACATTATTATTCGATGCGATTGAACAACGATAAAACACTTGGCGTTACAAAAATTCAAGAATTTTCTCGTTTGATACGAACATCGTTAGACTATTTAAATAGTCACATCCGGGAAGCTAATGGAGTTTTGTAAAAAAAGTAAAAATATTGCTACAAATCTCTAACCATTCTAGATTACTAATTGCAAGTCCGCGAGACAAAAAGGAAATCCATCTCCAATTAAGAGTCGAGACAAGCAGTATTCTCAGAACGACGATACTTTTTTTTTTAATTTCAGACGCCGATCAACCTTTTATCTATCAATTATTCAACAGTACGTCACGTCCATTTTAGACTGCTCGTTCCATTTTTTATCACAATAATATCTAACATTCATATTGCGACAACGCGATAGCATAAATATTCATTGTAATATGATATCCATTTATTAATTTATTATAAGATCTCTAGTTTGCCCACTTGCGCTGACAACTGATTGCGGACCATAACGAGTGACCAAACCGAATACAATAATTCGTCGCTTTCTTTTTGAACTCGGTATGGTAATATACTTAAAACTGAGAAAATATTATAGTAATTATAGTGATATTAATATTATAAATATTATAATAATATTACATTGCAGCAATTACTGTCATTATTACATTATTATAACAATAATTGTTATTGTAGTAATTGCAGTAATTATATAGTCTAATATTATTCTATTGACAGCAACGTGCATTATCGTTAAATTACTATCGCGCCATTATTATTGACGAGCCGGGAAATTTGTTACAAGACTTGTTACGGGGTTTTCAGCGTTTAATTGTTAATCTTTGAACTCCTGCATCATGAGAAGTTCGAGACGTTTCATCGCTGTGTTAATTGGTTAATTAGCGGCTCGATGCTCGATGGAAGACGAGCGATAATTCGAAATATGAATGTTAATAATACCTTTAATCGCGGCGCGAACGAGATACGAACGCTCCGCGTGAATTATGACGTTTTTCCTGTTGTCTTCACGTCGTTTCTCAATCTCTTCTTCAATGCTGAGAAGAGAACCTTCGCGACGTTCGTTTTTATTATTAAAGGAGACACGTGACTAATTAATCCACGACTCATTACGAATCTCTTATTTATTTCGTGTAGCGTTTCAACATATTTTGCATTGTTTCGTACGTGTTTGCGTCTTCTGTGCATCGTGCATCGAATGTATGCTCGCACTTTGTTCGTGTTTTTATTATTTCTTCCTATTTTGTCTGTCGATGCACCGTGATCAATTACACTCTTTTTATACAATAATTTTCGTAGTATTTAAGAAAGAAACAACGCTACATTTATCTTTTTGCTTCTCCGTTTTGTTTCACCGTTATTTTATCGATCGATTGATTTTGACGTTCAGTTCAAATCTGACACATTGTTGATTAATTTTCCCTTTCTAGCGAATAAGCCAATTTCTTCTAACAGATATACATGTGACATAATGGTTTTTACAAAAGTTTTTTCGAATATTTATAACGAATATGTATATACAAGTGTCACATAAAACACTACACTTTCCCATTTACGCTAAACACTTGTAATTGCATTTAAATATCAATGTGAAACATTGTGACGAGAGACCATATATAATGACACTGATAAAAAACGATGTAACCGATTTGAAAATGTATTGTATATAAATTGCAGAATAATTATAATTTATTGACGCGATGAACGTTTAAATATTTTTATGATCTCCGTTTATATTAAAATCTAACAACATGACAGACGCGTGCACAATATACGTTTGTCGAATTAGTTTCAAATTCGAGCAACGACGTTTCAAAATGTTTCTTCGCAACACGACACGAGCGTTCGAATACTTTCACGATCGGCTGTGCACGTTCCTTCCTCAAGTTTAATTTCAAACGGCTCGTGTCTGCGCCGATTTATTTGTATTTCGCGGCCTCAGTATCGGGCTCGTTAGCCGTACGATCGCGTAGCCAGATAGCCGAGGCTAATAGTTTTTCTTCGTAGAAGGATGCACGCGAGCTTACAAGAAACATCCGCAAATTTTTATCTGGCCGTCCATTTACCGTGACGATGCCGGTGTATCGTCGACTCTCCTCGCTCGCGATCCTCTTCTTCGAATTCGCGATCGTTGCCCGGTCATTTTTACGACTTTGCCGACTGTCGTCGATGACGAAGTGCTCGGTGCTCTCTGCTTTTCGATAACTTCAAAGCTCACTTCAAAACTGAGCTGACCAAACGATTTCCTCGGATCTTTGCCGGAAAGTTTCGTTCCAGTCCCCCTCGTCTTGAATATATATAGTATTTTCGCTTTTCTTTTTTTAGTTTTTAATCTCTTCTAGTGTTACTAATTTTTAGAGTTAGGCAAAAAATATTAATATCATTCAGATGTAGAACATTATTCGTTTCTTAATGCGAGTTGATATGCGTGTGGTGAATAGTCTCTCGTTATCCATTCCTTTTTTCAACGTTTTAAAATATCTTTTTTTTTTTAATTTTAGACACTCTAACCCCTAAAACACTACCCCTAGATATTTCATATATACACGTGTACACTTATTATTCCTCCAAGTGCATCGATTCTGTCTGGCTTCGTCGATGGAAAAATTAGAAACACGAGTGAAGAATTCAAGATTTAGATAATACCGTACCGAGCTCTAGAAGCTTAAGGAATTAACTTATCACATCATACACGTAACGTAACGCGTATGTTATTTCTTTCTTATCGAAATACCAAAATGGGATGCACAATTAATATATAATATCAATTTTCGATCAATTCTGATCTACTTTGGTTCAGACATACACGCAACATACACGCAATATAGATCTTTATATAAAGCAAAGACAGAGTTCCAAGATCCTGAACATCCTCAGAGCAATCTTTCTATTTTGTGAAAAGTGAACAATTAGTGAACGATCTGATGATTTGGAATAAATATTGAAAATTGACGATCGTTGGTGATTTAAACACAGAGGATTTGTACGTGAAACGTGAACGCTGTGAATATCAAATTTCATTGTATTCGTACGATCTGGTAGAATTGGAAATTTGTAGAACTTTTTGTGTTTTGTAAAAGACGAACGTTGGTAATTTAAGATGGGACGAAGCGAAGGGCTTGAATGTTAAACGAGTGTTCACCGTGGCACGAAGGTACAGGAGACGAGAGGCAGAAGAATTGAAAATTCGGAGTTCTTTCATGGACATTTGGGATGCAAGTCAGTGGCCGTTTGCAACCGGGGTCACTGAACGCGCGTAGGATTTCCTGGACAAACTTTCGTTCGAATGTGTTTCCGTGAGCCTCTTCCTCTCCCTCGACGATGCAGCATTTCTTTTCTTTTTCGCTCGTCAAATGCAGAGGAAGTAATTGCAAACGAACGAATTCAAGTAGGAAACATCATTCTGCCTTTTACTTTGAGACAAGAGAACTTACCCTAATTTCTGTTACGATTTTATTTCTATTACATTGTTACAAACGGATTTTTACGCAATTTCGCATTTTTGCGAATACGATTGAAAGAAAAAAAAAAATGGAGAAGAAATTTGTTTCCGCTATTAAGTGTTGCAACAAGTATACTCTGATACTAGAGTAGTTCGTGTTTTTACTATTTTCTAAGATATTTTTAAAAATTTGGCCTCGTTTGATCAGACAATTTTTTAACTGATATAATTTCGTATAATGATGGCTCGACCATTTTAAAATGAAAATTCAAAAAATTCAAAGACGTTTCACTCAATAAAATTCAATAAAATACTGAAAAAAAATCTTGTAGCAAATTTCGAGGCGATCTCAATCTTCGAGATGACGGTAGTTTTAAACACGAAATAAATTTTTTAATGCTTTCAGAGACGTTTAAATGTCTATAATTTCCGAGAACGAAAATAAAGAAGTTCTAAAATTTCGTCGACTGGCATTCGATATTTTACAACTTCTTTGCGGATAGCAAGTTTTAAAGAGTCGTTGTAGAGAAGAAATCTTCAAGATCAGAGTGGATCGGAGTCATTAAAGAGTTTTTAAAGACGTTTGAATTTTCACAATTATAAAACAGAAAAAAAAAATGAACTGTCAAACAGAATCTTTGCGCTTTAACTCCTTGCGCAACTGATTGCGGACCATAACGAGTGACCAAACCGTACACAATAATTCGTCGCTTTCTTTTCGACCTCGTCGATAATACGACGTCACTTGATAGAAATTACTAAGAAGTTTAAATTATCGACAATGGGTAATCGGCGGTGTTCACAAAGAACGAAGAAAATACAAACCAAGTTTTACTCTGTACGTACGCATACGTACAAAAAAAGTTGGTACGCGAAGAGCGCAAGAGACTCGAAGAGCGGAGAGACGAAATAAAAGAATATAAGGGGACCAGACGAATTGCATAATAAAGTACCTAGATCTTGGCCGGGAGCCGTGTATCAAATGACGTCTGTCTGGCGTTCCTCCGTGCCTCGTCTTTCAGAAGATGCATCCACGCGATCCGGCAAGGGCACCGTGCAGGCGAATCGGAAGCGAGCGGCAACGAATGCCCCGATGGAATTCGCTTATGTGACCGTTGCGCGTGGAAAAAAAATCGATGAGATCGCGATACAACCGTTTAGCTGGAAGAGCGTTTACTCTTATTCCGCAGACTGGACGAAATCAATCGGCAATACGATCGTTCCAACGACGCGAAAACGATCCTCTTCCAACTCTCAGAAACGCTCGACGCCTGGATGATCTATGATATATCCTTCGTATCTTTCCCCGGTTTGGATTCTGAGTGCCGTTCCACGCGCGTTTCTCTTCTCCTTCCAATTATTTTCGAATAATTAATTATTGTCCCTGATCGTTCGCTGTTTTGTCAATAAATTTCTTTTTGTCGCGAGAACTCGAAAGCCAATCGAAGAAAAATCAAGCAACAGTGATGGTATTTCTTTTTTATCAAAATCTTCAGTCATCGGTGGAACGGTTCAATTAATAACTATAATAACGTGAATTGTTTCGCTCATTTTTGAATATGAGAAGTAACATGTGCCGTATCAGCGTATCAATTAACTTTACAAAGGTAGAAAAATTGACAAAGTAGTGTGCATTCCTTTCCTTGTAAAATATGATTTTATCAATTTCACTGCTTTCTCTCTCGACAAACAATTAAGAATTCAAAATCAACTATTTTGTATTTTACATACGTGTACATTTTATATTCATCATCATTACATACGCGTATATTTGTATTTAACATTAGTGCAAAATTATTATTATTACGAAATAACAATATTATTCCACTTTTCGAGGTTAAAAGGCCAGAAAACTTGCCCCGATATCGATCGCAATTCAAAGTAAAATTTCCACTGTAGAAGATGGTTCGTTGGTAACGGGCGAATCGCGAGGAATTCGCTTACTCGATGCTCCGCCGATCGATTCGAGACCAAGGAAATGCGGAGGATCGGAAGAGAACGCGGTTGGTTTCTGATTTCCGGTCGAGCCCGGTACTTTCTTTGTTCGGTGCCGGCCGAACGTGCCCGAGGAATCCGCAAGCCTACGCACTCGAGACTAGGCACTCCAGGGAAAAGTATTTCAAAATTGCGCAAGCCTCGTCTCGCGTGACACCGGCGCGAAACGGGACCCCTCTCTTATTGGCTCTTATTGGCTCATCGGCCAGTTGGTGAAAGATCCTCGAAAATAATCTTTGGAAACAACACTCGCTCAGCGAAAACGATATTCCACAGAGTTGATGCATTTTGACATTTATTTATATACCAGAGAGTGGACGTTTTTTTACGGGTTGGCCGTTATTCGAAGGATTTCTCATCTTTCTGCTTCTTCGAGTTTTCATTGCCAATTAAATTTATCATGCATCGTCGTTATTTGAAAATTTGTTGGAATTCAAAAATTCAAAAAATTCGAAAGTTTGTCGCTCGTTTATGAGCAGAGTGTGGCAAAAATTTGGCCATTTTGGGAGGGAAATTTAAAAATGTAGAAATCTACAAATATAACGTAAAATATGTTAAAATACAAGTAAAATATTGAACATACAATAGTAACATATGAATACAGCGTAATTAAAGTGAAAATATGTAAAATACCGAATATCGCTAATAACTTGGTGTTAAATTGTGGATTTTCATGAAAATCGACAATTTTTTATAAACCTACTCAGCTGAACAAATGAAGTCTACGTAGAAATAATTCATTTTGCAACAAATAAAAAGCTAGAAAAGCGATCTTTTCGATTAGGAATTAATCTGGCAATTTTTTCTCCTCCTTGCTCCTCGTTAAAGTGCCAGAGAGAAAGAGAGAGAGAGAGAGAGAGAGAGAGAGAGAGAGAAAGGGGTGGGGGAAAGAGAATTAATCGTCCGACCGAGTCGAGGCGAGTCGAGGCGAGGCGAGAAAAATGCATTAGACTTTCAAGACGCGGATGTCTGCGCGAGTCGGAAACTGTGCTTACAAATCTTGCTCCCAATTGACGGTGTGTTCCTTCTTCCCCGTCGTTTCTCGAGGTGGCTCACGATGGAAGAAGGAAATGACACCCCGTGCATAACAAAGTGACGATACGTCAGCCCGTGGCACCGTTGCTTTCCACGAGCGACGTGTGACACGCATTACGCGACAGATTCCTCGCGGATGCACGTGCCGATGTAAGAGGAAAAACCACTGCGAAAACACTGCGAAAACGATCGAAATGTCATTCGATCGATTGAATTATTTATTTAACAGACACTCTTCTTCTTAATTAATCGAGGACTGAGCGATGATTCATCATACTTGGATGTACTTGGATTTATTTCAAGGAGGAATTATAATATTTAGGTGTGTACAAATATCGTAATAGGTATTATCGATTCATGCTTAAAGAATAGAATTTAACAATATAAATATTAATTGGTAGCAATGACGTCAAAGAGAATTTTTTACTAAAAAATCATATCATGTATCCTGGTAAATACTCGTATCGTAGAGATAAGTTTATTCTTATTGCATCGAATTTTTTTTGTACGTTTAAGTTTATTATTTTTGACTTTTCCTAGCAGTCGCGTTTTGATACTGTTCATATATTGCAATATAAATTATTGTAATAATAACGTGCAGTATTATGTATGTCTGTATTATTATTGTAGGTATGCAATATAACCTTTAATTTTTTAATATTAACATCAATTATATCACATAATTTTGTTACAACACAATTAAAATAATACATAATATAATTGATACATTACACACATTATCATGTTAATACTGCCAAAGTATTGTACAATATATCGTTTCAATACGAGTACCAGAATAACTTTCAAGCTACACGATATCATCAGAGAGGGTTAAGGGGAAGTTGTACAATAAAGTAACGATAGTTTTGGATGTCAGAAACGGGACGAGATACCACATGATCATCCATTACGTAATACGTTACACGTAACACGTTAACTCGAGGGAAAAAAGAATTGCTCGGACACCGGGCATCGTTGGTTTGTTATGCGAGGGGCATCATTTCCTTCTCGCGGCTTCTGCGAGAAGAGGAGAAGCAACGGAGAACGATGACTGAAGACGAAGGCAATGGGAACAGCTGCGATTCACCTGGCCCACACCACCCGAATCGTCCAAAGCTGTCCCCGTTTTCGTCAATACGTTCCAGTATCACTGTTTTTTTCAACTTTTTCCTTGTCGAATATATTCATATTTATATACTTATATATATATTTATATATGTTTTACTTGTATCCACTTGAGGATAAAATATACTCCTCCTTTTTTTGCAGTTTTTGCATGATTTGGTAAAAATTGAAAAACTTTCTCTGCATTTTCTTGACAGTCTGTTTTATAACTTTATCTGCTTTCGAATATAGCAGTAAACTACCCTCTTAACCTCTTGCGCTGGAATAACGTGCCACGCACGTCAAGAATTTTTTGTCCCAAAATAGCAACATTTCCTCGGTTTTAAGTATATATTTAAGTATAACCGAGGCAAAGTATAGCCCAAATAATAAATTTATTACTTTTGAATAATTTCTATCCAGTGATATCATACCGACCAGTTCAAAAAGAAAGCGACGGATTATTGTATACGGTTTGGTCACTCGTTATGGTCCGCAATCAGTCGCCAGCGCAAGTGGTTAAACTGGTGTACTGCATTTGACGTAATAACTCAAAATTTGCAGTTATTGAAGAACAAGGAATTCATTACATATCGTAATACTTGATCCAATAGCCTATCTATGTTCACTCTACTTGCACTTTTCTCCAAGTATAAATGAAATTCGCTACACTTTGACATCGTCCTGCAGCAAAATTATAACAAGAAGAACGTTCAAAACTCCTTTTGAAACGAGTGATCTTTGAGTTCACTGTCGAGACTCTAATTTCCTTCCTCGAGAGACAATCTCTTCTCTCTCTCTCTCTTCAACTTCACCCTCCGCACGCTCACGCTGGTTGCTTCCATCGATTACTTCATCTTCGATTTGCCATGCACGAAACGTCGTTTCCTTCTTCGATTCTCTCTGGACGCAGGGAGTGACACGAGAGAAGAGAAGAGAAGAGAAGAGAAGAGAAGAGAAGAGAAGAGAAAGAACTCGATGAAGCGGAGAAAGGCGACGAAATACGTACGAGGTAAACAAGTGTGCACGTACGTACGGTCGGATGAACGGCACGTGTTGAATGACCGGTGGCATTGGCCGGAACCTGCTTTGTTCCGGGGAACGGGGGACGCGCGCGTCTGAAAAACGGGACACGGGAAAAGGGCTCGAGCAAAGATGACGGGTCAAGTGCAATCAACGCGACCACGAATAGAACTGTAACGTTTTCTGTGTGTGTGTGTGTGTGTGTGTGTGTGTCCAAACACACTTCTTCTCATTCCTCCGCGAGCACGAGTTTGGCTGATTTTCGGTTCGATGTTCGATCGTTCTCGATGTAAATAATTTCTCTTTTTGTAATAAATCAAAACACATTCTCGCTGTGGAGACGTGTGATTTTGAAAGGTCGATGATGTTATAACGTCTCCAAGCTTTAAATCAGAAAATTTTTAAATCAGAGAATTTTAAAACGTTACGAGTACGATTTTTTTTCTCTCAAATTTGACCATCGTACGTCATTAGCGGTAACAACTGGAATCAGGCGTCTCTACAAGCCAGAATTACTCACAGTGTGCGCGTAGCACGTATCTCTCCCTTCCCTTTCTTTTTTTCTTAACGCGCGTGCACGTGCGTAATCACGTAAGCTACCCGTTTTGCGGGTCCGGTGTCAAATCTCCGTGTCGTGGGACCACGAACGCTTAAAAAGCCGTTTTCTGCGGCTCACTGCCGTTGCGGAACGCTTACAAATTGGCCCGTTTAAGCGGAGAGTAGAAAACGGACCGTTCACGGCCACGGAATTTTTGTGAATTAACGGAAATCAAGATTCTCCGTGGGAAGATTTTCGCCTGGAACGCGATCTCTTTCGCGAAGGAAGAATTGAACGGGAGAAGAGACACGAAGGCTGAGAGGAAGAAAACAGGAAATTGCTCTGTCAGGAATCAGTCGAGTTTCAATATTTTAGTGTATCAGTGAAGAAATCAGTACACTTTTATCTTTTAAACGTTATAATAACAATCTTAACTATCGCAAACGAAATGTGCTGTAAAAAAGGAGACATTTACTCTTCACAAGTTGGTGAAAAGAAACCTTTTAACTTTTAGTTGAAAATATCAATTGAGAATTAAAAAGGAAAAGTTGCAGAGAACGTGTAATTTTTTATTGGAACGAAATTTGATTGGAAATGGTAGAGATTGGCGAACAGAGCCGATGAAAATGAAAACTGAAAGCGGAATAAAACAAAAGCTTCGAAAATCAGTTCAGATTTGTCTCTCCAAATTGTCCAATAACAGCAATTGAGAGTTAAAAGAAAATTTCGAACGACTTCTCCGCGGGTTAGAGTGAGAACTGAAAGTTTCAATCGAGACGATTTGTGGTCTCATCTTCGCAAAGAGGAGTCACGTACTGATCTTGTTTTCTGAGAAGCGCTGACTGAGCTTTACGACTTGGATCAGCTGATTGATTATCGCGAAACTTTGTCCTCTAAATCTCTTACGAATCAGCCGCTGAACAAATAAGATCACCGTTAAGATTGTCTGAGCAAATGGACAATGAAACAGAAAGATGGCTCGGATTTGTACGGTTGAAATTTTCTTTTCACCGACGTAGGTGATGGACGAACGAGATAAAGAGGGTCTAACGTCAGCGTGACTCATTTTTGGCATTAGTCGCGCGGCATTCTTCGATTATCGCTATTAATAAAGCTCCAGCGAGGAGCTTTATTAATTGAAACAAAAACGGATGAAAAATTGTCGATAATTGTCGATAAGACAGAGTCATGTTCAAACTACGTTCAAAATTACGTCAGTTCAAATTACCGATCTCTCGATCTTTCGATCGTTATAACAATTCAATTAATATGTATTAGTTGTTATTGCTACTACATCGATACCGTATCCTCAATAAATTTCACTAAGTAAATATTTTAAAAAAGTGCAAGTTCCCGAGGACTGACGCGAGCTGCGTTACGGATTCCGAAGAGAGAAAGAGAGAGTGAAACGAACGATCCGCGGATAAATCAGACAGCCGTGTTTTCTTTTCCGTGCCGGAAGAGAAGGCTCGTATCCCGAAAACGCTCGGCTTCCACCTGATTTTCACTCACTGCGTGGACGAACGGAATTTATTGTAAAAAAGAGAAAAATAAACAAATATATTTAATTAATTTCTAGTTGAGCTTTTCGCAATTCTTGAGTTTTATTAGATG
Source organism: Melipona beecheii (assembly GCA_032399605.1). Taxonomy (NCBI): domain Eukaryota; kingdom Metazoa; phylum Arthropoda; class Insecta; order Hymenoptera; family Apidae; genus Melipona; species Melipona beecheii. The sequence goes on along the minus strand of JAUCMO010000243.1, from coordinate 7,465,570 downwards.
TGGAATCTGCTAAATTTGTATCAATTTTTGATATCGAATTTCAAGTATTTTAAATTCAAGCAGTATCGACGTTCTGCGTTTATCGACGTTCAGTCTTTAACTCTACATTTTGTTTCTGTTATTTTTACGTTGAATTTTCGATCTTCGTCTCGCCGTTGCACACTCACACTTGAGAAAATACAGTTAGAGAAAAAATAAAATCTCGGCAGAAAGTAATTTTCGAAAAACCATGAGAACTTCATGGGAAGATTCATATCCTTTAAAACATAACTTAAAAGAAAAATTAGAATGGAAAGAAAAATATAATACGAAAACAATATTCTATAAACGCGTGTGAATTTATTTGATTAAATTGTAATAAAACAAAGATAATTTATGATAAAAATATATCGTGGTAAGAATTTTAACACGCAAAACGTAACGTAACGTAACGTAAAGAGTTTACTTGCAGTCTACTCTACTCTACGAGAACGACGGAGAGACAATCCGTCCTCCTTTCTCTCTGCTCCAGACGTCGTCCCTCCTTTTCTCCACGCTGTATCGCGATTTATTTCCGCGGATCGTACGGTCTCTCGCTTGCTCGCTCGCTCGCAATCCGCCAGGTTTGTCCAGCCGGGTTACGTAAAACTAGACGCGTTTATTGCACGGCGAACTTTTGCTAATTAGCGCGGGAGAAACCGGCGGCCAGCCAGCCGAGATAGCCGGTTACACGCTCCTCTCGCCTGTGTGTTTACGTACGTTTGCCAATGTTCACGTGTGTTTAAAACGCCAAGGCGGATACGATGCTCGCGCCTCGTAATCTTCGCGGAGAGCTGCTCGCATCGCGACGCTTTCCCATCTTGAGAATACTTACTCTAGTCACGAAACGTCACGAAAAATCGAAAAATCGAGAAGTATCTCGGTCTCGTTTCTGAACGAGAAGATTTTTGAAAATCCGTACGAGTTCAAACGTCTCTGGAAATATAATCGAAGAAATGTTTTCCTTTTTCTTTTTCTTTTCTCTTTCTCTTTCTCCGCCACGATCTTTCTTGAAATCTCTTCACTTCACGTCAGATAGCAAACGGACGATCGAAAAGTAAAAACAAAACGTTGGTAAGGCGCAATCGTGGCACGATCTCTCGCCTTTCGAAACCAGCAGAAGAAGAACCACTTTACGAAATCGGGATTTTCACCGATCTTCGATCGAACCGGCTTCGAACGTGCCGACGAACGTGTTTACCAAGCATTGGCGAACTCGCGTCGTTACGCGTGGCCCGTCGCTTAATAATTCGTTCTGCACGGAAAATGCAGAAAATTGTCTGGATTACGGGGGAGAGAGAGAGAGAGAGAGAGAGAGCGATTCGAATCGCAAGGATTTTCGAAAGCGAGAACATTTTCGAAATCGGCGCGCGCGATCGCGATGGATCTCCTCCTCCGAGGCCGATCCCTCCAGATCGAGAGGCGTGTGCGTTTTCCAGTAAAATTAGTCGAGCATAAATGGTCAGTGAACGGAGAGGCTGTCGGGGGAGAAACCACGGCAACGCGATTCAGGAAGAGAGAGGCTGTGTGCTCGCTCCTCGCGGATATTATCCGCTCGCCGAGGTAGACTACCGGAATAATCTCATTTTGTTCTTTCGTCACTTTGTGTTTTCCGTTCTACGACCAACGTTTTCTTGACAGATTTACGTATCAGTTATCGCCGAATGAAGTGATTTTAGCGGGGGTAAGCCAGAAAATCGGGCCTCTTCAGGTGCAACGCTGATGCAAGCAACGAAAATTAGCGATTGGTCGATTTGGGCGTGGGATAGGCCTCAAGTGGGCGTGGCGTTGTCTGGTACCGAGCGATCGCGCCTGTAATTTCTTTTCTATCGATTCAAATCGATTTGCGTATCGATAAAATTTTATGGGAAAAAGTCGTCTTCGTTTCCTAGTCGGAACAGTTGCTCCTGAGCCTTTCAGTGAGACAAGAGACGAGTTAGATTTGTCTGATTTAATTTCATTTTACCCTACCGCCTATGAGTCTTCAGATCCACTTTCTAGATCTCGGAAAGTGGTTGCTGGAACATCGTTTGCGCTAATAGTGTCAACGTGAACGCGCGAGATGCAACGAAAGGAAAAAGAAGAAAGGGAAGAGCAGGAAGAACGAGACGTTGGGGAGGTGGAGGTGAAAAATGTGGCTCGACGTCGGATCGTTAGAGCGAACGGCCCGGACAATGATAATTAAAAGTAATTAACAACCGTGAAATGAATTTCGCAACCGTGCTATTGCGGAAAGGAAAAAGATGGTTACGAGGCGATCCAGCTACCTCCTCGCTCTTTTCCTCTTTTCCACTAGCGAGATGCGCGGCTTTTAATCCGACGCGTTTAATCGCGCAAACAAACAAACGATCCACCCACGTTCGATAATTCATGTCGATCGATTTCTCAATCTTGAGCCGATTGTACGTAATATAAATGTATCGATGTATTTTATATATTTGTATAATCCCTCGAAACTCATCGTCATCATTATTATATGTAATAATTTAATACAGTAAATTCTTCACAAGGGACCATCGCAAAGAGGAGAAATCGATCCTTCAACTCGACGACGGTGGATTCAGTTGAGGAAAAATAATTTTTCAGCGTCTAGGTCGAAGAAGAGTTTCGTTTCTTCGATTGCAAAAAATTCATAGAAATTCGCAGTCCGCTGACTGAAATTTTTTTAAAACGTGAATGCCTGAAAAGATCAACGAAAGTAGGACGATCGAGTTGATCTCCTATTCGTGGCTCGACGATCGATCCATTTAACGAGCTACGTTTTCCTACGTTGGAATGGCCAAATGTGAAATATATATATATATATATATAAACAGAAGCAAGAGAATACTGCTCGTAGTACCGTCGGTATCGAATCGGCAATCTCCGCTTCCCTATTTTTTCCTCCGAGTCGCACTTTCACCGATTTCATCTTGGAACGAGCTTCGCATCGAGCTTCGGGCAGATTCACCGATAACGATTGCCATAACGAGAGCCCGTTATAAACAGAGTTTTCAGGAGAAATCGCGAAATAATGATAAAGCTAGCTAATAGTAATACAAATGGACGCGATTAACACGAAGACCGGTTACGTTATGCTGCACATTCAGCTCGATACATTTCGATAAATTTGTAATCGAAGCTTCGAGTTGAAATAAGAAGTGGTGTTTAATTTGAGGTACAGTAATAAAGCATCGATTGAATTGTTTTATTATTAAATTAAGGGGACGAAGATTTAATGGTTGAATTGGAAAGAAAAAAGAAGTAACTTTCCAAGTTTCAGACTTGAGAATTGAGACACCCGTTGAACCTTATATTATATGCTATAAAAACATTTAGAAATTAAATTAAGTTACAAATAAAATTCAACAAAATATAATAAAAAAAATCCCATTGCAAGTTTAAAAATAATAAATAAACCTCGATGAAATCGAGAGGGATCCGACACACGCCGATTTTACTTTCTTCCCTCGAGAAAGTGATTCAGTTTTCGTTCAAAATACTAATCACTCGGCAAAACGAACGATTATCTAACTCGAACGTTCCACGGAAAACGAATGAAAAATAAATCTCGCTCTCGTTTCCGAATTCCCTTCTCTCTCTCTCTCTCTCTCTTTCACGAAAATCACGTTGGTTAACGTAACGATATCGCGTCTGTATCTGGACGAGGAACTTTCTTTTCTTCCGAATCCGAAGGAAGTTTCACCGACGGATGCCGCGTGGCAAAAACCATCGCGATCCAACGACTAACTCCTCGTTGCTCTTCTGTGACGTGTCATTACGCAAGCTTTTCCAATTTCCACTGGAAAAACAGAAAGAACAGAACCACGTATCGCTTCCTTTTCCTGGCAAAGCGTGATTTTCCGTGCGCTTTCCACTTTTATTCCGTTTATCGCATTTTCCATCGGATCCACTCGACGATTCTGGCGAATCAGAAAGTTTCGTCCATCTGACACGCGTCAGTTTTTGCGATTTGTTTCTATTTCTCCGATATTATAGTTCGTTCGTAGAATCTATTTCCAACGTTTCCGAATTTCTTCACGCACCAAAGTTTCAAGAAACACCATTTAATTTTTTATTCAATTTTATTTCGATTTAGTTTCAATCAAGTTTGAATTTACGTAAAATAAACATAAATTCTATGTACGAATTAACAAACTGGAGATTTTTGTTTCTTCTTGTCGTACCTCGATGTACAGGATGTTGCAAAGTTGAATCATAATTATAATCAATTTTATCGTTAATTTCAAGCTAATTAATGATACAACGTGTTTATATTAGCTATAATATAAATATATTATATATCATTTATAATATTACACGTTATACTTTATATTAGGATTTTTCAAATTTTGAATTTGAATCACGATTTACGAGCCTACACATTCTCCCTTTCGTTTCCTTTCGTACCTTAACGTACATAAATTTATTACTTTGTTACTTCTCTCAACTACCAAGGATCTTTCAGTCCTGTTTCTCACCCGTAGAACCAATTACTTGAAAACTTAACCTAAACTCGGGAATAATCCCACGTGAGAGAACAGTTTCGGCAATTTGTACTTGCAAACCTGTCAATGAGCGTCGTTCAAGAACGACGACTGGAACGACGAAAGGCAGAACAAACACGTGTAAAATGCTACTTGCAACAGTAGCTGCGACATTCCAGTAAGAACCGATACCTGACCACGTGGGTTCTGAGCAGATTTTCGTTCGAGCGATACTTGACACGAGTCAGGAACCACTTTGAACATTCTGTTCGACAATCAATTAGCGCCAAATTGGGAATATATATTTAACTTTTGTAATTTCAGCGATGCGCGCATACCAAAGATTCATTTTCTTTCATTTTTTTTTTTTTTTTTTTGTAGTACAACAATTAAACGCAACTTTCTGACTTTTGTAATTCATAAAAATAATTTAAATTTCAAATTGTTAATTGAATTTTCATTTAATTTAATTTTTTCATTTTTGCCCTACTTTTTTTGTCCAATTATTTCAATATTACTTTAATTGCTGATGCACCGATTTTGATTATCAAGTGACAAACGAGCTGCTGAACTTCATTCTTACAACGGTATTTTGCAGCTGGAGATGTCTCGAAAAAATTCCCCCCTCTCCAACTGCGAATATCGCCAATTTGAAAAATTTGTCCCCCTAGGGTCATCCCCCGACGACCTTCTTTTCCCTTCGGAGAAGACAGAAACTAACCACGTAAACTGTTTCGAGATGAAAAAACGTGACGTTGACGGAGAGTAAAATGGGAAGTGACGCGTTTCGTAAGAGTGCACGAGCCGGGGTTACGACGACGACGACACGTTCATCTTGGAAGAGAACTAGAGCTATTAAACGAGTCCTGCTACGCCCAACACCATAAATCCCATAAAGCTTCAGCCTAGCTGAACGTTACGACGGCGAGCTATTTCTTTCTGTCCCGGTTCGGCTTCCAGTTTCGGGTGGAAACGCCGTTCGACTGTAGAGAAACGACCCATAAAGAAAGCCATGGGATCTTGTTGATGACACCGTGAAAATGTCTGATCACTGCAGTAGATACCAGGCTGTATCCGCGCGTTACGTGACTATCGCGACTATCGTGACTGTCGTACTGTCGGTCACAGAGCTGTTCGTATTCAGAACGCGCCTCCGAGGTGCTCCCTCTGAGGACTCCAGGGACTCCAGTTTCCACCATCTCCGACGCTCCCAATGAAATTTCTGTCAAATTTCCCCTCCTCTTCCATCCTCCGAACTTTCATTTTGAAATTTCATTTTTTGAAAAATCGTCGAACGTCGCTTTGTAAGAAAGAGGAAAAAATTTTTCGAGATGCGTAAGAATTTCATTTTCAATTTCGTAGATGAAACTGATTCCATCAAAATTTAATCTTGCAAACGCTGGTTTCACTTTTATTTGTAAAAGTAAAAGCACAGCTGATGATGTAAAAGAAAAGCGCGTCTCTCATAACTTAAAATTTAACAATGGAACGATCGACGAGACGTAAAACATAAAATTTCCATTTCTCCAGAGTCATTAAAGCGAAGATGGAAATTTGAGAAATTAAAAGTCAAACGCAACAAATTACAAATTACCGTCTCTAAGATACACCGTTTCGTGTCACGTAAAATTTCCAACAACGATTATCCTGTGAATTGGCCTGTTTTGATAGTTTCAGCGTTAATCCATCGCACGTACGCGAGCCAGTACGTACCGTGCTGTACGAAGCGAGAAGTCAGCGCAGAAAAATCTGCGAGGCAATGTCGAGGTGTTGAGTGACGTTTGTGCAAACACGGTCGAATCAAACGAGACGAACGATAGAGTGGCAATTGTGACACGGGAGAAGAAGGAGGCCCGGGATCGTGAATCGCGTGGCACGTGTAATCTCTGTAACGCTACACTTCTACGTTATCCGCACACTACCTGCCTTTTATCCGCGTTACATCCTGTGTATATGTGTTGTTACATTCGCATACAAGAAGTATGCGTACACAGGATGCTCGCGATACATCCGCGTCGGAAACAACCGACTGCGATTTCGAAAAGAATCGAGTTCTCCGTCCTGCCGGTCGGAATCATCGGAAGAAAATGTTGAATCATTCAGATGAAAAGATTGAATCATTCAGAAATCGAAGGTGTAGTAATTGTTAGTAAAGACACAAAGTGGACATTGATCGAGTAAAATAATATTCAAGAGTGTAATTAATTTGAGACGAGTAGTCTAACAGGTAATGAAACGAAATGAATACTTAAAATTGAAATTCAAATTGACGCGGACCTCTGAATGCGCGTTTAGTGCATAGTTGATATTTAATTGGAATATTTTAGCTCGCGTACAAACGAATGTCCAACTTTGGACAAACAAAACAGAATTGAAAATAAAGGTGAATAATAGAAACAAAAAGGTGTAATAAAAATAAAATCCACATCCGACTAAAATTACGGCAATTACTCCAAAATGTCGACTCACTTTTCAAAAAAAGAAAAGAAAAGAAAAAAAAAAAAGAATGAGACGAAAGACCAAAATTCTCATTCTCGACGAACAAACTCCTCTTTTAAATCAACTCCTCCGCCAGCAAGAGTAAGGAGTAAGGAGTAAAAAATTCTACTTTCCGCGCGTCGTTTAACGCGTGGGCACAAAGAAGAAAAAAATGCGAAGAATCGCGGCTCCGATTATCGTGACGAGGACACCTACAACGTGGCACTGCTCGTTCAGCAACGTTATTTTTATTCTCTTCCTGCAACAATCTCGTTCAGTGAGATCAGCAGTCTCCTAGGGACATCCTATACGCGAGCCGGTAGATCCACCGATAACGCGAACAATCGCGAGATGCGACACCTCTTGTTACGTCTGTCCTTGTCGTCGAAGAAGAAGTCGCGACGCGACTTTTCTCAAGCGACCATAAGCGCGTTCTCGTTATCCATGAGCGTGTTATCGCCTCAACGCGAGAGCGTTACGCGTGCGCGCGTCATTACGCGTCAGGTACAGTGTGTGTTGCGCCGTGTGCCACGTGCTGAAATGAAAACTCGAGTCGAGTCCGCACACGCGTCGTCTATCCGATTCCCACCGCGTTACGCCTTCGATTCTTTCGCTTTCTCATTTCTTCTCTGTCATTTCACCGTCTCGTGACGGTGATTTATATTTTCAAGCGGACGCTTTTTGGAGCTTTCGCGACATAAAACAATATTTCACGAGGCTTTTCTCTCTTCTCCTCTTCGTTGGGGAAAATCGCTAATTTTCGTTGCACCCGAAGAGGCCCGATTTTCTGGATTACCCTCGCTAATAATCGCTTTCAGTGACAAAAGTAAGATCAAGGCGTAACCTTTACGCATAAAACAGTACAGTACTCTTGGTTCTTGGAATAACAAATTATCCATCTATTCTAAAAACTACTGACGTTAATCCCGAAAGTTCGTTCCAAGGACTACTAACGAAGATTCGAAAAGAAGACAGCAGAGTCGATCACTTTGGCACCGTTAACGAAACAACAGTGAACCGGACATCTTTTCAACCCTCGTGCGTCGCAAACGACAATTTCTCTCTCTCATACCGAGAGCGGTATGCTCTACGAGAGTAACGGGATGTCTTTGCCCGCACAATGCCTTCGGACTTCTCGAAGAAGCGAGGAGGAGGGTTAGGAAAAGCCGATTCAGGATCAGCGAGCGCGTTGTTAATGCAGATTGGCCGATTGCGGGGCCGATGAGTCACGTGGTTTCCGGGCTGCGTGTCCACACGCACATCGAAACCCGCGTTGACAGAACCCGGGCTGCCGTGACTCATTTATTGCTTAGGTTTTCTGAATCTTCGTTGCATTCATCAGGCCAGTTGCACGATGTGCACGAACAGTCCTTAGACCGGGTTTACCCATATTTCTTTTGTCCTTTCTTTTTCTTCTACGGAAAGGACCGTTTGCCGAGGCAAGCAATCATCGTCCGAATGATTCATTTCGACATTTACTTCGCGAGGATGATTTATGCGAGGGTTTCTTACGGTTTTGAATTGTGTAGCTTCTATTTCTTTGCTCTTGTTCACGTTCGTTTCGATTATCGATTCAGCTTATGTGTGATTAGAGTAACAATTATATCGATCACTGTGTAATTTAGATAAAAATTATTTATCGTATTTAGATTTATACGATGCAGGGGTACGCATTTTTGCAAATATAATTATAGGAAAATGTAATGTAGGTTAGACGAAACGTTGTACCATGGAGTTACTCGTAAATAAAATACGTAAATAATAAAGGTACGCTAAAATTTAAAATCTTCCGCGTTTGAATTTTCCTTCAAAATCGGCACCAACTTTCCGGACAAGCTCGAAGATTACTCTTCGCATATTATAAAAAAAAAAAGGATATATCCTCCTCGAAACGATATGGATTTTGAACCCTCGGACGCTCGATTGCGAAATTTATTTCCGCGCTTCAGGATAATCGGTCGCAAATCGATCGGACCGTTCGAGGAAAGCACGACGTGCGCGAGAAGATTGTCGATTGATAATCTTCCTCGTGCACGTGCACACGTACGTACGTAAGTCGGGTTAAGTTATCGGTATCATCTACAAGTGTCTTTGCAAACGATAAATAAAAGCGGCGTACGGTATAAACAAACAGCAGGCGCCTCGGTCGCCTATACATACGGTTTGATTTTATTTTCCACTTTTCTTTTATTCCCTCTATCTACCTTCCCTCGTCTCGTCGGTGAACTCTCGCGGAAACCGATTGTGCGTCGATAAAAAAGGTGCTCGACAAATGAAACGTACTGACATGTGTGAGTCATTAGAGCGTAACACGTGTTCGGCTCGTAATTTTTTTTTTTTTTTTTTTTCTGGCGGGGAAAAGTTGCACGACTTACAGGCACGGAGGGAAGTTGCGAGATTCGAGCGATTCGATGGAACTTTAATTGAAACAGATATTGTATCGGCGCGTTCAAAGCGATCGTACAACGATCCGGAATTTCAACAAACTTTGTCGAGTTCCTAGAGAGGCGTGGAATAATTGAGCGATTAGAAAGTGCTTCGGATGGAGCAATTTTATTTTATTTCTGTTTTATTGGAAATTATCATCGAGCGATTTAGTATCGCAACAAGTGAAAATTGAAGAAATAATTGTAATTTCCTTAGATATGTATCGATAATTGCCTGTCTATCAGCTTTCAAACTTGAAAGGAAAACGTGGCTGAATTTAAACATTAGAAATTCCATATATTTCAGTGGATTTTACACTTCAAACAGATAAATAATTCGATTTTAATACGATTTATTGCTCTCGTACTATTTCGATCTTAGAATTCACAACAGAAATAAAATTCTTGGAATTGACGAAGAGTTGACTTTCATCGAAATTTCTGTCAAATGATTCTAAACTGTAGGACGTTGAAATAGATATTCGACGATTTCGAAATAATTCGATAAATATATATTTGTCAGATTCTCGCTAGTTGTTGATCGATCTTTCAGCAAACTGATGCAAACCTTGGCAATGATACGCCTTCTCGAACGTTATCTCCACGCGGAAACACGCCGAGAAGACGCAGATAATCCAAAGTGACGAGTATTTCGAAGCTGTACGCTTCCGTTACGTAATTCAACTTCTCGCAGCGAACAACTTTCGACGTGTAAATGCATCGTCTACTTTGAACGTGACTGCGAATATCGAGGTCGACATAACCAACAGCATCTCGTACGATGCAATGGCGCGTTGCTGATGTCTCTTTGTATTTTTAGCCCGTTAGCAGTGCAAACGCAACGAACGTTGTTAACAATTGTGAAATCATCGTTTCCTACGTTTTCTACGTTCCGAGTTTGCGAGTTCGAAACAAAACGAAGTTCGACCACGAAGCGAAATAAAGCGTCGCGAGTCGACGGAATCGTAAACAGGCGACGAGAATCGTTTCGAGGATTCTCCGAAGGGTAGAAAAACGAGGCTGTAAATACGTGATTATCACTCACCCATGTTGTCCCACGAAGCTAACCTCCTCGAGACGACAAGGCAGGACCTCCGACGCCTCGTGCCACCGATCGTCCTCTGTTTGCCAAACAGAGACGGCAAACGGCGATTCCACCGATCACGGAATCGATTCGCGTCTCTCTGCAAGCAAAACAATTCCAACTGTTTCCGGCTGTTTCTCTAATTTCGTTCTGCCGTTGGAAACGGTAAATGAAACGATACGCGAACAGCGAAGACAGTTTTCGCGCGTTTCTCGCTTAATTTTTAATTTCAAGGAGACTCGCCATTTCGAGTAACTTCTCAGCTTCCATTTTATTCTCAACGGTAGAAAAATCATCAGGCGAGGAGGAGCAACTATTACATTAACACTGCGCGACATCTGATACGAATCTAATTTTACAATAGTTATACTTGCACAACTGCAACATTATTATTGCGATATTATCACAGCAATACACGATTGTTACGATTATTTCGCCATTATACCTACTCGACACGAAATTTAACCCTCTCTAACGCAGTGACTTGAGAGTTTTACATAAATCTTCGCAAAAAAATGAATTATAATTACTCGCAGCGACCTTCGACCGTGTTAACGTTACCGTTTTAACGATTAACGAGAGCCAACAACGTTTCTTGTCTCTCGAAACGTTAATTTCAAATAATATCAAAAGTAATGTAATTACGTATGTACGTCTCTCTGTTACTTACGCGCGTGCGTTGTTTACGGCGTTTTACGGGGATCAGCTGACATTCACTCGCGAAAACACAGGGGCGGGAGAGTCGAGAAACGATTGAAGATAGAAGAAAATTCGCGAAGAACGGCGTGAGAAAAGGGGAAGAGAGGGGGAAAGGGGGGGGGGGGGATTTCGCCACGAAACAAACTGTGTCGTTGGTATTTCACCGTTATGTCAGACGTCGGGAGAGCGAGCGAACATTCCTGGACCGTGTCCAGAAGCGATCTGAATTCCTCGACGTCGAATTCCAACGTGGTTGTCGTACGAGGATATCAAGGTGAACGCGACTTTGCGTCCCGCGTATGAATGAACACCGCTCCAGTCTGTATCCCCACACTTTCGCCTCGTGGAACCACCCTTTAGCTCGTGCTCCAGTTAACGATCGGGGGGACGGTCGAGCTTCTTTTTTTTTTTCCTTTTCGTTATTTTCCAGCGAGGAGGGACGACCCTCCTCTGTTTCTTTCAGTTCGACGCAACGGGTGTCCGAATGTTCGAACTTGCAACGAAAGCATTACCCTTTAAAGTAAATAACGGTCTCGAGAAATTGAAAAGTTGAAAGTCGGAAGATTCAAACGAGGCGAATTTTGTGCACCGAAAAATATTCAACGACGCGAAAGATTGAATTGATTTATGGTCGTTCCTAAAGGAAAGTATACGAAGTAACTCATAAAATAAACGAATAACGTTTAACGGTGTTTGATGTGAAAATATTTACATTCCTTTATGTTTTATATTTCATACTCTGGTCGTGGAATTTAAACGGAAGCATTCGTGCACTCGTCGTTGAAGTCAACTTACAATTTTCTGTCCACGATTTATTTGTCAAATTTAACGTAACGCGCCGTTCTGACTTTAATTGGACCGAATGATTATCGAATTTCAAGTAAAGACGAGATTTTGTACAGACGTTTGTCGCACAAACTGAATTCTGAGATCAGTGGAATACTTGAAATTTAGAGGAACGTTGGAGAATCAGATAAAAAAAAAAAGAAAAAATCAAATTTTTCAATGGGTTTCAATGGGGTTTTTTTTTTTTAAATATCCAGCTTAAGCCTGGAAGCATCTATAATTTGTAATAACGTGAATCATAAATTTCAAAGGATGATATCCAGAGAGAAGGCTGAGGTATCTAGAACGAATCAAGTATTGATCATTGGATATGAAAGTCGATGTAATTGCTTCATTAATATTAATATCGATGTCACAAATAAGATACTGGGCTTCGTGTTTCGCTGGGGGCGAACCTAGGAAATCTCGGTCAGCGATGAAACTCGACGAAATTCATCGCCAGTGCAAATTACGAATACAGATTCAACTCCATACAGATCTCGAATTTTGTGTTCCTCCAGGTTTCTCAATTGGCAATTTTTTTCAATATAAAACAGACTTTGGCAATTTGGCAATTTGAGAGACACGTTGTTGCTCAAAGATCACTCGGATTTCGACGAAGATTTGAAAACTGGCGGAAACGAGAATCGAATATGTATACTTTCTCCCGGCATTCCGTTCTGGTTCCCGAGCGCGGTTTATTTACACGGTAGCGATAGTGTTTCTAAGAACAGCGCACGCTGGAGAACCAAGGCGATCCTGCTTTTCGTGCAATTACGAGCGAAGGAGCCGTTTCGACCGTTCTGATCTTTTGATCGGGTGAAACAAATTTCGCAACGATTGACTTCGAAAGGGGAATGTATAAAATTGCAGAGGTTCCCGGACAAATTTTCTGAAAATACACGTGCGACCACGAAGCGCGGATGTTTACAGATCTTTCACGGTGCCTCGTGTTACCAAAACCATAAATTTCCAAGTTTCCAAGCTTCCATTTTCTCAAATTTCTCTGCCATTGATTCTTCGTGCCCTAATATCCGTACTTTTCCAGGATTAATTGCAGGAAAAGAGAAAGAAAAAACTCTAAAAGAATTGCCCTGGAGAAATTCCCTGGAAGAACTGCGCGAAACTTTCTTCTCGCCGAACGAGCGAAGAAAACAGAAAAGAAAAAAAAGAAAAAAAAAGCGGGAAACGTGGAACAAGAGGAAAATTTACGAGGTTGAAAGTAGACCGGCTGGCGATTGGCAGTCGTCGCGTTGGAGGAAAGCAGCGCGGCAACCGGTGATTTTTCCTCGAGCGATTTTTTTTCCTCGTGCTCGAAGGAAACCGGTCGTCTTTATCATCGCGACGATAAGTCGACGCCCGCTCGCTACTTGCGCAATCATTATGCGCCGGAGAAACCGTTCCTCGCGTATGCAAAAAGCGTGCTCGTTTCTTCCTCTCTCGAACCATTTTCTTCTTTTCTCTTTAAATCTACCAGACGAGCCTTGTATACACACTTTTCGTTTGTACGGAAATTTACAAATTTTCTCATCGAGATTGTTCCCTTTTGCTTTTTTTTTTTTTTTTTTTATAGAGGAAGTTGGTTTAAATTTTTGAAATTAGTCTATAACAGTAATATTTAAAAAAAAAAAAAAAACGAATTATCCGTTTTATAACAGTCTGATCCACGGTGGGAGAATATTGTTTTACACTGCAGAGTTTGTTTTTCACTTCTTGTTGTTTCATTACTGCTCCGCGGTTACATCTGAAGAGGAGGCAAAATCAAGGGGGAGAAGTGATAAAAGGTCGCGTGAAAGTGAGTCTGAGAAGTGTATACGATAGGCTGGACCATTCGAGAAGAGGGGAAGTGTATATTCGGATTGGCTATGGTCCAGAGACCAATAGAAAACCGGGAAGATCACGCTTGCGTAGCATCCGATCTTTCCAAGCGTTTTTCATCTCTCTCCGAGGATGGCAGATTGCTTTTTTGTGAAATTAACAAACATTAACAGAGTGACAAATGTAGACGCAGCACTGAAACTTCAATACAATTACCAAATCGTACCTTTTTCAATTGTCCACTCAATCCCACTTCTGTAAAATTTTCTTTAAATTAACAAATCGTCAACTCCTGAAATATGATTTGTTTTCGCCTTCCCTAAATTAGCAAGTTTTAAATTCTTCATCTCTCAAACTTCGGTTCCCTGTCGTATTTCCAAAATATAGCACAATACAATCCAAATAAAATTTCTCTAAATCGCCAAACTTTGAATTCTCCATCTCTCCCAACTCCGATTCCCAAAATACCCGAATAAAATTTCGTTCATTCGACAAGTGACATCTCGCAATTAAATCTCGCATAAAATAACGTTAAAATCCTCCCAATCGGGAGGTAATACTCTCTCTCTCGAAGGACGAAGAAAGAAAAAGACGGTCAAGGAAGAGGAACCGGAACTGGAAGGACAATGACCAAAGGCGGACGAGACGAGAGGCCAAGATCCCGGGGTCATAGGTTTCGTATACCTGCACGTTCCAACGGGACGTTCGTCCCGCTACCTGTTCGATCGGGAGAAACGTGCGTGTGGAAAACTGGATTCTCCGAGGGATCGGGAACGCGACAATCCGGCGCGAGGGGAGACAATCGAGTGTCAGGTACGCAGGTCGGAAGAGACCCAAGGGTGAAACGTTCCGGGTCACGCAGGTACACGTAACCCCTTCGCGGGCCCGTTTAAATGCTCTGATTTCGCGCCAACCCTTCCTTCCGACTCGTACGAACAAAAAAAGAAGAAAAGAAAAAAATCCCTGATAAAATATATAGCGCAGCTCTATGTCAACTTTGTTGACCGGATGTCCCGACTGGAGGATTCTCCATCGGTACGAGGAGAAGGAAAAGGAAAAAAGAATTAACGCAAGAATTGCGTCGGTAGTGGAGGACCCGAGATTGGCGAGTTTGAAGGTTAGGAACCGTTTTTTCCTTGAAGGAAGACGGAAGGACGGACGACGGGCTGGAGAGAACCGTTGGACGTTGTTCCTTGGAGGAACAAGGAAGAGCGGTCTGTTGGATCGACGCGGCGTGTTCTCTTTGGTGACAAGGGTTGATCGATGGCAACTGGGTTCTGATCTCGGCGCAATTTCTCGCCGATCAATTCGGGTTTTGTTTTACGTGGCAAGTATCTAAATGTCTACTATAAAACTTTGAATACTTTGTAAAAGCTTTTGCTTCGTCAACGTTTAGTACAACTCGTGACTAGAAATGCAACTAGAAATTGCACAATTTTGCTGATTAAGTAGAAACTAAATACGTCGAAACGAGAGGGACAATTAATAACAACGTCTCTTCGACGAGGCTCGGTATTGACACTTGACAATGATAAATAAGATTCCATCCGGAATTTCCATTCCCGGGCAATGTATCATAACGAATGAAATGAACGAAATGAACAGGTGACTCTTTATGCAGGAAAATATCTTCGAAATGATGATGAAGTGCTACTGTCACTCTAAAAAAAACAGAGACCGATAACGAACCGAACGACTTCGTTGAAGCAACGTTTGTTGCAAAAAGCAGCATTAGTCATGCTGCGCCGTGATAAATAAATAGAGATAGTTAAAAAGTAACGGTTGCAAACGAACGACGTAGCATAACAGTAGCATAACTTGTTGCAATAAAAAATGTCCACCGATTTCTCTCGCTCTCAAAGATTAACAATTTTTACACGTTACTACCACTTGCCTATACCACTTGTCTATCTTTTATTCTCGATGGCTGTCAAACGCGTGAGTTACAGCTGAATTAAGTTCATTGATTAGTTGTCGATTCTTTTTCTTAAATTTTAACGATTAATACGACTAATGTGAATAATTGAACTAGGTGAATATGTTACAATGTAATAATTATTAGCACGTTATTAGTAATGATAATTTTGTAATTATTATTGACAAGGATGTAACATATAATAATTATTGCGTTGTATTGCAATATATATATTATATTATAATAACACAATAACGCTGCTGTAGTATATAAATAAATATAATATAAATTAATTATAATCTATAAGAATGGTGAAATATTTGAAATCTTGTTTTTCTTTTTTTTTTCTGGAGATTTATAGATTCAACTTTTAAAAGTTAAATGCTCTACCAAGTATATCTACTGAATAATGTAGAGAATATGACGGTATAGTGCTTCTGATAAGAGGCGATTTTACTGACGTGTCTGGTTAAATTTCAAGGCTCCTCACGAAACGCGTGCAATTCTTTGAGAAAAACTCGCTCAGCGTTCCGCCGATCTTCCTTCCTTCGGTATTGGTTCCTCGAATATTCAACACTTGAAATCACGAAACGGTGCAATTGACTCGAGTCAAAGAAATTCTTCAATTTTCAGAGATTGGCTTCTCAAATTCACGAGCTTCTTTGAGGTTCGAGTATCAAGTGTTGATATTTTTGAGTATTGAAATTTTTAAATCCTCGAATTCCGAAGGATTTTCACGTATTTTGTTTTCAACGAATTTTCAAACGTTCAAACGTTAATTAAAATCTCAATTATTGCGATGTTAAAACCTCGTAACCAATCCTTCAAACTACATCTTCCAAACCTACAAAAAAAAAAAAAATCTCCAGTCTACAGAAACAAAACCACCTAAATACCCCAAAAACCGCCGATATTCACGAAAAATCCAAACTGAAATGAAAAGAGTCAGCCATTCTACGAAAAACCCTCCAACGGAAATTCACCATCGATCAGATCCAACCTCTTACCACCACGTTCGACTATCTGCGACTTCCAAGCTGCGCGTAGACCGCGTGTCCGTTGCTCCACATAAAATCGACTCGCCACCCATAAAAAATCCCAACGGCCAGTAGCTCCAACAGCCAATCCAACGCTCGTCCTTAAACTATCGGACTGACCTGCATCGTCCATAACCTCGACAAACTCGGAAAAGTGGGGGCACAGAGAGAGAGAGAGAGAGAGAGAGAGAGATTCGTTGCTCTAGTTAGCCAAAACAGCCTGACCGAGCCTCGCACCGATAAATAGAAGAAAGGAAAAAATGAGAAGAGAGAACACGGGGGAAGAAAAACTGAGAGGTTTTCGTCCAGGTGCTGCGGGGATATACGTTAACGGTTCGTCACATTAGCGTCCTCCGCTACGTTTCCCATCGTCCGTGGATACGCGGCTAGCTGGACAGAGGAAGGTCACCTGTGGCTAACGGATCTTTTCGGCCTAATTTAAATAAGGTATCCACGCGGTATCACGAAATGTAACACTCGCACACAGCGGCGAGTGGGGTAAAAGTCCAGGTAAAATTCGATGACCGGCGCGATCCTTCTCTCTCGGCCCTGTTCTCGGTGAAGGCAGAAATCACTTCCTCTTCCAGGTAGCCAGAGTCCGTCCGTGGGGAAATCATGGGAATTCACGGCGACTGACCATTCGTCACAGGTCAGTCGCCGCATCTGAAGAGTATTAGAATACTCATCAACCCTTTCTGCGTTTGATACGTGTATTATTATCCGCAGGACTTCCAGTTCTCTTCGGGTCCGAAGATTCTTGGGCCTTCGTTCTGGGTTTTCATTCTCCTTGGGGGATGGGCCATTTGTTTAGGATCGTGCGTCATCCAGACGGGCAGGATGAAGTTGATATGACCACGGTCCAGGGGATGAACATGGGAAACTGACGTCAGTCGGTCGGTTTCACGTTGTGAGAAAGAGATTTCGGATGGTTCGGTGTTCCCGCGACGACGAGATCTACGAACTGGCACTTTCTTTAATTTGGGAATATTTTTTGAAAAGTGGTCTCCACATAGGAATTTCTTTTAATCACTGAATACTGTATATTTTATTTTTTGTAATTGGTGCCAGTTATTGGGTTTCACGTGAGAGAGAGAGAGTTCTATGCAAATTTTCGTCTTCGGGAATATCGTTTGAAAAGTGCTCTCCAAATAGGAATCACCGAACATTATACGAACTTTTTAAAAACTGTACTGATCAACTCCACACTTTCAATTTCATTACATAAGTACAAGATTAAGTACGCAATCTTTCAGAAACAAGTTATTCTCAAAAAAAAAAAAAAACAAAAAAATGATATTCTCAAGTGGATAAAAAGAAAACAGAATCAAATTCTCTGCAAATTTTGATTCAAGTTTGATCATATTGTACGCGTTAACAAGACTGTCACTTCGTGTTCAAATTTTACATGTGTCAACAAACTATAGTCTGCGCAACTTTTGGAATAAAACGAAAATGAATCTTCGTAGAATCCGCAACGACAAAGATCATATTCGTTCCTTTCTCCACCAGGATTTTAATTGACAAGAGAATCGATGTACGTTTAAACTTTAGCATAGAAATATTACATCTTATTATTATATTCTAATATTATTATCATTGTCATAACGTCGATCAGTACACGATGAAAAGTGCTCGAAGGAAAGGAAAATATTCAGGCCGCGTTAACAGGCAAGCACTCCGGTATCGCGTCTCTTTACCAAGGTATACCAACTCGTCGGTCGGTTTGAGCTTCCAGAACTACTGATACATCGCGATTAACATAAATTTACAGACGGAACGTCCGGTGTACTGCCCTGCGACTGCCTATCAGCGTGGTAACTGTCTGCTTTGCATACGCTTAATCCTTAAGCGTTATTTATTTCTATAGATGCATCGTAGCTTGTTTAACAACCGAGAGAGAGAGAGAGATCTATCCGATTTGCGTAATGAGTATTATATGTAGTATTATATTAAGTACGTGTAATATTTCCGTATCAATCTGTATAATCAATTTGATAAAATTAAACGCAAGATTATTTTAATTTTGTTTAACTGAAAATCTGATATCGCGCGGAAAGATTAAACGTTAAATGAAGTTTCGTCGTTGCGCGCAGTCTATCGTAATTTGTTTCTGGCCTTTCGGTCAGTTCAATATTTTTTAACGGAAAATTTTCATATTTAATTTCCATTTTAATTTCCAATTTCGACGAAATGAAAACTGAAACCTTTACATTTTTGTCAATTATTTTCTCCACAATTTCTCGATGAGCCTTCTATTACGAAATTGCAGTTCCAAAATCAGGACGTGTAGTAGACTGAATTTTTCCTGAAACTTTCCAGTATAATTTTCCGTCTTCTAATTGTTCCGTAATATTTCTTAATAACACTATCAATGTTCTCTGTTTCAAAAACAATTTCAATCGAAACTAAATTTTACCTGAAATTTCATCAGCATCCAGCTAAAGTGAAGATAGGATAAAGGGAAGACCGAGCGAGGACCAAAACGGCAATTCACTACGAAATACTTCGGCTTAGTCAGATTTCAAAAATTATGAAATTCACAAAGTTTACGAAACAAATCCGTGAAATTTCCTTTCGTCGAGACGTCGGAAATTTACGATCCTAAATCAACGGCTAGAGAGGAGGACTGTATCTAAATTTTCACGACGGACTGTACACAAAAGTCGAATCAACGTGACAACACAGCGGGTGACGTCCGGACAGTCATAATCAGTGGCAAGTTAGAGCATCCTCCTGACCTGAGGATCAATGAATGATCGATATCGAGCCGACGACACGATCCATATTCATGGCGGATTCAATGAGCTGGCCGACGCACGAGGGGACAAAATAAAGGGAAAGAGAGAAGCAGAGGATTAAAAAAAAAGAGAGAGAGAGAGAGAGAGAGAGAGAGAGAGAAGGTTGGCACGGACACACGTCTTTTCTTCGTTTAGCCTCGAGCATCGGCCGCCGCTTATTTGCGTGAATGTAACGATGATGTTGCGCGTACCGAAGCGGGGTCGTAGGTCGTTGCAAACAATCCAGGGAAGGCGTGTGGGAACTCGACTGTCAGAAAAACCCGACTGCCGTTCGCTTCGAAGCGAGACTTCGGAGGAGAGGAGAGAAATGAAGAAGGAAAACTGCACGACTTATACTCCGGTACGATTCGTCTCACTGAAAGGCCCAAAAGCAACTGTTCCGACTAGAAAATGAAGACGACATTTTTGCCATAAAATTTTATCGATACGCATAAACATTTGAATCGATACAAAACAAATTACAAGCGCGATCGCTCAGTGCCACTCCTACTCGAGGTCTATCCCACGCCCCCTCGCGAATCACGTGACCCAAATCAACCAATCGCTAATTTTCGTTGCATCAGCGTTGCACCTGAAGAGGCCCGATTTTCTTGTGGGTTATCACTTTCAGTGGTAAAAAGAGATCGCGATCAAAAGCTGCGGAGAAACTTGCGGGGAGAAGATTGCTTCCGAGAATAATTGGGGTTCGTCAGGTTGTACGCGGAGGCCTGGCAACCCTTGAAACGACCGAGTACGGATCTTCTTTTCATAATTTTGTTGAAAAAATTACCAACTCGTAGAGAGAGAGAGAGAGAGAGAGTAACTTTCACAGTTTACGGTTGTTATTTCAAAATTACTCAAGTTTATAACTATCGTTCTACACTTACGTTCGCTAAAATTACCGAGTTATAGGTTCGTGCACTCTACCGTCTATATCAAATAAAAAGACATCTACCTCGATGAGAAATGAAGCTAGCTTCCTTTTCGTACGTTAAAGTCTTCAAGCTAGATTTACTACTTACGATTTCATTGAGGATCGATAGCCTTCTGCGCAAATTGGTTCAATTGGGGTGGATTACAAAGTACAAGGGTGATTTAATAACTGTTCGCGATGTAGTGGCACTTACGTACTTACTTCATTTTCTTTATCGGCTGTTGCATCAAATATTTACGCGTCAGTCGATTTTTGATGACGAGTCGAATCTTTTTAACAGCAGGAAACGTATCGTTGTTCAATCATAATTGAAGATCGAAGAGTACCGTGCGGTATACGTATAATCTTCTCATTCGGTGTTAAACTTTTAGACTTTTGGTAATTTTAAGTAACGCTTAAAAACGATGAATATTCTTCCTCGGTCTAATAGATACCTTAATTATGGGATGATTGAATTTTTAAATTGACGAAAAAAGAGAAAACGGGAACATTTTTTTCCCGAGAGTGTTTGTACATAGATGGATTGGAAAATAACGTTGCTATAAAAATTCTATAACTACCTACATTGCGGATAATCATTGAATCGCGCACGTTCGATGAAAAATTGCCAATGTTTCAAGCTTTTATAACTTTGTAAAAAATAATAGGATAAATTTCAAGGGATCGTTCTAAAAAAGAGATTCAGTCGCAAGAAAAAGTGCCCGTAGCAGATTGTGAAAAGTGTTTTTGTTTCTCGTGTTTAAATAAATAAACGACTTTAGATGTTTAAAGTTTGACTAAATTTGAAACTTGAATGAAGTTTGATTTGAAAGTGACGTAGAAATATTTTGAAGAATCGAATAGTCAAAATTTGCTAGACGAACTTTTGAAATTGATTTTCAATTTCATTTCCTCAAAAAATTATCAGCAGACCATTTTAGTAAATTTGAAGATGCAAAGTACACGTACAAAATGCATACTCGCGCAAAACATCCACACAATGACAATAAAATATAGATAAAACAATTCGCTACTTAAACTCCATTTTCTTAATTGCAGTAGAGTTCTTGGTTTTTAAAACTGTCTGTTTTCTTTATCTTAATGTTCGTATATTACCTTACTGGAGCAGAATAGTTTACTGGTAACTAGAAAATCATCTGCCAGCCAATACAACGTTTAGATATCGAGATGTTCGAAAGAAAAATAACAGGTTGAGTGCAGATACATAAAACCTTCGCGTTAATTTCTCGATAATGGCGGGCATTACGACTTATATAATAATGGCAAGCAACACGTGCCACCTTGAGACAGAAAAGTGTTCCTATTACTCACCGTAGTTTCTGCATCGGGGGCCGTTTAGAACCGCCACTCGCGCTGCAACTAGCAAATGTCCGTTCTATCACATCCTTGTCACCGCGTTTCAACCGGTAATCGGCTCTAAAGTCGACGGAAAATTCGCTAGCTCCTTCGGCTCCGACTTGCCCGGCTACGTTTTCATAATAGTAATTAGCGTAATTAGCGACGATAACGGGGGACGTTAATGCCTTCATTCCTCTTTTCTTTTTTTTTCTCCCCTCTCTTTTTTTCCTTTTGCTTCGAGCGTTCATTGCAGATACCTTCTGAGGCAAGGAAAACAGGAATCAAATAGCGGCGATATGCCCGGCTAATGCCGGTCATTGGTTATACTTGGCATATCTAGAGCTGGAAAACGCGTGACTCATCACCGCGTATCTGTCGACCAGCAGGTGGCTACTGGTGCGTTGGAAAATCGTGGAAAAATTGACTACGAACTAAACTTTGGAGATTCGAATCTTTCAACTTTGTTCGAGCTTTTATTCTTGTCGACTTGGGCTTTTGGGTTTTAAAAAAAGTAATCATATTTTTTTAAGATATTTATATATTACTTGAAACGGAACTAACTTCATTCAGACTTCACGGAACGCGAAATCTGATCGTTCGAACTTGTTTTAGAAAAAGATGACTCGAAAGGGACGTTTCAACGCGAGAGATGCGTTCTGTAAAATTTATCGTTATTAAAACTTGGTCAGAATGGCCAAAATGATCAATTCGTAATTTCGTACACGTGCCAGGGAACAAATCTCGAAACAACAAGAAACGTCTTAAACTTAAATTGGAATATTAAGCCCTTGCGCTGGCAACTGGTTTGCGGACCATAACGAGTGACCGAACCGTGTACAACAATTCGTCGCTTTCTCCTTCTTCTGAACTTATCGGTATGATATCACTAGATAGAAATGATTAAAAAATTATTAAAACTGATCATTTGTTTTGCCTGGGTTACATTTAAATATACTTAAAACTGAGAAAATGTTGCGATTTGGGACAAAAAGTTCTCGACGTGCGTGGCACGTCATTCCAGCGCAAGAGGTTAATTGGTCAATGGAGCCAATGTAGATATTATACTTGCATCGACGAGCAAATGAATTAGCTGCTCTACCGAATTTCACGTTCAGGCACCATCGCGAGGAACCATCGAGTCATCCCTCGATAGTATCTTCCTGACTTTGCCCCGGTAGCACTAGTTACGTGTACGTGTACGCGCACGTAGATAGACAGGAGGGCATCGTGAGAAAAAGAGAGAGAGAGAGAGAGAGAGAGAGCCGGACGAAGGTGGGTGAAATTGATTCTGATACGTGGCATCAATGGCCCGAAACAAATCGTCAAACCAGCGATTTTATGTTGTGCCGCGGGTATCGCGATGGCAACCGGGCCGGTGGCCATAGCAACGTTGCCCAGCTCATTCTCGGCGCTTTAATTCACAAAGCGTAGAGAGACGGCTAGTCGGAGATATTCCGGCTGTGGGTGAAAGAGGTCGAAACGGCGAGGGTGAGAGAGATTGGCTGCCGTTGCGTTGCAAAAAGCACGGAGCCCACGCTGTACTGCTTGGCCAGAACGGGCCAAATAAAGAACCGAGGGAGCAGCAACGACGACGACGACGACGACGACGACGACGACGACGACGACGACGACGACGACGACGATGACGAGGAAGGAGGGAGAAGGAGAGAGAGGAGACCTCTCGCTGCTGTGGCTGTTGAAAGAGGGTGAATACCGGCGGGTGAAGAAGGGAGGGAGGGAGGGAGGGAGGGACACGGCCAGAGGGCTGACAGAGGGTGCGACAGAGAGAAAAAACGGGAGCGGGCCGCTGTTCAACCCCACGTGTGTGTTTCTCCATGAGTCGCCATGGCGACGCTTTGGCGTTCGTTATAGTAATGGGCTGGGAGTTACGCTGGGTGGCGCTCCGCTCTCCCACGCTCGTCGGGGACACCTGCTTTAACGATTATATCCCTCGGTGAAAAGCTGCGAGAAACGAGGAGAAACGAAAAAAATTATCGAGGGGGCGAGGACGAGACAGCTCTATCGCGGACGAGCGCACTTTGAATTACGATGGAACCGATCCGACTCGTTCAACCTTAGGCGAACTGGGACGAAAGTATTGGCACACTCGCTGGGAAATTGACGTAACTTCGATTGATAAATAAACAGTCTCGCCTAGACGGTCCATTCAGACGTTCTTTTTTTCAAATAATTGCGACATTTGGGAAAAACAGACTCGAATTTCGTCGAATAAAATTCAGCAAATAAAAGTCAGCGAAGCGCAAACATTTTTCAGCCCAGTTTCTTTTTTTTTTTTTCCCCCATTAATTCGGTCAACGTACACGCAGAGACCGAACAACGTTCGTGCAACGGACGCGTAAACGTCGCGCACGGGTATTTAGGTATTTAGGCGTACCTACGTGCGCGTTTAGGTATAACCATCTCAAGTTCAAGCTCACACGCCACACAGCCGTGAGCGGGCTTCCATTTGTTCGATAAAGTCGAAAACTCCCGCGAGACCGGCCAACTTTCTTTCGCCGCGTTTCTTTCAGACTCCGCGTGGTGGGTGGAAATTGAAATTAATTGAAATTAATGGAAACGCGAGCTTCGCAACGCACGACGCTTGATACTTGAGAGTTTTAAATCTAATTCTTGAAAATGGAGTAAAAATTGCATTTTGCGACGTCTGTGATTGGTGGATTTGTGAAGAATTTTTGAAAGTATTTTACGTAAATTTAATCAATTAATAAAAATGTACTACTAATAGTTGTCGTAATAATCGAATGATTGTTCGATTAATGGGTTTAATTGTATTTTTTATAGATCGAACCAATTGAATCTATATATTCGATGAAAAAAATTAGTTAGTATCGTAAGATTAATAGAAAAATTAGCTCGATTAATTAATTCCACGTAATATCGTGCAATTTTTATTAAAAAAGTTAAATTCTTTCTTTCGTGAGAAAGAATTCTGTGGTTATGTAAACATTCTTCCAGTTATGCGAAGCGTGTGGGCATTTCAATAATTTTAAGTAAAAGAAACACAGAAAAGGACTTAGCAACTGCTGAAGTTATCTCTGACTTAAGCAGCATAACCAGATAATGTCGATAAATGAAGACAGCAATTTAGCTCTTTTAACGGCCGTCCTATGCGTTTCGTATCGAGTTGTTTGTTCTGTCTCTGCGAGGCATTAAAGCAATCACAAGCATGTTCGGTTTCAATGTTAAGCAATTAAAAAAAAAAAAAAAAAAAGATATCTCAGAAGTTATTAAGATATGCACTGGCAATGCAAATTTCGTACAACAGTTAGAAACAAGAAATTTAACTGAGACAAGTAAGTCAGTTTCGAATTTCAACTGTATTTCTAAGCTGGAATCAAATTTTATTTAAATTCAAATTATATTTTATTTCAAAGAATTGCAAGCTGATCTTGCGTTTAAATTTCCAAGTTGAATCAATTTTGAACTTGACACGAATTAAATTCAATTGAATTCAAATCCAAAGGACTAGTTACTTTTGGGCTAGAGCTTATTTCAAGTTGGAGTTACATTTCAATCGTATTTGAATTGAATTCGACACAATTCAAATGCCTACCGACAAGCCAAACTGCGGGACAGAAGTTTAAATGAATTCTAATTAGAAACTAAATTAATTCGAATTAGCTTCGAATTAGAGCCTTTTGAGTGGACATTCAATTTTAATTTCACGATCGAAATTTTTGTGCTCGATTTACATCAGAATCAATGTCAGAAATGAAAATAAAAGGACGTGAAGAAATTTTAAATTGACGAAATCTTCAAAATGATTCGATTGTCAATCTCGTATTAGAAGATGGCTGCGAAACGTTTCAATGGTCCGAAAAAATTAATGAAAAAAATTTAAATTAGTCTTGTAAACTTTTCAGTTAACGCTGGCAACTGGTTCGCGGACCATAACGAGTGACCAAACCGTGTGCAATAATCCGTCCCTTTCTTTGTGAACTCGTCGATACGATATCATTGGATAAAAATTAATGAGAAATAATAAATTTATTATTTAAGTTATATACTTGAAATATACTTAAAACTGAGAAGATATTGCAACTTTGGGACGAAAAATGGCACGTGATTCCAGCGCGAGAGATTAAATTCCAATTGAACGTCGAATTAAATTTTTGACGGAAGTCTCGGCCACGCTTTCGATCGTTTCGCGAAGCCAGAGCGGAGGCGGTCGCGCAACGAGAAGGCGATTTTGCGCGACTTTCCACGTCGCGGTGTGCACACACGTCGGACTCGCGACGGCCACGGATAAAGGCGAACGCTCACGCGAGAACGGAGGATCGCGCCGCGCGAACATCGCGTTACGTGATCCGCGATTGTTATGTAAATACGCGCGGCTGCTCGCTTACACGCCCGCGGACGCAAAATGTCGTTTTTCTCCGATTTTTCGTTCCCTCCCCCTTCCTAAGTCTACCGTGGAAAAACGTTCGACGTTCTCAGTCACGATGAAAACGAACATCATTCTTTTATTGTTCGCGCTTCATTGTTCCAGTTGGTTCATTTCTCTTTCTACGTTCTGGATCTTTAACGCTACCGAGGTCCAAAAGTATAAAAGTCGAAGGAATTGGAACGTAGCAGGAAAAGATTTATAATACGACGTTTCACAAAAATTATTCGAATCTCTGAAAAAACGCGATTGCAAGTCCGTGAGATTACTAAAGTTATAAATTGGTTATCTTGACCATTTTGGTGGTTTTTTCTTTTTTTTTTTTTTGAGATATTAATTCGTTTTTAAAGAATATTTCGATCATTTGTTCTTTTTTTTTTAGATTCCTTATCGAAGGAAGGCATCGATGGTGTCTACTTCTTACAAATTTCCACTTCCCTCGGCAAGCTATTGCAATTTATTTCCTTGTACAAATCATCGAAAAAAAATATTAAAAATTCAGATGCCTCGAATCTACACTTTCGCAAAATACAATTACACAAATCGTTTTATAAATGTATTTATCCTAAAATTACTTCCATGACATATTCTTTTGGCTCTAGTTTCAAAAATTCTTAAATAATCTTCTTAAATAATTGAAAATTCCAGTCTTCGAAATTCCTTCGAACCGACAATAAACGAAAAATCCCTAAATTTGGCAATACTTAACCTCATCATTTCTTTCCCCGAATCATTAACTAAACAATTAAAAATCAAAATCTTCAATCTCGAAAAAAAAAAAAAAAAATGAATCTCCAAAGCACGAGTCACTCGGAGAACTAGGAAAAGCGGCTGAGCAGGAACGGTTGCAGCGCCGCGATGGCCGGACGATAGAAAAAGAATCTTTCCGTGTGTGTTCGGCAACGACGGGCGAGGAAATAAAGGAAAAAAAAAAAAAAAAAAAACTAGAGATCACGTGGGGCGTCGAGTGAAAGTGCAAGAAACAGACGCTTGTTTATACTGGATGCTTGTTAGTTAACGATCGGCGTGGCCAATAAGATGCAGAGCCGCTCATCAGCCATTATTTATTGCGTGCGATTGCGAAAAAAGAGGCGCGCGTGCATCGGTGCTCGACTCCCCGTATATCTGCGTTTCGATTTCGAATTACGCAGGTCGATCGCCTACGTTTCTGTTACACTATATATCGAACGATTCAACCGTTCTGCTCCTCGGACCGGATACAAACCTACGTTAGATTCACACTCGACGAATTTACGTACAAAGCGAGCTGAACCAGAACGGAAATATCGTAAGAATTTATCCGTTTAGTGTTTGACGATTTGTTGACCACCGAGACTCGAACCTCATTCTTATCTTAATTATTGAAATTTTTGAAATTGAAACTTTTCATACTTTCGTATTAAGCATTGAGATAAGATTTTCGTAGTACGGTGATTTTTGAAACGGTCAGACAGGGAAATCAATCAGAATCATTATGGGCATAATTATGTAAAAAAAATGATTATTCCATTTTCATTTACAAATCACTCCTCCAATGCAAATGAATATGTGACTGTTCAAGTGTGTATCATTGTAAAAATCGTAGGAAGATTAGCAGTATTTTTCGTATTTATGCCACGTCCATAGCGCATTCTCGTCTAACAACTATGTGCGCGTTCGTGAACAAGAATAGTCGCGAAGAAGCGGCGCAGTAAAGACGCTTCTGATAACGATAAACGTCGCGTCATATCGGCTCGTCCCCCTTTTTCTCTTTCACCCCTTGTTGCAAATAGCTCTCCATCGTCGACCGATCGCCTAATGCACCAATATGATTCGTTTGCATTTCATTTCTTCGCAGTCGTAAAACTTTTTTCTAAAACGAAAAAAAAGAAGCGAAAAAAGAATCGAGGCAAGATTATCCGCGAGTAACAACATTTTCGACGCTCGGACGATTCATCCAAATTTCACCAATTTCACGAAAAGATCGCAGATCGTTGTCAGATTTTTTTGAAATTCGTCATCGAGCAAAGCTTCACCGCTGATAAATATTAATTGATCGTTTTCTCGAGGCTGGGCAAAGAACACGAGATAACAGAGTCGCTGAGTCCTGATTAGAAATTCAGCGAGACGTCCTCGAACCGCGGGAATTTCTCGTCGAAACGAAATCGATCTATCGATTCTCTAATCCATGCAAATACTATGCGGAACGCATGGAAATTAACCGACTCCGAGTCGAATGTGTTTGTCACCGGCGTCGTTGATAATACCGCGTCTCCACGTTCGACGATTGTTCTGAACGTGAAAACGCTCGCGTGGAAGATTTTTCGTAGCAAGAAAAAAGTCATAACTTAGAAACTAGAAATCGTTTTTTTCTTTCTTGCTCGCGCTACGGAAACCACTGTCTTCGCCTCTTTGGACGGTTTTCTTTAATATTTACTCTATTTATTCTTTCTGTTTTTCAATACGTGTTTTCAATGTATATACACACACACACGAAAATAAAAAATATATCGAAATATGAATTTGCACGAGTGATCTCTAGAAACAGACTCTAAAAGCTATGTTGCCAAATTGCAAATGGTGATGTTACGACTTGTTTCTACGCCCCTAGAATTCGTCACATCCAACGCCCCTAACTTGCGAACAGGCATTTACCTTCCTGTTCGCAAGTTCCACGAACAGTCTGCCATTTCATTTTGACCACTCGAATGGAGCTTTGTACCCGAGAGGAGAAGTTTGACAGATGAATTAATGGCGGACGAGTGAATTGCTATTCGACGTTTGGAAGAAGACAACATTTTTATTAAATTATTTTTTTGCACCACTTACTGCGGTATTTTTTATTTTCTTGTTCGGAAAATTTAGAAATTTTTGGTAGCACAAAATTTAGAAATTTAGAAGAATCCGCGACAGTGAAAGAAAAATTTGCCTGTTGGTAAAATTCTCGACGCGATAGCGAAATGAACGAACGAAACTTGTTAATTTTTCTTTTTCTTTTTGGAACTATTTCCTTCGGGAAAAAAACAACGTAGAAATAGTCGACGACGCGCGAGATCGGGAAAATGGATGATTCAGTTTGACGAATAGCTTAAGCGATAAAATGTCCTTCCTCGGCGTCAGTATCGTGCAATAAAGCGCCGTCGTAGAAATGATAGCGGCTAATAGACACGTAAACATCTTTATTCCGACCTACGCCGTTTCCTAAAACATTTTCACTTGCATTCTAATGTAAATCGATTTAACAGCGTTCGTTGCGCTGGTTTCTAAAATATCGTATTCGCAATATCGCGGGAAATAAATCGAATAAATCAACGAATTGACTAATCAGTATAATCATCAACAAACACCGAAACTTTACCGTTAAAGTAACGTTTGGACATTTTCCCAGCTATTTCGAATTTTAACTCATTTTTATTCTCATCTGTCTTTTTATTTGTTCTTATTATCTATCAATCAGTTTAGTTAGACAATAATTTTATCTTTTAACTTTCTTTCGTTTCTTTTCATTTGGCAAATTTAAGTAGGTGCGTCAATTTTTTTTTGCAATGATTTTCTTTCTTTAACACTATGTTCACTGCGTTCCTCGACGTTTGTCGATGATTACGTCAATGATTGGTGTATTTCTCGTGTGTTCTGGATAATTGTCGTAAGACGGTGATCAATCAAATCAAACGTGCGCACATGGGTATTTTGATCGACCGAGGCGTTTCAGATTCGACGCGTCGAAGAAGGGAAAAGTGAAACGGAATTTTGCGAAAACAACTGCTATGCTCCTTTAATGGACATCTTCCTTTTAGAGTTTTGGCGTAAATGGAAGTCTGTATAATTCGATGTATCTCTGAAGAAAATTTGAATAAAACTATCAACTATCTAACTAGCGTTGCGTGAGATGTTTCCAAGTTTCGTTTATTGATACGATCGATAAGTGAACTGACAACGATTTGAAAGTATACCTCTTACAAGAGTTACGAAATATTACATGCAATAAACATCTTGTGAAAACACGCATTTATATCACAAGCAGCCACTTTACGATCGAACAGAAGAATTTTCACAGAATTAAAATAGAAACACTCGACACCTAAGAGATCCTGTCTTTCAAACACTGATTAACCAGGATTATACGTTTATACTTGAGAGAAAAAGGTTGTAAGGAAACTTATAGGTTTCCAAGAGAAACGACAACAAGAAATATTTTCATCAACGATAAAAACCTTCATCTCAAAAATATTATACACCTACGCTTCAGAGAAAAATGTCAAATGGAGGATGCCTGCAATTTCCTCCAAAGAAAACAACGGAAGTTGTATCTTCAAGTACCAATTAACCTATTTCATAATTTCATTAAAAAGAAATTATACACCCACGTTACCTAGACCTGTAACATTAAAATATTATACATCCTGCAAGAAAAAAACAACAAAACACCTTTTCATGCACCAGTTAACAGGACTCGTAGTTTCGTCTTCACTTCGAAATACCTTCGTCTGTAAAAATATTACACCCCTGACGTGTCGTCGTTCCTCCAAGAGAAACAAAACGGTACCGATCGACAAGATTCCAGCGCATGCTTAATCCCGATAAAACGGTAAGAGGCCGGGGCACTTTCGCTTTTAACGAAAATTGCCGGGTAATTACGGATCGACGCGAGGAATTTTTCCTTCGTCGTGTGCGCGCAAACGACAAGTGCCACCTGAAACACGTGGAAACCACCGCCGATTGTGGCCCGTTTCCCGGGGACATTTTCATCTGCGGCTGAAAACGAACGAGAGAACGAACGAGGATCGTTGACCGTTACAAGAGCCGAGGGAGAGATACCGATTAAAAAGTGAACGAACGCGAAACGAGTCGCGACGAGGAAAAGGAGAGAGAGAGAGAGAGAGAGGGAGAGGCGAGAGAGGTAACGCAACGTAATGGAAATGTGGATATGCGGTTGGCGCGTGCGCCTGCAGTAGGGCAGGGCAAGACGACAGCTGTTTCAGTCCTCAGGCAACATCAGTGCTGCACCTGCCTACTTGCTTTGCCTGCCTGCCTGCCTGCTTGCCTGCTTGCTTGCTTGCTTGCTTGCTTGCCTGCCTGCCTGTCTGCTTCCCAGCCAGAAACTCTCTCGCTTCGAGAGTTCCAGCTAGTACGCTTGCCTGCTTGCTCGCCTGCCCGCTAGAAACCTATGAAACCACCTATCTGCCCTGAGTACCAAGACTAGGCTTCGGCTCGCTCATCTCCTACTTTGTTCCATTTCTTCTTTTTTTCTTTTTTGGTTGGTTTGGTTGATCGTTGTTGGGGCATCGAGGAGTTTTGACTCGGATGGATCTATCAAGGTCGGAGGATTCATTCTTGATTCAGTTCTTTCTTTTGTTTCCTGGTCTTTCGACGGTGCCGAAAAGGTCGTGAAACTACCATCTACCGAGGCTAGAGAAAAGACGAGAAAACCTTTCGAGAATAATATCTGCATAATTTTAAATGTACCAGAAGAGAGAACGACCCATGAAGATTAATGTCGAGGGAAAATCAAATGGCCAACTGGGTAATGCGAAACATAGCGAAATATTACTCGTTGAAAGAGCAGCACGAATCCAAATTTTCTACAGTTTGCACACTTTCGAGAAAGCTGAGTGACAAGTCGTAAATCCGTATACCCCGTAAAACAAAAGATGATAGAAAACGTACAAAGATCCGTTCGATGGGACAAGACGCTAAACGATACGTGTCCAACGTGAGATAGGTAGATTCTTTAAACTCTGCGAATTAGGGACCATAAAATAAGCGGTACCTCGTTTCCGAGGGTCGAACGTTTCAGCTGCTGCAGTCGAGCACATTTCGTGGACATTTCAGACTTCACGTCTGATCGATAGAAAATGATGCGAAAAACGGCGACGACTGATTTGAACTTTGTCTCTCCAAAATGGCCACTTTCATCCAGTCGAAATAAATCTTACATCTTATATCGTCGTAGAGCACAGAATTTCGAAAGGCACAAAATTCGCTGTTGCACGCGAAGCGAAGAACACGTGAGCGAGATTCGACGTTCGGGGCAATAAATTTGATCCAGGGTATCCCGTCGCGTTGTTGGTAAGACAGACGTCTGCAGGCACGAGACAGACGTGTTAAGAACGTTAACGCTTTATTTTCGGGCGCGTGTGCGCGCATAGTTGGCCGACGCCTAATGTATCGGATGCGCCCGCATAAGCAAGCGTGGCACGCGTCACGACGCGCCCCGTCGTCGATAAACAAGGCGCGGGAAACCAAATGTAACGGGATTTAAAGACCGATCTCTGTCTTCGACCTCTTCCTCTCTCTCTCTCTCTCTTTCTCTCTCTTTCCCTTTCTTCTTGCTGCTTCTTGTCAAATTCAAATTCAATTTCACTGCCCGAAGAAATTTATATACTGATTTCATTTAGTGCCAAAAATTGACGATTTTAGTTTGTCGCAACGTTTGAGGGACGTTCCGAGCATCTTTGCACAGCATTTGATACACATGTCTGTTACGGCGAAGTATCTTTGTATTTGACGAATGCGAGCGAAAATTATTTTCGAGTTCGAGTCAACGACGATTAAATCTGAACCAAAGAAATGAAAGTGTTCTACTATTTTTAATCGATCTTCCACTGCGCTTCCTCGGTGTTCGTCTTTGAATTACCTATTCCACTTGTACGAGCGACTGGCAAATAAGAATCGCGACTTAGAAGGCGATCGTTGTCACTGCAGGCCTACTTCATGACGGAAGTCTCTTGACCAATCAATCCATCGATTCTTGGTCAACAGGTCACTCGGATCAAATGGAAGGGAAAATTAATGTTGCTCATCGGCGTGGAATGCTTCTACGTTTCGTTATTCTCCGACAAAATCACAAGTCACTTCGTACTAAACGTTTGCTCTGAATTTCTATGAATTTTATAGCGCGTCAGTAATTCACTTCGATTAACCAATAAATATTCGTGCATTATTTACTGTTTATTCCCTTTTTATTACATTACTTATTATTGAAGCTTCATCGCTCAACTTTTATTCCAGATCATTCTACTATTCTAACAATTCAGTCTACAATAAACTCCAAAAAAGTCCAATCTCTGCGGTAAGTTGATAATTAAATTAAAATCAATCCAAAGATCAAATATCTGAAAAACAAGATATACTCTGTCTATCCACTATCCTATGTTTTATATTTATACTACTATTTTCATATTTTACATTTATAAATTCATCTCGTGTCATTTGAAATAATTTATTTCATGTAATAAAAATATGAAAATATTTATCAATTTCAGCAAGCATCAAAGTAACCGAATTAAAAGCGACCATGTACCGAATACTAAATAAAGCGATACGTTAAAGCAATTGAATTAAAATATACCGAATAATATACGTACTAAATAATATCTAAAGAACAAAGTATAGTAAAAATAAAAATTCCAGTTAATCCAGAATCTACGGACTGATTTATCGCGAAAACACTTGCCCGTGTGTGTCACGCTAAACTCCGTATCGAGTTTATTACATTTAATTCGCCGTTGTTGGCGCACGCTCGTTTATTAAATGGCGATCTAATCACAGAGGTTACGCTAATAAATTGCCGCTGGAACGACGGGCCGAGCGAGCAGAGAGAGGGCATCGTCGGTGGCTCTATTACCGGAATCTAAGTAACGAGGTATTTTCTCATATTATATGCCATGCGTTCGTCCGCGTATTACACGCGGGAGCAACAGGCCTGTTGTTTAGACCTAACTGTAACGTCTCTTCTCTCTTTGCAATTCGCTAGCCGCCGCGTGCGTTCGTTTCTCAGACTCGCTTCATTCTGACCCCCAACGCGATTCCTTGCCCGTTTGCTCTTGTCGCGCTTTGGCTCCTTGGCTCCGCCGAATTTGAAATCGAGGGAAATTGACGAAATTTTGAAATTAAACGTAAAGTAATAATTGAAAGGTCGATTGCGAGCCGAATTGCATTACATTGAGGTGAAACGGACGAATTCAATTTTTTCTCTTCGATTTATCCTCAGGCGCGCGTTAAAATCTCGACTTGAATGAAAAACAAATTCCGACCAGTTTTTGCAAGAACGCCTCGACAATGTAATTGAGCCAAGATAATCACGCGATATAATCAATCACATTCACGCATTCAGAAAAGAAAAAAAAAAAAAAAGAAAAGGAACGCAATCGCGTCGCGCGAGAAGAAAATGACGAATGACAGAGAACAGAGAAAGAAATAATTGAATAAAACAGAACAGAGAGAGAGAGAGAAGTTTTATTTTTTTCTAAGTGCGTCTACGAATGAAGCTGCGCCCACAACGACGAGGCGATGACAGATGTTGCAGCCGCATTAGATAATTAATCTGATGGTTGGAGAGAGGTTCGCAGAATGACGGGCGTGGAGGGATGATTATCGAGCTCGTTTAGTTTTATTAGCGGGGGGGATCGGAGCGATGCCTAACCTCTCGACTTTGTGCCCTTTCGATACCTTCCCCCCCTCCCTCCGTGATTTTTACCCAGCCGGTAGGTTCACAATAGAAAGCGAGATGAATCCTGTGAAAGGCAAACGTTTCGTCGTTTGGAAAGAGAAATTCGATGCTGGGAGATTCGAGTTTTTTTTCCTTCGTGAGATGTATTTCTTTTTTTTAAATACACTCGATCGTTTTCAATACCGTGACTTTATGCTCGGATATTTTCGCATCGTGAATTAACAATTAATAATTCTAGGTGGTGTTGTGGTAATCCTTCGTTAGGAACTTCAGACAAAGACTTGGATAAAATTTTAGATTTCCGTGTTATTTGATTTGAGTACTTTTAGATTTAAGCGTTTTTTTTTTTTTGTGTAATATAATTTTATTTCACTACAAACATTACATTAGCAAAGTTAAATTAAACTTCTTAGTAAAAAGCAAATTCACCAAAGCAGCTTCTAATATGACAAAATCACTGTCAATATCCTATCAAAACTCAACCCAAACCATAGCATACTTTCGCTTCAACGACCATCACCCACGATCTCGCGAGCTTCCTGTACACTCTGGCCCGGAGATCGATTCCAGAGAAGCCAATTAGAGCAAAAAGTCGGTGATCGATCGGCGTGCAAGGAGGCGAACGTCGAAAGTAGAAGAGATAAAACAAGAGAAAAAGTGGCGAGCAGAGAGGAAGCAAGAAGGAAACGGGTACAACGAGGGTAAAGCTTCGTTCATATTATCCACTTTACACGAGTTTAATATAAAAATGATTGACAAAACATCGAGAGAGAATAAATTTCTGGATGACGCAAAAATTTTGTAAAAATTGCAACAAAGTTGATGATTGAAAAAAGTTCTCTTTGCTTTTAATAACTTTAATACTTCAAATCGTAAATTACTGCGATTATTTATATATACGTTTATATTACACAATGTAGCGAAATAATATTTCACACCTGTTGTCAACCCTAATCGCGCCAATCCGAACGAAGCCTAAGAAGAAGCTTGTACCAGCGAGAAATAAAGAGAGATCCACCCACGAAGCAGGATAAACAAACCATCTCCCCTCGACTGCAAAAAAGAAAAGAAAAGAAAAGAAAAAGGAAAAAGAATGAAAGAAAAAAAGAAAGTTACTCGACCTCCCCTCGGCTCCCTCCCGCTCCCCTCCGATTCCCTCTTGATCGCCCTGAAAGAAAGAGTAGAGAAGGGCCGTTTGGTAGCGTGGTGCCACGCACCCTGACATTATCTGCCGGTTTATTATATAGGTACCTGGTGGCACGCGCCGAGCCAGGCAACAGCTGCTCTCGCGGCGAACACCGGAGGTGGATGAATAAAGTGAGAGGCACACCTTGCTGCAGACGCGTGCCGGCAGCCTTCAAGATGTGAATACCGAGATCCTTCGTGTGTCTGGCCGTTGCCCTCCCGCCTCTATCTCCCGGGAATCGGTCCCGGTGAAATTTCGTTCTCGACGGACACGCGGAGATTCTGCGATACTCCTTTTTCGTCCGTCTCGTTGCGCGCAGTTTCGCTTTCCGACTCTGTGGATTTGAATATCATCTCCTCGGCGGAGATGAACAACGTTGACGAGGAAAGCTGTCGCTCGTGGGAGTGGTCGAACGTCGTTTACCCTTAATTAGCGACTGATCGATGGACGAAGCTGGTCAGCTTCTCTCGTGTCACCCTTGGTTACAAATTGCAGTGGAGGTTTGCTTGTTGGAAGAGAGATCTCCACTGCAATATTCGAACCATGAGTCTCTGTTTATTATAAATTGCCGTAGATTTTCGTTTGTTCATTTAAAGCAAATTTTTACTTAATTGTTACTTGATGATCGAATATCACGAATGTGATGTCATCCATTGGACTTTGTGAATTTCCATCGAGATGAACTTCCGAATTATCTTTCGTCTGACAGGGAACTTTAACAAACTGAACTTTCGATAATCCGCAAGATTCTATCAAGCAGATGAAAAGACGATCTTCGCATCGAGCTCGGAAGACAGTGTACGAAGGCAAGTAACACGTACCAGCATAAAAAGTACGTGTATGTCGCGAAAGGGATGTCAATGGGAGCGACGCATCTGCGAGGAAGCGGAGAAGATCGCGCGACCATCTTGCAGATGCGGGACCCGTGTTTACGCGTGTGTAAGAAGTCAGCTCTCTCGAGTCGTATATCGCGGCATTCATCCCGGAGCATGAAGTGTAGCACCTGCTACCTTTCGGCCAACAATGCTCTTGCACGGATGAAGATCCTCGCGCGAGATTTTTTTTATCACTCGACGACGAGGAGGCAAGGAGCGCGAGAGTTGCAAGAGCACGCAGGCTCCTCCGCGGCGCTTTGCCGCGTGTTCCCTTAACCCAGATACGTCCGCCGATATTTCCAAGCAATTTTTCACTTTTACTTTCACGTTTATCGCCGTCACGAACGTTGCGTTTTCAAATCGCAACGCGCCGCGTGCGATATCGTAACAACAACAATGTGAAAGGAAGTTTCAGAGACAAGGAAAATGCACCTATTGCATTTACAGGGAACTACTTTTGACGACGGTAATGAACAATAATAACAGACAGATGTGACAGTAACGACAAGTAACATAAAATACAGATTCATTTATAGTGCGAAGAACTTTGTTTTGCTTTCGCCATTGTATATAAATATTTGTGTAGCTATGTGTTCATCCCCCTTAGAAACCTCAGGACAAATACCAATGACATATATTGTATCATTGTACATTGTATAATATATAGATCTTTAGAAACTCACGTCGCAAGAAGAAAAAAAAAAATTAACTTACTTTCGCGTACCCTGGAAATGGAAAAAGACGCGATAAAGGACACGGATCGACCTCCGGATCGCCACGTTCGACGAAGGATCTGTCGATAAGATCGCATCTTCGATCGGTTGTAGCCGTAGCTATCCGTACCCCGCGCACGTCCGTTTAAATTCATGAATGTCACCTGCTGGTTGAAGGAAGGCGGCCGCGTTGGCTTTTTAGCCGTGCCGCGGCGATACACAACGAGAGATGCGTATCGACGTCCGACGACAGGGTGCCCCGGTCCTCAGCCCGCCTCGAATTTCCCGGTGAACCGTTTCATCATCCCCGCCCGTAATCACACGTTCGTCGATCGTGATAATGCTCCCGATGCACGTACGTACCCGCCGGCCTAATTAAGACAATCATCTGTGACAACGTCTAAACGAACCGCGGCTCTCTCCGCTTATACTTTTCTTTCAATCAGGCGTGCATCGCACGTTGGTTGGCTCCTTTGCCCCCGAGTTTTCGATAATAAGAGGCACGTGCGAAGGGATTTTGAGGTAAATTGAGGGGGTTGTTGGTATCAATTTCAATTCATTAAGCAACAAGCAGTCATTTGTTACCATGTTGCCTGCCTATGTTTCAGTTTCCTCGAGCTTTGTGAAATTTTTAGAGTTAGATCGTCGGTTTTTTCGATTTTCGCGACGTTTTTTGTTGAAACGAATTGCGAATAAAATAAAATTTGTTAAGTATCCGAGTACTTGCCATTGTTACTTATTTATTTGTTTCGTTAATATTTCCTTAATACCAATAATTTAAGAAAGTATTGAACGAATACGAATGCACGCTTAAAGTGCATTGGAACTTTTGAAATGCAAAAATTTATGACGCGAAAACCGAGCGAGGGAATTAATTGGAAGAGAGACAGGCAACCTTCGATTATTTACAATTTGTGTCAATAATCATTTTCGATCGTGTCAATTTTTCGCAAAGTTTAATTAACGTAATAATTTTTGCGTTAATTACCGATTGAGAGCACACACGCAATGTTTATAATCCCAGTAATAATTAAAGTATAAGTATTGTGAAAGTGGTACTGACTAAATAAGTAGAAGGAACGTTAAAAGTATAAAAGTGTATCAAAAGAATATATATATATATATATAAAAAGTATGACGCGAGTTATTTAGATCGTGTTGCACAAGAAAGAGTGGCAACGCGCACCTACGTACGTACGTACGTGTTAGCATCTTTAGCGGATGGGACTGACAATAACCTACTGATCGAAGGCAGCTGGACCTTCCTCGAGTCATCTGCTTGTGTAGCTCGCGATGCGATAACTATTCCCCCTTCTCGCCACAACTGCATTAATGGATATTTATTATCGTCATCGAAGGTGGGTAACCAGAAGACAGCTGACTCGGAGAGGAGCACCGTACAACGTACATTGGATGATGCGAGCCAACGAGATAACTTGTTTCCGGCCCTATTAGAAACTTCGTAAATCCCAATTTCAACGAACAAACGATCGAATATCTACACCGCGATACCGTCAATTACTTTGAAATCACAATCATCGACAATTATTTTTAGCAAATTTCAAATTTCCTTTAAATTAGGAAGGTCGACACGGATACCAATTTAAATGTTGGAAGTTAATTTTCTCGTAAACTCTTTTTGATTCTTTTTTGTAAACTCCAATTGTACGCTGTTTCAAAAAATTACAATACCTAAGAAACTGAGGTTGCACAGACCTAGAAGTTGCTTCTGAAATTTTAATTGAAATATCAAAAAATTTATTAATTTATTAATCATTGGCTTTACGTTACTTCAAAAAAAAAAAAAAAAAAAAAAAAAAAAAAAAAAAAAGCAATTTCGAGCAGCGTGCCAAAGACGTTATATCTATCTGCAACAAGTTTGTATAAACGAAACGTCTAAACTACTGTATCTTCGTCGCGAAAACGATTACCCCCGACGAGCAATTAATACACTTCTCTGCTGACCAGATAGAACGCAAATATTTGACGCAACGAAAGTGTGCAATTCCATCCCGGGGGCCCGTGTTTCGTGTCACCGTGGTGGTTTCGGCACGCGCGTGCCACTGAAACCGAGTGTGGGAAGAACACACGGTCAAACAGTGCTCGTGTATATACTTACACTGATAAACACACGTGCAAATAGAAAAAAGAAGGGGGGGGGTATAAGAGATGATGGTATTATGTGATCCGGAAAGGCGAGGAATATTCTCTCTCTCTCTCTCTCTTTCTCTCTCCGGTAATATCGGTCTCTCTGGCGATCAGATAGGAAATTGTATAGGGATGTTTAACGAGGAGGGTAGAGGCGAAAATGCCACGCTCTTAAAATGTCAGAGCAGCATCCCTCTAATAGGTTGGTACCACTCTGGCGCCGACCTATTGTCGATGTATAGTTCATCAAGTTACTTTGTCACGGTTTCGAGTCATCTTTTCGCCGGTGAGCCTCGAGGGGAGAACCGTGAGATACGTAAAAAGGCTTCTCTACTCTACCCTCCTCC
Source organism: Melipona beecheii (assembly GCA_032399605.1). NCBI lineage: Eukaryota > Metazoa > Arthropoda > Insecta > Hymenoptera > Apidae > Melipona > Melipona beecheii. The sequence goes on along the minus strand of JAUCMO010000243.1, from coordinate 7,425,650 downwards.
CCTCCTTTTTTTTCGTCGCATTCTTTCTTCACGAAGGATAGATGTAACATTTTTTTTAGAGTGGTTCTTCTCTTTGGACTGTGGATATTTTTTTTTAACATGTCTGACTGTAGATGTGTAAATATATAGTTACACAGAAGAGAGATTAACTGGAACGAGGGAAGATTGATCGAGAGGTGAAAATTATTTTAGGGGTTGGAGGATGTAACGTTACGTCTGAATTTGACAGAAGCAGGTCTTGTGCAATTTTTTTTTTTTTTTTTTTTTGAGAAAGTTCAGTTTGGATGTTTTGGATTTTGGTATTAAATTTAAATTTGGAAAAATTTTACTAGGAATGAAAATGTTCAACGAAGACGTTAGATAGACGATTTTGTTAATTACTGCAACGTAACTTTGAAAAGTAACTTTTTTGAAAGAAATCTTAATTGCACAATTGCATTATTCAGATTTAAAAATATCAAAGGTTCAAACACAAAGATAAAGAAAAGCAACGAAGTAAGTATCAAAATCAACAAAAGCAAAATTGGATGAGGGGAGAGACTAACAATTTAATAAAACTCGAACGAATTCGCATAGCTTTCCTCGCCTTTGTAAGCCAGATGCCGCCGGCAGGAGACAGAGAGAGATTTCGCGTCTGTTTAGACGGACGAAACTTAGAAATCTTTGTTTTCGAGCGCGTTGAACGCAGCGTTTTGTCACGGTTCGAAGATGCCTTTAAATTTCAAGACGCGAGAGAAAATGGAAGAGGGAGGTCTCGCGAGAATTCGCCTTTGTTCTTTCTGCTACGCTGACGTGCCGTGAAACGGCAACTTTCCTCGATGACGAGAGACACCGAGTCGATTGTACAGTATATATATAAAAGAAAAAAAAAGAAACTGCACGACTCGTACCCCAGTACGATTCGTCTCACTGAAAGGAACAGTATAAAAGCAACTGTATAAAATTTTATTGAATCGATAGAAAACAAATTACAGGCGCGATCGCTCGGTACCATACAACGCCACTCCTACTCGAGGTCTACTCCACGCCCCCTCGCGAATCACGTGACCCAAATCAACCAATCGCTAATTTTCGTTGCATTAGCGACCCGAAGAGGCCCGATTTCCTGGGTTACCCCAGCTAAAATCACTTTCAGTTATAAAAAAAGAGGAAAAAAAATGAACGAGCACGCGATAAATCACGCTTTTCAATCACCCCTCGTGTCTATTATCTGTCTAATCTATTTGTCACCGAACCATATAATTACGCAACGATGTTTCAACTGAACTTACGTTACAAATGAACGAGACGAGATTCGGATCGAGATAGCGAGCGTATTATACAAATTAGAAAGAAATTCACCACGTACGGTGGCTGGTTTCGCCTTTTACTTCAGTGATTAGCCTACTCCGTTAAATAGCGCGTCTTACAGTTTCATTCCTGTTCGTGATCGCGCGATCGTATCGCGTAACAATGTTCTTATTGTGATTTTTCATACGGGAAAAGGGAGATAATACTGCGGAGTATTATAAAGTCGGGAGGGGGGCATACATTTTATACCTGCGGAATATTCATACGGTTAATTTACACGTATTTGAAAGAAAATGAATCATGTGTGGATACGGGTGTATAACTCTTTAGACATTCATAAATACAGGAATTAATTAATGGCTGTGTTAAAGCGGGCGATATTTATATATGCGTGTATTTTCTCGATTAAAGTTTCAACAAGTCCAACGTATAAGTGACCTAGTATGAGTCAGTCGTTTTTGACCAAGGTTAATTGAATATGAAAGAACTTCAGATTTTACAGGATCGTAATCAATCTTTGAACAAGCAACTAAAATTCTATGGGAGAACGATAAATGTTGCTAAATTTAGAAAATAAATCGGAATTGGCGTAATACTAAATTTATCTTTCGTCTTCTTTCTGCAAGTGGGTATAGAGTGATTCGAGTATTTTATGAAATTCGAATCAAATCATCTACGCTGTCCAGGGATTGACACGGTGATTGCGAGAAACGGGCACGAGCTGAAACGTGCGAGTGAACGTACTTCGATTCTCCGATACTTTGAGCGTGTTCCAGAGCGAGGAGACGGCCAGTCGAGCGGGGCGCACACGGTCGAGTGTCACATTTTTTTTTCTTTTTTCCCCTCGTCTCTCTGTGGACGTGGCCACCCACACACGATCGTCGCCGTATCGAAAAGAGGAGCGTGTGCACCTATCGGCGTGCAAATGTGTCCACCGGTGGTCGATAACGGGCAGAGAGACGCCGCAGAACTGTAGGATGTTCATCGGACACCGTATATCCTGTTATTCGGCCTACTACTACGGAACGATCGCGCGTCGCGAACACGGAGCGAGAATACATTTTCTTCTCTCTCTCTCTCTCTCTCTCTCTCTCTCTCTCTCTCTCTCTCTCTTTTTGTAGGAGGAGCACAGAGGAAAGAAAATTTTCGCCGTGTGTTGTCTCGTGCGTTGCATCTCTCCGCGCGACGATCCGCTCGGAATAAAAAAAAAAAACGATCTTATCTGTGGAGGCAAAACGACTCCGCGTCGTTACGAGATCGGCGTTACATTTCGCGCGGTATAAATAAACGTTCGCGCGTGTCCACCCGATTAAACGCGATTACAAGAACCCGCTGCTTGCCAGTGGCTACGACAACTGTAATATTCGCGCTCGCGGGTATTTCTTGTACGTTTGTGGAAAAATCGAAGACGAGAGCGCGCCCGCTTACTTTTGTAAAAGTATTCGAAGCAAATATTCCTTGCAATGTTTAACAGTTTTTAAGAGAATTTATCGTCCGAGTTTCACTTTAAGGCTAAAATTATCGACGTGCAAAGTCGATAAAATTACCATCAGAGACATGGAAAAGCTTTAAATTACTCCATATTTATTTGTATTATATTCCATATATATATTTATTATACTATTTATTTTACGACGTTATATATTGGTCGTTTTGATAGTTCTAGCGTTAATTTAACACGAAATTAAAGTAGAATCTAGATGAAGACACGATGAGAATCTTCTTCTGTTATATTAAAAATACAATTTGATCGTGTAATTTGCAAACGAAAGAGAACATTGATCCTCGATGGATTAAAGAGAAATTGTAAATTGTCTCTACGTTTTCAGAGTATCTACCTTTGGAAGACGTAATATTTTACAAGTATATTTTGGCGGGAAAGTGCAAGGACTTGTACGGGTATATGAAATTCGTAGATCGATGAAAATCGTGCGCGAGAAGCGCGTGCCTCGGCGAAACTCGGAAAAGCCACGATCGTCTCTCGCGTTTCGACTCGTGACCGGCACGACTCATTAGCGACATTCCACGCTGTTGTTCTGACTCATCGGCGATACTTCAGACCAGTAAAACTCTGCACAGCTGAAGACAGAAGCTCGTGTACTGTGATCTCACGAACTCGATAGACGATCATCGTTTGGGCTTTTAATGCTCTTCGAACGACAGACAATTACTACTTTCCAGTTATCTTTCGACGAGTTTCCAACCTGTTTCCTCCTTCTTCCTCGTCGCGTGCTCTCGAGAATTTTTGGAGGTTCCTGTCAGTTTAAATTCTCTAGATGCAAGTTTCATAATTTTTGAGAATTTTTCACGACGAATTTTTAAAAGTCGATTAAAGGAGGCACGAACGCCTTTGAAAAAAAAAAATACCTCTGTCGATGCTGGATTGTATTTTTTATATTATCTTTTTTATATTTTTTAAAGAAACTGCAAGTTGGTTTAACGACAAATAATTTAATTCATACAAGAATTATATCTTTGACGAATCTAGAGAATAAAGAAATACTTTTGACAAAATCATATTGTCTTTTATTACAAAGAACGCTTCGAACTCTTTCAATAAATGCCTAGAAATCCGCACATCATCTTCACGAGATAATTTCATCTCGCGAACACCATAGCTTCGACGTGCAAACCATAAAAAAACTATTTTTCTTATTATCGCAAGTGTGTGAAAAAATTGTTTTCCTCGCGTCGCGCGTATTTATTACGCTTCTTGAAAATGAACCGCCATCGCGGAGCAAAAATATTCCCAGCTTAAAAACGAGAAATCACGTTTTTATCGTATCTCCGTGATGGTCGCAGAATTCCTCGAAGACAATATGTAATTAAAGATATCCGCATGCAGCCGCAGGACGAGGATGACACAGTGCTCCCGAATGAATTGCACGAAACAATAATGGCGACCTATTCTCGTCGAGGCTCGTCCGCCAGTGAATTAGGGTAGAAGAGAAGGAGAGCGTCATTTTTCGAAGGCTTATTACGCGTCTCGAATCTCAGATAGAGCGTCATGCAATAAGATGCCTTGTAATCACACTCGTTCACATACACGTGAAGGTACGTACAGGATGTTAAAAAATATGTGGACAATATTCGTACGGTGTTGCTGGAAACATCAAAAATGTTTTCAGAATTACTTACATTTGTCCTACGCGCGTCATGTCGTTTGAGCGAATTCTAGGATTAATATTTAACTGAACGTGCACGTTTAGCTATGAATTACTTAATTTTAGAATGTTTCTGTTTGATCCATGATACAAAATACAATCAGATGATATTCAACCATGTGTGATTCAACGATATTCATCATTTGAGAGTTAGATGTATAAATACGTAAGGTAAGTACCTAGAATTCCGTAGAAAATTATACTTATATTCCGTAGAATATATTTTCACGCGCATGCATCTTCACAACACTAGACCTACCAAAGTGATCAAAATGACCAATTTGTAATTTATAATTTTCTATGGAAATTTTAGATGCTCGAGTGATTTTTTAATAAAATGTATCGAGCTCGTGTTCTTCATTATTTATTATGAACTTTTTCTCGCAGCTTGCGCTTTAATTTCTTTGCCACAAATATTTAGCTGGTGGTTCTACAAACGTGTCTCGCTTGTCCGAATGCATCGTTCGTTATGCTCGATCGATGTAAACGTTCACTTATTTTTCAACGGCCTGTACAGAGACGCACACGTACAGAGTGTACGTGGTACCTTGAATTCGCGTGTTCCGCGGATCGTGGGAACTGGTGTAGTATCTTTCAAGAGCGTGGGTTGCCAGTGTTGGTGTTTATTCAACAGGCAGAACAATGCACAGGACTGTCGGTGCTCCGTTCCGCATTGCTGCCCGCAAGATCATCAGCAGCCGCGTTGCTACTGTTCTAAGTGTAGCTTTGTCACTACACGATGACTAACGTATAAGTGCCCTCGTGGACCCTCGTCCCTCCCCCATCGCTGCTAATAGTCCACGTTGATCGTTATTTAATGAAATCACATGTGTCCGGATTACGTGATCTCTGGGAGACCAAGAGACATCGCATTCCACGACGATTGTCTCTTGGTGGAGAATATGCACGCCTTGGTTTCGCCAACTGACGTTATTAACATTTTCACTGGAACAGTTAGTAATCCCAACCCTAACTAATCCTTAGTACAAATTCCATAAATTCCAACGCTCGTCTCGTACTCTCAAAAATGGTTATCTGCAAGTGTTTGGATCCTAGCTTTGCGAAACCCTTCCATTGTCTTGCTGAGTTGTCTTGCAGTAATTGTCTTTCTTTCTATAAACTTCTCACTCCTGCTTCATCCTTCTCCGATTCACTAGCTCGCTGAAACCACAATTGAAATCTGACCTTCTGCTAATTCCTAAATCGCCATTCTCTCATCCCAATGTCCAATATTACATCACCAACTGAAATGCAACTTCCGTCAACTCTGTCATTTTAAAATCTCCCCCATCTCCTAAAGCAGTACAAAAACCAAGCCAAGTTAGTCCCAGCGAACCAAAATCAGCCAAAACCTCTCTCTGTTGCAAAAAAAAAAAAAAAAAAAATTACGTAAGAATCTCTCGAGGCACGGTCTAATTTCTCCTTCGATAAAGCCTCAAAGAGGTGATTCTGGCGGCGCCAGTTACGCAAATGCCAATTGGTCCCCCTACTCTGGGCGGGTAACCTCAATTCGCAGTTCTCGCATCATCTCCCGGGTTCGCGGTGGAACAATGGCGGCATTACGCGTCTGTCTGTCTCGCGTCTAGATTTCTCAGTCAGCTACCAGCTACCAGCTACCGACGTTTAACGCAATTTCCACGAAAGGTGTGTACCCGAAGCACGGAAGACAGCTCGTGGAGCTGGCGAGGTCCCCGGTTATTGATCGGTTGGCTGGCTGGCTGGCTGGCTGGCTGACTGGCTGATTCTACTCCCGGCCCGAGGAGGACCATACTGGATGTGGTATGGATAACGGTCGGCTATACCTGTGCCAGCTATACCCACACCTGTACGTGGAAGCTACACGTAAGCTACCATTACCGCATGACGCAGATATCGGCTCGATTATCAGGCACCGGTCCAAAGATGCGCCTTTGTGACGTTAGAGGGCCTTTGCAGGAAAAACGGATTCGCCAATCAGTGAGTTTGTTGGTTTGAGCGACAAGACGATTTTCCATTACAGAATAAATTGTGCGTTTATCGTGGAGTAATTTTTACATGTGACCAAATGAATTTGCCAGTTTTTCTTTTTTTTTCTCGCTCGATTCTTTGATCGATTTCGAGCGATTCTCAGTTGTTTTTGTTTGCAGCTTCTTTAAATTTGGCCGTTGTCGGATAGAGTTCTGCGGTGGCTTAGGCGCTGTTATTCTCTTAGCGAAGATTAGGTGTCGTCTCGTAGGGTTTCGGCCCGTTCGGAAGCTGATACGACCTGCCGTGCCGGCTTCGTTTGGGAAACGAGAACGATCATCGATCGCGAGAGAAATTGTTTTTCAATGCCGGGCAAGAGTATCTTTGTGACGTTAACGAGGATTTCACAGGTGATGTACACATGGTTGGTTTATTCATAGGGTGGTTTCGCGTAATCGATTACTACGGCGAGTCTAAAGACAGCCGGCAGAAGCAGAAATGAACGATTTTACGATTTTACGATTTTACGACGAAAACCTTGATAAATTTCTTTCACGCGAGATTTTAAATCCGAAGAAGCTGTTGGTAAATAAATTTCAGTTTAAGATGCAAGTAGAATTGTTCAGAAGATTATTAATGTTCTGATTCTGATTTTTATTTTCAGAAATCTTATTCCTAGGAAAAAAAGTACGAAAAAAAAAAAACAACAGAATTAGAATATTTTTGTAAATTTCATTTAAAAAATTTTAAAAATCTATTAGAAAAAAAGAATGATAATTGTAAAAGAGAACTTCTACTTTCACAGAAAGCAGTGACATCGTCTTGTCAAAAATTTCTCCGTGAGATCGAGATTTAAGGGAATAAAAAAGCTGTTTATCGATGATTTTGGATTGGCGTAGGGAGAAACGACGCAGACAACGAGGGCTAGAGTGAGCTCAGCAGTGTAGCGAGGATCCAACGTAGGTGGTTTCGTAGCCTGGCAACCTGGGCTAGTTCCACACCGTAACCACACCCTCGATTGACCAATTTATTACTCATCTAACAACCCGTCGGCTTCTGTGCGCCGCAGTGTGTGATTCTGATGAGCCGCACGGTCGATCCAGCTACCCTGGATCGTCGCAGCGTTTGCGCTTGGATAACCTACATTTCGATGCTCTCTTTCTCTCCCTTTCAATTACCTTCTGATAATCCGCAGGCTGGCTGGATCGATACTCGACTCCAGTCGAATATTTTTCGTTCATCTGGCTCTTCGTTTCCAGAGTCTTTCTATTTTCCAAAAGGTTTCGCAATCGCAAAATGCTTCTGCTGAAGAACTGGATGCCTCTCTTATCTCGTCTCTCGATCTTCAGTCACTTGACTGATCAATCTCGACAAAACATTTCGAAATCTTCGTCAATCTTCCACCATCCGTGTTTGTCATCTTCGAAACTTCGTTGAAAGACACAGATCGTCGTTCGACGCGGCTCAACCGTCTCTTTCCGACGTCTCCCGATAAATTTCGATCGAGGGAGAATCTCAGCCACCCCTCGGTGGCATCTTGCGGACGGTCAGACCGGGCGAAATGGGCGGAGGTACGAGCGCGAGAACTCGCGAGGAAGCCTTAATGATCGAACGCTTCTTCCACGAAGCCGGGGGGATCTGATTCAGAGGGGCGAGGGAGAGGCGTGGGTGGACGGGTGGCCGACGCGCGCTAAAGTCAGATCTCCAAGGTTTCATAGGTGTGTTGGCTACAAACGGTTGCTAGGCTACCTGCCAGGGAGGCAACCGGTCAATACCTTGCCTCTGCTGCTGGCTTTACCTCCGCATGAGCTAAAACGTCACTAGTGGAGAGAGAGCTGCTCTCTCTCCACCTGTCCTAACCCCTCCCGCCACGGCCCCTCTCTGCCCAACGGCGACCCACCCCGAACCACTGCCGCCACCAGCAGCCAGCACCAGGACGCGTAAACGTCCCCCTCCGTCGGTGTCACGCCACCACATCCCGGCCGCGTTTCTCCTGCTCCTACGAGCCACGGCCGCTAACCCCTCATCCGTGTCTATCTCCACTCTCCGTTCCCCTTTCTCTCCCCGAGCCCTTCCGCACATTTCCTCTTCCTCTTTTCGCTGCTTTTCCTTTTTCTTTCTTTCCTATTCGAACAATTCCCGCGACACGCAGAACTTTCTGTCCACGAATTTCTGTTTTCAATGATTTTTTTTTTTTTTTTTTCTCTTTGTCGGCTCTATCGGTTTCTTCGGGATTTTTCTCTCTTTAATTCTTTTCTTTTCTCGTCAAGAGCGATATTGAAACTCGTATAAATTCAGGATTCACGTTAGACGTCGAGTTTGGTCGTTCCGATTTTTCAAGTCATTTTACGACTGCACGTTCCTCCGCCACCTTTTTCAAAGGGGTGGCACCGTGGTCGAGTGTGCTACGCGCGTCCCCGCAAGAAACGAGGCCGTGACTAAATGGAATTAATCCCATGATGAAACGCGTGGACGTTGATGCGAAGGTGGATCAGGTGATGTGATCAACGTGTGTTAACGAGGTAGGGTGAGTTTCTGTGAATGGTCAGTTAAGGTTTGCAGATGAAAATTAAGTCATCCTGCCTTTCGAGGTAACAGTCGAAGCTTTTTCAATCGCGTCTGTCTCGAGTGTATCGATCTTTCTACAATATTTTAATAACAATATTCGCAGTTGTATCAACTCGTTGTTCAATCATTTTCATTGATTTTCAAGTTTATAAAAAACAGGCTGTCCCTTGAATCTGGAGCATTGTACGAAATCGTTCGAACCTGGGTACAACGTGAAAGAAACTGATCGTGAGAGGAAAAGGGAAAGCGCAGGGTTGCAAAAGGGTAAGGATGTCTCTAAAACCACCGTCAAACCCCTTAAAATTGCATAGCGAGAATCGAGCAGGATCTAAATATCAGGTTAAAGACTAGCCCTTCAATCAAACGAAACCGAAAGGAAAGTACAATGGATGATTTTAAAGCTTCGTTAATGATACGGTGACGCAGAAAGTTTATTAAAATTGAGAAGCTCGAGCAGGTACGGTTCCGAGAAATGGGGAGAAGCATAACGTAACCCGAGGCACGGATACGAATACACCTACGTTGGAAGGATCGTGCGTTTAAAACGCGGAGAGATATGCCGTTCGATGCACGCGTGTACGTAATAATTAGTTTAAAATTGCACAATGCTCGGAACGATTTTTATCGGGGGCATTGATCTTGAACGCTCTATTCTCTTTCGTACGTATTATGCTATATTATCGCCATTTGATCCATTGTCTGTAAAACTTTGAATTTTTCGTGCTACGAATTCAATTTAAATTTTTCCTTCCGCCTTTCCTTCAGTTTCCCGAAACGTTTCCTACACGTATTTATCCATTTTTTTTTTTGTCGATGCAATTTCATTTTGCATGATGTAGAATTTACATGTTTCACAATTGTAAAATTGTAGTTTCATACGGCTGCAAGAATTGTAAATACTATAAATCACGAAATTTGACAAATGTTGTAAACTTAAAAACTCCGAGACAAACTTGAAGATTCAAAAATTTAGTAATCTCCAGCGATCGAAGATCGAACGAAGGATTCGAAAGAGGTCGAAAATCCGCAGAAAGTGTAAGAAAGAGAAAGAAAAAAGAGCTGACCTGGGCTGGGGGAAAATGAAAAAAAAATTCGACGGTCGCCCACCTAGAGAAAGGAAACGAAACCGGAAGCACGGCAGTAGCTGGGTCGATTGCTCGGCTCCCCTAGCGCGGCTGCTCCGCAATAAAATTATCTACGGAACGGGCGATATCTCCCTTCGCGCGTACTCGTGTTCACGCGTGTTCCTTTCGTGGCGACCGAGCCAGCCACCTATTTCCGGGAACCGTAGCCAACGGCTCGCCCCTCGCCTCCGTGAAGCCCCAGGGACGAACGAAAGGGGTGCCCTCTCTCCCTCTTTCTCCGACCCTCTCTATCTCTCCTTCTTCTTTGCTCTCGCTCCTTGCTCTGCACCACCCGCAAACTCGACACAACGCACGCTCTCTCGATCGTCGGTGCATCCCCATATGCACACGTCCTCGTGCCAGAGGGATGGATGTTTCTCTCTCTCTCTCTCTCTCTCGCACCACGAGACCGCCATTTTTCGATTCGATGACAACGTTACATTCGGACCGAGGCTTCCTTTCCTGCGCTGGTGAAAGGTCGACTCCAATGGACACAGGGACACTCCCTCGTCGCACGGGTCACGTTAGGTACGTGTTTCCTTATGGTTACTCGCGGTTACATTGCCTTCACGTAGACATTGATGTAGTAGTTGATACTCTCGCTCGACGTTGACGATGTTTTACTTTTTTTTTTTTTTTTTTCTTGTGGAAATAGAGTAACCGAGTCTGACAGCGCGTTCGAAGCTTCTGAACATGCACTAGAGCGAGTGAATTCGGGATTCGAAGGTTTTGTAGGTTTCTTTTTTTTTTTCTTTCTTCGTTGCACAGTGTGTTTGGACACTTTTGCCAAATTTACTAAGTGGATTCGAAGCTTCAAAGTCAGTTTTCAGTGTCGTGAGATGTAGATTACCCCAGAGGTCTGAAGCGCGTCTGAAGTTCTCGTTAAGTTGAGAAAATTTCAGAGTCGTTCGATCAGGGATCCTGATCTTGCTCAATATTTTGTGACTCTGTTATCTCGAGAAATTTCTAAAACGACGCTTTCCAAATGTGTCAGAGAAAGGCAAGACGCAGCTAAGATAGGCAGCAAGATCGAGATAACTCTTCAAACGACTTCAAAATCTCCAAAGTTCCGAACGATCTTCCGATCTTCCGATAAGATCAGCTCGTTAAAATGAGTAATTGCCTCTGTTGGCCGAAACGTGAAGACGCCGCGAGCTAAGGAGCTTCTAATGATCCGGCTGAGAGCAATAATGTTTAGCTTAATGTCTACCACCATTAACAGACTGTTACGACATTTCTTCTAACCGATACAGCTTCTGCTTTCTTCTCGAATTGCTTCCTTTCTGATGGAATAGAATAATGCCAATACTGATATATATATATATTATCTACTAAATCATAATGTGACAAATTTGAGTCAATTTCTCACTCGTATGGAACGTAAAGTGACATCTATCTAAATTTTAATAATTCAACCTAAATTGTTGCAGTCAATTGTGATCGATGTGACAAGCGTTATATAAGAATTTGAGAATTCTCTGAATTTTTACGCAGGATGTAAAGACGCGTACTTAAAAAATGTTCAAAAATATCCGAGATACGTATGAAATATTGAAATCAGTACCATGTATATCGTAGTTATATACTATGTTATACACTGTAAAAATTCAAACGAGAACGTACATGCGAACATATTCGTGCGAAAGCGACTATATCCATCACAGTCTCGAAGAATGAAATTTTCTCTTTACAACGAATTCTTGGAACTCGCTGTACGATTTTTTCCCATCACTTTTTGCCGACGTACAACGTTCGACGAAACAATGAAAAAAAAATCGTAAAAATTGTTCAACCTGTCCATCTTCTCACTACGCGACGTGCAAAGTTATCTTTGAAAAGAGAAGCAACTCGCGACCGGATGGATCGCGACTTCTTTTACAAAATCGTTCCGAGTTACAGTCGCGCTCCTCGCTGGGTGTCCGCAGCCCGCGACGGAAAATTGAATTCCCATCCGAGTTTTTCCACGAATCGATCGAAATGCATATTCATAAAGCGAGGTTATACGATACCCTCATCGAGGAGAGAGCAGACGAACGTTACCCGCAGGCGAAGTCGACTCCCTCGGTTTCAGCCGCGCGTGCACATCCTCGCCCCGCAGTAACGTCCGCTCATCCGCGTTCACCTGTCTTCCGTTTCAGCTTCGTCCATCCTCACGCGCCCTTACGCGGGCGAGCGTGAACGCGATCCGCGCCGCGGCGACCATTTAAACGCTCGAACCGCGTTTCCCAACCGCGTTTCCAGCGCGGCTCCCACACGAGCCGGCGATTAGACAGACGCGCGCCCGGCTTGCAACTCCGGATTGCGACACCGCGCGGGGCAAACGCCGCGGCCTCTTCCTCGTCCAGCGTATATGGAGATTTTTTCCATCGTTTTAACGTCGAACAATCACTCGTTGTGCTCGTTCTCGCTTTTCCATTATTATTATTAAGTACGCAGCCGCGAGAGTAAATGCTCGGTATTGTGATTTACAAATGGCAGAGGTTTCTTTGGAAACCCGCGGTCATCGGGCGGTTATACACAGTGTCCCGGGATTCGCGGTCGATCAACCGACTGGCAGATGATTCAATTGTACGCGTAAAAATATATCGAGAGGAAAGGGTAAAGTTTCTTCGTTCTCGAGAGAATCGAGAGAATTTCTCTAATTCCTGGAAAGGACGCGAATAATCGACGATAAGTAAACATTCTTTTCGTTCAAGGCGTCGTTTTTGGCTCCAACTTTGAACGAGTCTACTCGATAAATTTTCAAACTCGATCTTTAAAACGAAGGCTTTAACGAACAATCTTTGTCCTTTCCTTTCGACACACTCCCAGTCGGTTGACCGCGAATCGTAGGACACCCTGTATATATATATATATATAGGTCATTCGAGCGTTTAACTCTCGTTTAACGCGCGACTACGATATCAAATTTGATTTATTATTATAGTATAGTAGACGGATTTCTTTTTTCTGAACAGACGGAAGCATACATTTCTGTCAGCAAATATTGATCCACGTTAATTTGATAATTCGTATCAGCTTACAATTAATTTGTATAGTCTACTGCTTTTAATACTGCTTTTCTCTTTTACTTTCTCGTTAACAAGACGAAACTACCGACATTCTTCACAAACCTAACCTAAATCTTGTAGATCTTCGTTCGTTCAGAGAAGATTCGTACAAACGTGGTTGAGTGAAGGTTTCCGGAGAGCTACAACTTGCAGCAACACGCAGCAGATCAATACCCAACCAGCTGCTCTTCGGCATCGTCAAACCTAAATCGCTGAAAACGCTTCTCTGCGTTTGCACACTTTGAACTCTCGGTTGAAGCAGAGTTGTGAGAGAAGAAAAGGAAAAACGCCAGAGGTAGACGTCCAATTAAGGAACGATTGTGCCGTGGAACGAACGAAGTCCAGCGAAGAGGGAACGAACGAATAAGTAACGCGCGCTACGTTGCATTGAATGTTAATTAATGAGAATCGCGATCGACGCGCGCGTTTCGGAAGAAATCGAGAATATAGAAAGTAAACCGACAGAGGGAGGAGAAGAAGGAGGAATCGACGCAGCACCGCTGGGAATTTTTCTACGGCGAACTGGAGCGTCCGCGAAGCCAGAAGCCTGCAGGAAAACTCGTCTTTTGTCAGTGTTTCGTTTCGAGTTCAACGTTCTCCTTGGATGCTATCACGCGATCCTCAACTTCGAGGCGAAAAACCAAACCTGATGGCCACTTCATAATTTATGCCGCGGCCATTTATTATGGCTCTCGCGTTTCCATTTTCACGCTCTGCGCGACTCTCCCCGCAGGGCGACGCTCCGCCGAGTAGTAGCTGCGGAGCAGTGCCAGTTTCTCCGTTTGGTACGTGCGACTCCACGTGACTACCGATTGTGCGGATTTTTTTCTTTTCTTTTCTTTTTCTTTCAGATACTCTTGGTTTTTTCTTTTTTCTTTTTTTTTTTTTTTTTTTGAGGTTTGACGCTGAAATTGCCGAGAGCTCTGGTATGCCGCAATTGGACATTGGCATTCTTTGAAATTACTAGAAATTGAGATTTTTCATTTAGTCGCGTCTTTAGAAATTGGAACCGACAGTTCCGTTCCAACTTCTAAACTGTACGATAAATTTACTTGCAGATGAGAGAAGAAGGTTCCCCTTTCCTTCGATGAATTTTACTTATCGTTACGTTGAAAGGAATCTCTCGAAACTGCTTTTAGAGATCCATTCAAAGGTAAACATCTTTGATCACAGTATTTTTTAAAATATTGAAATATATTAAAATATGTATATTTGTCTGTTTAATTAGTTTCGTTACACCAGTTCAGAAAGTAAGTCGGAACAAATAAATTAATCGAAAGTCTTTTAAAACGCGGTGTAAGATGTAAAAAACATTCGATACAAAATATTGTACGTCTCCAACGTCCAGAACGTTAAAACCAAGAGAGGAGAAAAGAGGAGGAGGAGGAGGAGGAGGAGGGGGGAAAAAAGACGCAAATTGCTCAAGTTATTCGTACGTCATCGCTTATCCAGAGCTAACGAGCCTATAACTCAATCCAACGTCAGAATAAAGCACACACGGGTCGCTGTCAAGTCGACGTAGAGGGCGAGAGCAAGCGGCTGGAGGGGGGAGGGGGGAAGGCGCGATTTCCATAGCAATCTCGAATCGCTTCTCAGCGAACGCACGAATGCATTAAGCCGAGTCCCGAGGAGAGTGGTTAGTTATCTCGCCGGCGAGAATTGATCAAGATTAGAATTCCCACATCCGGAAGCGTTTCTTATAAAGTTTCCCTTTTCCTTCATCTTCCGCGACCGCCTCTGGCTCGCTCTGGCCTCTCCGCACTCGCGCTCCGCCGCCGCGTCTTTTCTTTTCATCTTTTCGCCGGTGCCGCGCTCCAACCGTCGTTGAAACGCGATGCACCTGCGGATATATGTACCGCGGGTTCACTGCGGTGTGCGCGAAACGCGATTAAACCGGCGCGATGCTTCCAGAGCGGAGCAACTGAAGAATGTGTCCGCGCGGCAGGGAATCGCAATTAATGCGAGTGCAATTCGAGTCGTGAATCCCCGTGAATCTTGGAGTTCCTTTTCGATCTAGATAGATCGTTCGCGTCAATTAAATTCGAAGAAAATTTTCAACTTTAAAAGAAAAAGGGAAAACGTAACGATCGCGTTACGCGCTGCGCAACTTTCGCCGGCTTCCTTGATTGTTCTCGCGACGTTCGGAACGACGGTGACGCTCGGTCGTCGAAAGTAAAAGCAAATGAATATTTCAACGGTGGCACCATTTTCTTTCATCGTCGGAGAGTAAAGTTTGCGAAGAACGAATAAAGGAACATCCATCCAGAGGAGAGCCTCTCAGCCTTCGACAGACGCTCGCAGTGACTCACTCGCAACAGACTTTCCCGTTACTCACCGCGTCCAGCGAATTCATCACCCGATATCACCTTCGTACACGACTCCCTCTTATCGCGTCCCTCTATCCATCTTCGCGCCGTTCTTTTGTTGTTCCGAGCGGCGAATTGGAAATTAAGAAAAGGGGAAGGAGAGAAGAAACGCGAGACACAAGCGAGGTAACATTATCCAACAGTGAAGAACGAGCGTGATGATCGAAGCGTAGAATTTGAGAAATGAAAAGTGGCAAGAATTCCGAATCTCTAAAAATACATCCTTGCCTACGTGTCAAAATTGCCTTCGTGGAAATAACTGGAAATCAGTCGATTTCGACCTGGTGGTTGATTCGTGGCGGATCGACATAAATTTTACACCTTCGTCGAGGTATTTGAAATACTTTGTTTGAACGTCGTTACCTTGCTTTTTCTCGATTGAGTTTCAAGAGCTTTGTTTCACTGAGCGTATCACTATATTTAGCACGTTTCACTGGAATTTTGCAGTAAACCGTGACATAAAATACTCGCGAGCTACGTAAAATACGAAGCGTGTTTCGTACCTTTCAATTGCTGTTTTGCGTAATCAGAGAGAATGGATGTACCGACGAGAGGTTCGGAGAATTGGATAAATTTTATCATCGCCGAAAGTGATTTTAGCGGGAGTAACCCAGAAAATCGGGCCTCGGGTGCAACGCTGATGCAACGAAAATTAGCGATTGGTTGATTTGGGTCACGTGAGCCGTGAGGGGGCGTGGCGTAGACCTCGAGTAGGAGTGGCGTTGTCTGGTACTGAGCGATCGCGCCTGTAATTTGTTTTCTATCGATTCGAATGTTTGAATTCCATCGATAAATATCAATCGTTTACGTTTAATAATGATTTAAAGAGATATTTTAATCAGGACAAATCACGTGAATGACACACGTCGTAATCCATCGTACAGTTCAAATTTCCCGAAGAAATGAATTAACCAGAAAGTTTTAAGAAATCGTCAAAATACCACGTTCCTTTTATCAAATAGTTTCATTTTCAAACGATCGATTATCGTGAACAAATTGATCGTTTCCTTTCTTTTTTTTTCTCTTTCAAACGTGAAGAGATATCCGAGGATTTGCACGCGACAACGCTGTCGCAGCACACGGCGAATATCTTCCGTGCAGGAGTTATGCTTCTCGTTTATCAACTTGCCTTTTGTGATACGCGATCTGCTATATTTGCGCCGGTGTCATCGAAGCAAATTGTCGCCGGTATAATACGAGAACCATTCTGAGAAAACGGATGCGGCGCTAATATTTCCGAGCCACGTGTAACACGCAACGCGACCGTTCGAAAAAGTCGCCTAAGCTCGCAGAAATTCCTCTAGACTTTACGCAGATTCACCATCTTTCTATCTGTCACATTCGTTCCACGATTCACGTTCGTTGATCGTTTACATCTTCGTGGTTCGAGACATTCCTTCTTTAATTATTAGAAATTTAAGCCAGATGACGAGATCATTTTTTTTTTTTTTTTTTTTGATTTAGAGAATACGAGTTCTCGTTGGTAAAAGCGATCGATAATTTTAATCCTTGAGACGTGTTGAAATGTGTTACGTCGTGTCATGCAATCTCAAACGAGAATTCTCACAAAGATTATTTCCTGAATGATCGATAAATTAAATTTCAATTATTTCAATTTTTTGTAAATAGTACATAATAGTATATAATATAGAAAAAAATGGAAAGAGTGGAGCCTTTTTTGGAGATTTAAAGGGAAGAAAATTTCGTCACGTTGACGAAAGGAAACACTCTATCATGAAATTAAATAGCTTTAATTAATTTGTCCTCTGAAAGTAGAAATCTTTTTGAATAATTATACCCGTGAGTTGAATCGTTAAAAAGGCAAACTTACTTTTTCACTGACAACTCTTAAATAAACCGTTTAAGACGAAATCTTTCAATAAATACTTTCAAATCAAAATTTCGCTGAAATATTCACCTGAAATTTATCTGTTAAAATTAAATTTCCAGACGATCGTGGAGAAACGAAATTCGTCTCACGCGAAATTGTCTCAAAACGAGAGACAATTTTTACCAAGAATTAACACACGTACTCGTTTAAATTAAAATGAAACGAGGCATTTGGCGTTTGTTTAATTGAAGGTATACAGAAGCTCGACTCGATAGTCATCGATTAAAAACTGGTTCCTGTCAGGATGACAGCCAAAAAACGTGACTGTGTGTGCAGCGTCGATGAAAAATTACAAGCGGACACGAACAGACGAGGAACAGATGCGAGACGCGTGCAACATCTCGCGTTCGTATCGCCAAATACGCTTTCGACAATAATTCAATCGTGTTTGCAACAATTTGCAACGTTTCACGTCCTGTTATCGTTGAATATTAAATTGATCACGTTGTAACCTCGCGCATTGTCACCCGCCGGGGAATATATGGACGATACGAAGTGGTAATTACACGGACGTCGTTTATTATCTCGCAACATTTATTACTGCCGGTTAATTTCTCTAAAGGTGCGACCAAGCAAACGAGAATTATTTTAATCGAACCGTCTGTTTCGGCGCCATTCTTCGCAAGATATTTCGTTTGAAACGAAATTTCGATGGGGCTTGCAATTGCATAAAAATATAACAAAATTATTGCTTAATAGTAACAAAAATGAAAGTTTTCCATCTTTAAATTTAATAAACTCTATTTATTAAAACGTGATTCTTTGCTCAGGATCCGCGCTCGATCAAGTGAACCTCTACTGATTGAATCCACCTGTTCCCCTGAAATCCTCTAAAAAGTATTAATTTGCACGCGTCTTGATTTAATTCCCCGACAAAGCGTTCTTGTTGAACTTTATCTTCACAGTTCAATTTGTATTAATACACTTGGATTTAATTAACACACGACGTGCAAATATTTTACGTAGCTACGAAATACCAAAGAGAATACTATTACCGTGTCGTTCATCCTGCGAGATACAAGATAAAAAATTCCCTATCATCGCGATCTCGATATCGCAACGAGCGTCACACGCGAATCTGCTTGTCCAGCAGATTCGCGCACAGACCAAGTGTGAAGCGTGAAAAGTGCAAAGCATCGAAATAAAGGTATCCTGCTCTTCTTAATGCACTGTAATTCCCCGTGCGGATAATTAAAGGGACCGAAGGAAGGAGGTCGGAGAGGCCCTCGGAGAGAAGAAAGAAAACCCTTCGCAAACACCTTCGAAGGCGTCAAGGACAGAGAGAGGATGATGCGACGATCACGTGCGAAACTATATGTAATATTTACAATGCATCCCTCTTCTCTTGCAATTTTAAATTCTACTCGATTTCAATTTGCCCTCAGTCGACAGATGAATTAAAGATTCATTTTTTTTTTTTTTTTAAAAGGGACATGCTAGCAATAAATTTGTTTCTATTCTCCATCTTTCTTTCAAATAAAACCTCTCTGTAAAATCATTGTGTAACTTTTCAGAATGCAAAAGAAAGGAAAGAAATTTCAATTCTTCCCCTCTCCGTGAAAATATCTACATATGTGTTTATTTTGTTTTTCTTTTTTGCTACTCATCAAGCACGAACCGAGCCGATGGCGCGACGGCTCACGGGAATTAAAATGCATATGTATTCGATCGTTCTAGGCCGGCTGATACGGTCTCGAGATCGAATAAATAAGCATGCCGCATTATGCGCTGGATGACCCTTGATTACTGACCTCCTCACCTCATGTACCTGGCCACGCGTGAATTATTCATCGTCTTCGGTCGCGCATCCTAAAAACTCATCACCTGGCCCGAAAACTTGTCCTCTCGCGGCGGCTTAATGAATATACCGAGGAGTGACGATGCCGTTTCCTTTACAATCATCGGAAACGGCGAATCTATATGCGTCGTATTGTCCGTCGCGACACGATCCCCTTTATTTTCGTTTCTCAACTACGTCGTTCCCAACTTCTACCAGGTGCTTCTTCTACTTTGGAACGACTATGAACGTCACTGTTGGACGATTTCGGAATTTGACGGGGATTTGGGATTTTGAGAGTTTGTATTTTTTTGTTAGCACGATGATGGATTTTATCGATAGATTTTTACAACGACTTTTACTTTAACGATCGTTCGAGGATGAAACGATCTAGTGTGATTTTGAAATTCAGACGTGAAACTTTGAACTTGCTACGTTGCTACGTAACAGATTCGAAGTCTTTGCTTTTCAAGTCGATGATTATTTAATTCCGTTTCGAGGATAAAAGTGACATCGACATTCTGTCTCAGTAATTAACATCTGCACTGTATTTTAACGTTCTCGAATTTTTTTTAATTACAAACTTAATGAAAACCAACGATCTAATTAATCGCTACAAATTTTTAAATCCTAATTCTTTGAATCAACCATGTATGATTTAGAACTTTGAATTTCAAATTTTCGTGTATTTATGATTGGAAAAATGTGTTGTATAAATAAATTCACAAAGACATTCAAATAAACGTTGACTGACGTCAATTTCAGCAGAACTACGCTTCGAGAAACTACGTGCGAAGATTACCTCTTCAACGGTAAATTTACTTACTATTAGTACAACAAGTTGATATTGCTGGATTTAATGTCGCTACAAAGACAAAATGATCATAATTTTGACGTTCTACAAAGATCAAGATTGTAGTTCATAGTCATTACGACTATGAATCTGTTACAATAGAATTGGCATAATATTCCGTTTTATTTTCTTGAAACGATAAAAACATTTGCAAAAAATGTAAAACGTCGTATTTATGTTTATCGTCTGACATTACAACGGGAAACTTATCACTGTATTCGAAGACGATCTGAATGCTTGAGAAGCCTCAAAGCCTTACATCGCTACATTTATACCTTGTCAATTACGTAGCTTTGACTATTTACTTCTTTACCAATATTTGATTCAAATATTTAAAACAATTTGACATTTGTACATTTAAACGCGAAATGATGTTATTATTATATCATTCTACTTGATACATTACACTTGATATTTTCTGAAAATTGCGTCCTGTAACATCGCGCTAACATCGTGCCAACGAAACTTTTCGACTTTTGAGATATCTCGCCTCCAGAGAGACAAAAAATTACACTCGAAACTCGAAAAAAACTAAATCGTGACTAAATTGCAACCGATGATATTCAAAGTATCCGGGGAATTTTCACGCGGCGAACGAAAGCCCGCAGATGCATTTCCCGTGCAGATGTATCAACGTCCGTGGAGATACGCGCGCATTTACCTTCACACACAGGCACGAAACGGCGTGTGTAGGTCCACCTGAGCGAAGCAGACGAGCGAGTGAGCACGGAGGAGAAGGTGTCTCACATGGGTGCCTCTGTTCCCTGCAACACGAGTCCCACAGATGGGGGAGACATCCGGGCAGCTGACGTTCAAATGAAACTGACTGACTGACTTTGGCTTAACCGACTCCACATCCTCCTTCGATTAAGGAGAACTACGTCCGGGAGAGGAACGTTGGAGAACGGAGGATGGAACGCGTTTATATATCCCGTCGAATTGTTTTCCCTGCCGACACGTCGGGGCGAGCGCCTTTTTAGCCAGTCCCCCCTCCCCCCCTCCTCCTCCTCCTCCTCCTCCTCTTCTTCTTCTTCTTCTTCTTCTTCTTCTTCTTCTTCTTCTCCTTCTTCTTCTTCTTCTTCTTCATCGACGCAGCCGATCCTCTTTGTTTCCGTTTTCTTCCGTCCTCTCTCGGGCAAGGGAACTTCCAAGAGAGGAATAAGGACAGACTTTGCCAGTTTTCTCACAGAACAACGTTCCCCGTTTCATTTCAATTCAGCTGGACTTTTTCTACTATTTTCTTTCTCGCCATCCGTTTCTACGAATTTATTTGCTCGTTGCTTTGACACGCACTTAACTGAATGTTGTTGTTACACTTTCGACAGCTTACGTACGACTGAGGAAGGGCACAGATATTCGAAGACTCGCTTGCTTCTCGCATTTCTCGGAAATTTTGTGTTTCTCGGCAATGACATTCAACGTGCTACACGCGCAATGCCCAAGGATACTAAGTTTAACAGTACACAACGTAAGGAAATATAGCGTCCTATTTTTTTTTCTTTTTTTTTTTTTTCTTTTTATCACTGATGCATTTCTAAAATGATTCACCCGTACTACGACCGTTCTATGTTTTTGCTGGATTTATGCATATTCGCGGGGAGAGCGAAAATTTGTCTCGCCTCCAAATTACCGCCGGGGTCAATTTTCAAGAGGAAGAGATCCAAAGAGATTGGATCTGGTGTTTTTCTTTTTCTTTTTTCAATTAAGCAGAGAACGGAGTGGAATTTATACGTGTCAGGGCGTGAGAAGAGCATTGAAAGTGAATCGTGAGAAGTAAGCGTGACTGAATTATGGAAATATTACGGTTCTTCGGTTACTTTTGTCCGCGTGATGTGCGTTATACAATATTCATACGATATTGCGCTGTACGTTGCTTCTTTCCTTCGAACGTCCGTGTGACACGAGAACGAGAGTTTAAACTGTCATCGCCCCCGGGGCGACTTATCGGCGAAAAGAGTTTTCATCGATCCCCTGTAAATTTGTTCAAACACAGCAGCTCGCGAGGAAGCTCGTACTCGAACGCTCGCAAAACGTAAAAATGCGCAGAATACAGACGCAAGACGTCCAAAATCTGATAATTATTCCGTTATTGTTTTATCTATGAAATATTTTTTCTATAAACGCGTGAAAATCTGCAGTTCAATGGCTAATTGTATTGGTAAAATTTCAAATTAATAAAAAAAAGTAAAAATGCAACCATTTGAACAGTCGACTAATACGTACTTACGCAATATATAGCTGCGGTAAGAGTCTTCCATGGGGTTTAAATATTTTCGTGAGCCATTGCACGCCGAATTCGACAAGGTTGCGTGATATGCGCAAATGCCACGCAATACCTTGGCTCGCATTAATTCAGTTGTTGCAAGCTCTCCTGTCATACGACGATTAGCAAAAGATGATCGAGAGTATGTGCTTCTATAGATCGACCGACGATTATTTTATATTATACATGTTATATATATATATATATTTTACCATCGACAACAGTATTTTTATCTTGTCATCTACCGTCCCTGTAGCACGAGTGATACAAAAGACTGATCGTTAAGATTTCATTGGACGAGCGAAGGAATTTCTTATCAGATAGAGTCTGATGAAGATATTAATTTTAGGTGTTAACTAATCTGGTATATTTCTAGATTTTCTTCGCAATCGCACTAAATATGCTACCAAGCTTTAGTCTTTCAAATTCTCTTAAAGAAATTTTTCCAACATCTTCATGGGTGGGTCACTTAAAGTTTCGCTTCAGAATCTGCTTGAAGAAATTGTGCCAATATTTCCATGTTGATATTCCACATTTATACATTAATATTAACATTAATATTAAGCCGACTCTGAGATCTTTGAAACACTTTATTTCTCCGATTTAAATTTACAGCGTGACGAGCAAATAAAATGTCCCATCGCCAACGTGCGCACACTCGCAAGATTGCCTTAACGTGTCAAATTCAACCTCGAAACGATCAAACTCAAATATAAATATATATGCACGTATGTATATCAATTGCACCGAGCGTGTGCATCTCTCTCGGCCGTCTCGTTCGTCGATATCGCAAACTAGAGTCGAAGCCGAAACTAGACGTTGTTCACGGCGAGCCAATTCCAACGTACTTACACCGGGTTCGCAAGGCTCGCAGGATGCAGAGTAGAACGAGATGGAACGCGGCATTTGCTCGGTGCGTACGGGCAGCTAGTAGCAAGACGAGAGAGAGAGAGAGAGAGAGAGAGAGAGAAGAACGACGAAAGAGAAAAAAGAGAAAAAGAAAAGAAAAGAAAAGAAAGAAGAGGTTGGAAAAAAGGAGGAGATAGATAGCGTATATAGTCCCAGGGACGGACAGGGAGTAGCCCGTGAAACGACGAGGAGGGCCGGACAGGAGGCCTTCGATAAAGGGTCGCTGAGCGAGCGACAGAGAGAACGAGAACAGAAGAGACAACTGGAGAACGAGGGAGAGAACGGGGGAGGGAGCGGATAAGAGGAAGCGTGGGCACTCAGGTGTGACTCTCCCGCGGGTTCTCTTGCCTCTCCTTGCCAGCAGCAACAGATACGCGGACCTTGGTCTCCCCGTGTACCTCCGGAAGTGCTCTTTATCTCTGTCGGTCTGTCCCCTCGCCCGTACCAGCGTGCGTGCGTACGTGAGTGCGTGGCACCAGTCTCGCTCCTCTCTTTATCCCTCTCTTCCTCTCTCCCTCTGCTACAGACTACGTGGCCTGCAACGGCTGCGTTTCCCTGCCTGATTAACCGAAATTTCGATTGCACGAATCGTATCGACCAAACGGTGAATTCCTAACGGCGACGGTGGTGAATATTCTCTTCTCTCTTTTTTTTTTTTTTTTTCTTTCCCCTCGGTGGGACGTTCGCGAGGTTCCGAACGAGGGGTTGATTTTTGGGGAGGTTCGTGGAGGTTTGACGAAGAGGAGGGTTAGGGTCGAACGTTGGGGTTTGCGAGTTTGGCGATTGAACTGGATCGGGTACGTTGTTTTGGGAAGTTTTACGGGATTCTTGGTTCTTTGGATGTAGGGCATGGACTATTACATGGACTATTGTAATAACAAATTTGATCGCGCCACGATGCTGCTGACTGAAGAGTCAAAGCTGAAACAGAAATTTTTGTGTAGTTTAATTTCCCAAAAACGCGTTCCAATCTTCTAGTTATTTGCACCACTTAATTTTTGCAATAGCGATAAATTTGGAATTTTACAACAACGTGTAATTAAGAAAATAACGTTAAATAAAACGTTAAAAGTACTCCGAGAGATGCTTGGAGATTACGTAATATTCGAAGAACATCGAATCGTCGGTTGCCAACGTATAGACAGACAATGAACGTGTGTACCACCTGCTATACACACTGGCCTCTAACTGTTCGATTCTCAACTCTGCACGAAGCAATTTCCTTTCGCAGCGCGAAAAATGGGAATGTTAATTTTTCATTGAACGCTCGACCCAATACCTTCTAGCGTTTCCATCCTCGCCACCAGCGATCTGAATCTGGTCAAAGGAGTAACAAAATCCGGGCAACGAGTTTAAATTGAGTCTTCAGACAAACTTTCGTTCAGAATTATTTTCGAATTTTGCGCAACTGAACAATTTGCACAAATTGCATAAATTCAATGTGATATCGGTCGAATAATTTTATTTGACGTAAAATTATAAAATTACAGGGAAGAGATATTGTTAGCTCAACAGAAGATATTTCTTCTGTATAATTTCACGTCGTAGACGCACTCTAAAATTATCACAGTGTCACAACTTTAATTTTACAATTTACACTCGAGCGATTCGAACTAATGTCCTCGCGACAAAATTGATACGTGAAAAATTAGAATCAGAAAAACTAAGATCAGCTCTTTTGCCAAAACTGATCAACGTAGAGCCGTAGAATCGCTTCTAGTGAAATATACCGATGTATTAAGAACGAACGGAATTAACAGAGAAATCCTCGCGTTGAAACGATTTTATGGAAAGGGGAGTCGTTGCGAAATGAAAGAAAATCCTCCTTTCGAGCAGCTTGGCTTAGTTAGTCTTGCGTGTAAATAAATGCGGGAAATGCGTCTAATCGTGTAACAGCCGATCATTCCGTTGCTCGTATGCCGCTCGTTACCTTTCGAAGAAGACGCGTCGGATTCATCGCTATGTAATACGTAATGCGAATTTCACCGAGTTTCGTGTCCCCCTTGCGCCGGTTTTCTTCTTGCCCGAGACTGCGACGCGACGCGTCGTGCATCGGGAGCAGTATCAATCGATCGGCCATTCATTTCCTTCGGAGATTTTCATTCGACGGAGTGTAAATCTTGCGGTATTTCTTTTCCTTTTTCTTTCTGCTGTGACGCCTATTTCGTTTGTTCAGAACCACTTTTTATGTTGTTACTCGCCAAGAAATCTGCATTATCTTTAAAGTGCGGCTGATATTTTACTTTAGCAAATTGTTCGTCTACATTCGGATTGAATAACATTTAATTTCAACTCTTTCACGATCGAAAATTCCTACGCAACTGTTCGCTGCATAAATAAACGCTAGAGCTACCGAAAAAAGTTTAGGTCACTTTAGAATTTCTGTTAGAAATTGTAAAACGGTGTGTTTTAGAGCTTCGTGAAACATACGAATGAAATAAAAGCTTACGTGATCTTTTCATCTTCTTTTATTTTAATGTTTCTGATTGATAGAAGCTTGATGCTTCAGTCGTCCCGTTCAGTAGTTCCAGTGATGATAAAGGACGTGAAAGATGAGTTTGTCTAAAAATTTTAAAACGATTACGATCAAAGTTACGACGGAACTAACAATGGAAACAAAACCAGAGAAACGAAAGAGTCGCAGAGATGGAATGGAACGACGGAATGGGCTGGTGGGGCTTAATCGGATGAAGAGACCGACAAACTGGACGTCCTCCTCAGCTTTAGAAGCATCGACGTACGCGGCAACTAATTTCGTTACTTAAGTTATACCGTGTCCAATGCTAGAAACGATAGCTTTTTTTAAACGTACACATTTTTTGAGTAATCCGCAAACTACCGCAGACCTAGACGAACCTGGGATAAAAGAAAAGGTGCCAAAGTACGATACACGAAGACCGAAATTGGCTCGAACGAACAATCTTAAATCACGCCAATCTAAATTAATCAATACTATTAAAATGTAATATACCTTGTAAATAAACTTCTTCCAAAAAAGAACGCTACGTTAAATTCGAATGAACTCGCAGAGCAAAGGAGATTGTAACCCGATTGATTCCGAAAAAACAGGAAAGAAGAAAAACAGCGAAAATATAACATCGAACGAACTGAGACTAAGAAGAAAATTGCGAATTACACGAAAATCCAATTAATTCGAATTACGCGCACAAACGGCGAAACATCTGTCAAGCACCGCGTGCAGAAACGATCGTGATCTCGATTTGGCATCTCGAAGGTTTCCAAGGCTCGAGCAGCGATCGAGTTGGCGATGAATTAAGAAGCGGCGAGGAAAGGACGCGCGGCATCGTAATTGCGGGAAGCGGGGCGTGTTTTGCTTCTTCTTTTCTTTTTTCTGTCGGCAGAATGAAGGGGGTTACGCGAGTAACTCTCTTTTTCCATCGCGGAGAGGAGAGAGGAAGCACGGAGGACGGGGCAAGAGAACAGAGACGAGAAGAGATGCCCGGAGAAGCAATGCTAATTCCTAGCTTGGGAGTTGGGAGGCTCGGAGAGGTTTCCCACCTTCTACGGTTTCCCTCTTCTAGACAGCACGGCGGCCACTCGTCTGTCAACCGTTGGGGATGATAATGATTTCGTTTGCGACGTTCGTCCCCCGGCCGACGAGCCCCGACGATCAGCTGATCTTTGAATTAAGAGCTCCAAAGCTTCGTTTTTTTAGGAACGAAGAGCCAAATTTTACAGAGGGGAGGGGGGGGGGAGGGAATGTGTCGACAACGACGAAACTTTAATGTTTTATATTTATTTATTCGTTGGACATATTTTTAACAATTTGATGCGAGTAAGAGCTCAAAAGTTTGGAGCGCTCTTTATCTTTCCCCAGAGAAATTCTACGAACGTTTTTCTGGGAAACGAGAATGTCAGAATTGTAACTTTGATTTTTAAATATGCGAGATCTCGCATCTGTCATACATTGCACAGATACATTTAAATAAAAAATTCATGTAATTCTTATTCGAAGAAGATGCTTGAATATATCTTAAAATTTATCTGCAGAAAGACGATCGAAACAATTTTACTGTCAGAAAAAATTAATCTTCTACCGCCACATGAAATTTGTGGACAAAGAATTGTTACAAAATACAGATTACATTCAAATTAAATAAAGTTGAAATTGAAGAACGATCAAAATTTCAAGTTTAAAGTTTTTAGGTTGAAATTAAAGAACGACCAAACTGGCAATGAGTAAAATTTCAAGAATAAATTCTTCGTTCTGCGACAGAGAGAGAGAGAGAGAGAGAGAGAGAGAGAGAGATTGAAATGTATTTGTTCCTACTGTTCTTGACTTTACGCAAATCATCGAGTAACGCGAGTAACGCGAGGCATGCCGCCTGTTATCGGTCTTGTAACGCTAGGACGTAACATCAAACGAAATCGATGACGAGATAATGGACGCGGACAATATGACGTCGAGCATTGAATATAAATTGCCCGTGGCGTTATTCAGAACGTTCGCGAACGCGTGCACTTTGTTCACAATTCTGTTCCAATGATTTTTAGAATAAACCACGGGGAGCGAACTTTCATTGAAACTACGCGACATCTGTTGGAGAGGCAGCAAGACAGCGGACGACTTGCCTGATAAATTGGTCGCCGTAGCAATCTTCGAATACGAGTAGCAATTTTCATCGAGTAGAAAAATGAGAATTAAACGAATCGGCGCCACGGCAATTTTGTATTTTGCGAATGAATAAGTTTGAAAAGTGAGAAAGTTTAAAATATTTAAGACTAAAATTTCAGTGTTTTGTTACAGGTGTTTTGTTGCTTACTTGTTGCGACAAATGACAAGAGAACGAATAAAATTGTAACAAATTTATTCTTTGAAACAAATTTTAATGTTATCTCATCGGAGATTGTTATTTTTTTAACGCATTACATTACACGGATGGAATATTTTTCTTTAATTTCCAGAGCTGACAGTTACGAAATCGAGATATGCTCTGTTACTGGCGACGCAATTCGTAATTTTCTCCGTGTGCCTGTTTCTCGATCGAGAAATATATCATTTTATATAGTCTGATTAACGTCGCACCCATTATTGGGAACTCGCGATTTGCCATCTCGACTTTGTCTCCGGATAACGCACAGTGGTTCTCCAATTTTTTTCAACGCGTCACGTCGAGGAGAGAAAATTATTGCGAAAAAACTTTCAGTCTCACTTGGCAGAGTATTTCTCAAAATTCCGCAATAAATTCTAGTCACTCTGAAAGATAACCGTTCCAAATTTTTCAGCGTTGTTTAATGGAACACTTTCTCAAAACTCTCTAAAAAATTCTAATTTTTCTCTGCTTCGTCGATGCAAAATCTTTCGGCTCTATCTAACGGATTAATATAAAAAAATTTCAACCTCTCCTGCATCGATGGAAGATCGACAATTTTTCAAAACTGTCGAGGTTAATTCTACTTTCGTCAATTTTTTCAATTCCAAATTCCACACCTCCTCTATCAACCTTCAACTACTCCGCGATCGATACGAAACTTTCCAACTTTGTTTCAAACGACGCTGAAAATTCTTCAAAGTTGCAGTTTCTCTCTCGGGTTTGTCTGTTAAACGATCAACGTGAAAGGAATCGGCTCGTCTTCGATCGGATCGATCGGGAAAAGGGGAACGGTCTGGCACCGGAGTCGCTAGAAAGTCGAAAAGTCCCCCCGGCGACGATGCTCGAGAACCACTATCCCGTCGTTTAGCAATTGTCATTTCGCGGATGGTAGTCGCGAGTTACGACGGCAATACGGGAAATGCTGCACTCATCCACCCTGGCCAGGCAGAACGACCGTTACATCGAGCTCTTACCTCGCTGTTCTCTCTTCTGCGTCAATGGTCAATCGTGGAAGAGAAGGAAGGAAGAGAAAAGAAGGAAAATCTACCCGCCGAACACCGGTAATTTCCATGAAACCGACCGTCGTCGATACGCATCGCGATAAACAGCATCTTAACGTCTGATTTCTCCCTTCGTAAGAGACTGCGTAATTTAAATAATACAGAGTTTTGCGAAACAGCGAGGCCAAACCGGTGATATTTCGCGGTGTGACTTTAGTTTCTTCAGAATGGACACCGAATCTCTCGAATCGCCTCGAATTTAAGTTTGACGAAAGATGGCAACGACAGAACTATACTACTACGACTATATCACCATTAGACATTAGATATCTTTTGAAAATTCTCGATTCATTGCCTCGTCATTTTTTACAACGAACGTGTAATGTAATCTCGTCACAAGAGACGCAAAACTTTAAGACGTAGAATCTTTAGAATCGGTAGATATTATTTGATCATCAGATCAAATTATTATTGCCAATTATCATTTGTGTCTCGTCATTTGGATTCGAACTCATTGTTAGCGAACGTTACCTAACTTCATGGCGTATAACTACTAAAGTACTAGACATAGTTACTAAACATAACGCGGAGTAGTTTATTGGCAAAGTTTTAGTTTCGTACGTGAAATTTCGCATTGGAAAGCGCTTTTAGCGAGGATTGGAAAAGTTAAAGCGTTGTTCCTTTCGAATTTCACAGAACGTCGGTGAATCTGTGACGAGGCACCAATGATCCGTGAAACCCAGTTTGGAGAGTGGTGATCCGAATAAAAGTACAACGCGACTGGGAAGGTTATTCAGGATTCAGGAGAGAGAGGTTATTGCGAGGTTATTCAGAGAATTCAGATTTAAATTGGATGGAGACAGACGAAACAGATCTTTTAACATTTAACGTAAGAAAAGATAAAGTACAAAGATTGTTGACAATATTAGAAAGTGAGATCAGATCAGTTTAAAACTTCTTATAAGTTTATAAAAATTCCGTTATTATTTTTTGAGTAAACTTCGTTCGTCAAGAATAGATCAGAAATATTGACCCCTCCCTCGATCAATAAATTAAACTCGATCCATAACTTTTTACAATTTCGTAATTCTCAAGTTACTTTTACTTCTCCAATGATTGAAGAATTGAAAAAAGAATTGATCGTATCGAAAGAAAATATAAAATGTATCATCCTATCTGTCATTTCAATAAATTTACTATAATACCTAATGATCATCGCTAGCGATGGAAAAATTTCGAAATAAATATTTGGTAAATTTACTTGGTAACGAGCATTCGGTTACAAATACTTTGAACGTTTCAACAGAATTCTACTTTTTCTCGCCCACTCTCACGGTTAAATACTTATCATCCACCGAGCGTGTGTTCGAGTTTCCCATCCTCCGTTATCACATCGCACGTCGCGCGAGGGGACTTTGAAAAAAGAAAGGAAGGAGCAGAGGCACCGCGCGTTATCTAAACGCACGTCGGCGCGGATATGTATTCGCGTTCGGGAGATCAGCGGACGATTTAGAAGCTTCACGCAGCGCCCGATGACCGGAAGTTGTCGATACCGTAACGTTCGGGTGCCGGGCGAGCCGGAAGCCGGTTCCACGTGTGCCAGAGAGACGCGCAAGAAACGAGGAGAACGAAACGAGGAGGAGGTGGGAGGGATATAAGGAGACTGGCAGTCACGGTACAGTTGAGACTTTCCTAACGAACGACTCAATAAATCAATCACGTAAAAGAAACTTATGCGCAATGGTTTTCGCGTATGTACGATGAGCCATCATTAAAGGACACCCCCTAGCCAAACGAACAACAAGCGGCTTTCGCAAGCGCGCCAAGACAAATCGATCATTGCCGTTTCTTCATAATTTCTGAATCTCATCGTATTGATTTATTGATATCAGTAGCAAAATACGTGTTTTATTTCTATAATTTCGCACGTATAAGGAATGGCGTGACAATTGTGAATCTCCAAGTTAGACCAAGTTTGCAAAATCAAACATCCAATGATATCCTGATATCATTGATGATATTCTCGTCCTTCCAATTTCAAAAAATTGCCACGTGTCAATACCGTAAAATACTCGACGTGTTTTCGAATATTGAAGTACGAAAATCCCAGAATATCGGATCTCGAGAGCTTTTGCCTTTCCGCATAACCCAACCCAGCCTAATCTAAACCTCTTCCTCTTGCATCTGCAACGATGCAACGATGCAACGATTACGTTCGCGACACTAAGCGGGGAAGATGCGCGGAATGCCGAGTGATCGTCGTCTTGGCGAAATGGTTTTTTCGCCAAGGTCACGATCGGGACCATCTCCCGGGACATTTTCCCCGACGAGAAAGCTCGATAAAGCGCGGCGTGGCCGGTTACGGTGGCGGTGGCGGCGACGATCACGATCTCACCGCATCTAAAATCACCCGGCGGGTCCTCGTGATTGTATTAATTCACTTGACAGAATACAGAATACGGGACGCAGGGTGTATACAGATGCGGCAGCGCGCCGGTGTTGGATGTGGATGTATTGTCTTCTCGGCTCCTTTCTCGCATTAGCATAAGAATTCAGCGTGTGCATGATCCGCGTATCAATCGGCGTCCCGGTGAATCAAGACTTAAATCTTGCACCATGATCACCCGTCGACGCACGAATGTTGAAATATCGTCATCGAATCGATTGGAAACGAAAAGGAGGCGGGGCGGGGGGGGGGAGAAGGAGGGGGAAGGAGGGGAACGCGGGCTGCGTTACACCCACCCGTGATTTGTCTTTCATACGCGCGAATATTCCATCTCTTTCTCCTTGGTAGCGTTTAATAGCGCGAGTTGATCGTATCTTTGTTTTTATTTATTCATTTCATTTGATTATCGTTAGTGTTTTTACTTTACTCTGCGGTTACAAAGTATTAATTGTGGATTTATCTACGTATCCAGAAGCAAAGATCCTTCTGCATCTCCGTTTATATAATTATATATTTTCACTTTGATTTTTCCCATTTTGAAATTTCAGTGGACGGAGACGGAGCTATTGGACGGAGAAATTGAAGCTTTCTGGGAAAGATGGGCCTCAGTTGCGAAACATATCGGAGAAATTTGTGACTTGACACATTTATCTGTCGTTTCTCGGATACTTCAAGATTCGTTTGTAAGAATTTTTAACAACTCTGAAGTGTCTGAATCAATGCTACGATGCTCTGCCTGTTGAACTAGAATGCTAATTATCTACAAAAAATCAACTTCTGAAAGATTATATTGATTCAGGATAATATTTTTATCCTCAATATTCTTTCGTCACATATTGTTCTATTTCGCACCAATTCCATTTTGAGACCTTGTTGCGACCCTCGTTTCCCAAGGCTAACGAGGTCCAATTTTCGAAATTTATATCGAGTCAGCCTCGGAATATCAAGTCGAATACCTTTTCTGTGCACACAGTTATGATGATAAATCTGTAACGTCGTCCGAACACGACGAAGCTGCACGTTCAACATCCTAACGGGAATCACGTAGAATCACGATAAATTAAAATGATCACCGTCGTGCAGCTTCGATTTCCCAATGGATCTTTGCATTTCACGTATTTTAGTCAAAGAAAAATAGAAAGATCGAATCTCCCCGTTGGTATCATCGTGAAGTAACATTCAGCTGTTGATTTTAGGTCTGTGAATACTTTGAATTTTATTGAACATTGCCATAATTTTGATATCATGATAAGACACGATGCCACAGAGCTTCACTCTTCGAAAGTTCGAATATTTCTGTACGTATCGTACAGAGATTTCTTTCCTTTGTATATACAAGTATTCACTGCTTCGTCATCGTATTTGTAATGATTATTTTATAATAATTTTTTATATTTCTGATTCTTGAGAAAGATTTAAAACAAATTTCCAACGTCGACTTCTTAATATTAATATTAGGTTAGAGAATCAAGGAAAATTAAAGAAAAATCCATCTGTGCTAAAAGCGTTAGCGGATGCTCCTTTCCTGCCGGTGGTGGATCAGTTGTTCGGAGATGGTTCAAAATGGAGGGTTCGATCGATAGAAATGGTGGTAGGACGAACAGACAGAAAAGGAGGAAAGCTTGGCCGTTTTCTCTTGCAACGAGGAAGATTGAAAAGGCGGGACAGCGGCGCGGATGTGCAACACGGTCAACTGAAAGGATCGACGATCCATCCAGTGGCTCCAGTCCCAAGAACAGAAATTGTTACGTGCCCGCTCCGTCGTCGTGATTCGAATGCTTATGCGTATCGACCGCGGTCATCCAACGACGAGAGGAGAGACAAGAGAGTTCCGTGGCGTGGCTCGAGCGGAGAGCTTTCTTCGACGCGTGTACACACGCGTCCCTGTCTTCCAGGTGAAACACACACGTACAGGGTGTCCCACAATCAGTCGCGCAACCAGAAACGGAATCTTCCTCGCGTGCAGAAGAAGAACAAGTTCCGAATTTATTTGTTTTTAATTGGACTATTTCCGTTCGTTTTTCAGTATCTTTGAGTAACGCTTTGAGAACTCCAAGCGATCGTTAAACGAATCCTCAGAATTCTCGCGTAGCCGCCAAAATGTCAAATACAAATGGCAGGTTAATTAAGCATAATTTTTGAAACACCTGCTATCGCATGGTTCTAACAAATGATTCTTTATACAACTGATCGATAAAAAAATAAAATCTTCGAGCGACAGCGTACAATGGAACGAATAATAAACGCTGGCCCGTGAAAATCTCCTCCTTAATAGTTGTAAATTTCTTTGAGTCTTTGAAAGCTCCAGATGATAATCGCGATGGCAACGTCCTTACGATTACGGGACACCCTGTATCGGTACACGGATACAGACGATTGTTATGCCGTGTGGTAGTCTGGCGGGACGATGAAATCCGTGATGGTAGAGAGCGCGTGCAGACGAACGAGCTCGTCAAAGGCGATTGTCCGTCCACGCGGAAGCAGAGCCACCGCTTCACGAGCATCTATCCCTCGATCGGCCTCTCACTCGCAGAACACGTACACCTCGTGTCCCCGTACACGTTCCTTAGCCTCTTCTCGTATGCCGGTATTTTGGCGGCGGTGCGTGGATGTGCCAGTTACCTCCGCCTCACGCCGCTCTGCAACGTCCAAATTATATCGAATAGGAGAGCCAGTGCCGCGCCGTGCTTTCGCCGCCGAACATTCCAGCGGAGCTCGTCTCGATTCCGATCGATGACACTCGGCGAAATGCAGTCTCCGCGTCGTTTCGTATCTTCGTATCATTCGTCGTCGATCGCTTCGTTGGAAGCTGGTTTATAAGCTAGATTAAGCTGATTTTGATGAATGACGCTTTTTTGGTAAAAGATTCATTATAACACTGTATTATTACTATGATAGTAGAATGTTCGTTAGTAGAATGAAATTCATTTGGTAATTCTTCCGATATTTCTCCGATCAAACGATAGCATCTTTATCTTTTGGCGAGAATTTTAGATAGCAGAATCAATTCAACCCTTTGATTGAGAACTTTTTAAATTCAAAATTTGCTTGGCTTTGTTTTCCCAGTCTTCTCGATTCCGCAGATGAGAAATGTCTTTCCTTTCAGATTCACAAGTGCGAGTCAAAATGACGTATCCCTTTTCTCTCCAAATCTTTTCATCAGAAACGAGAAATCGGAAGAATTTCAAAGCAAGGTCGATGAAGAAGAGGAAAAGGAATCATCCCCCTCTACGGTCAAACGATTTCTTCAAGCCGGCTAATTACGCTTCCAATCGGTATCGTTCGGGTTCTATTTTAAGCGCAACGTATCTCGGGTAACGTTACGCGAGCTGGATAAGGCTATTGAATACCGATAATTGAATTCCAATTTTGCGTTTCCCATACGCGTACAAGTAAACAGGCGCACACCTCCGTTCGCGTGATATTAACACACCAAAGGCTAGAGTTTGAGGGATCTTTATCCTCTGGAAAATCAGACAGACAAAGATCCCATGAATTACTTGAGTAATTTCCCATTGTACTTGAAACGTTCGATAAACATTTACCAAAAAGAAAAAAAAGAAAAGAAAAAAATTACTTTATTCAAAAAATACTTCTCTAGGACATTTTTTCTTCCGCTGTTGAAGAATTCAGAGAAATTTCTAGTCAAATAATAACTGCGCCTCCATCTCGGAGAGTTCGACGAAAAAAAGGGTCAGAGAGCTAAGAAACTTCCTCGAAGGACAAACGCGACGACTCGTCCGATCGGACAAGGCCGATCGTTAAAAATTTCCAGAAGGTGTCCGCTCGCGACCAACATCCTCTTCTGCGGTCATACGTCGTCGTGGTCGTCGTGTGCGGCACGAAGATCCGCTCATTGTTTCTCTAATGCATATTGACTATTAACAGCGAATCCGCTTTTCCTTATACGCGAGGATATGACTACGTCACGTCCTTATTCGCCGGGCATCGTCTCGATCGGCCACGCTCATCTTCCATCTCTCGGCAGCCATATTCGGCGTTCCCACCCACCGTACAATGCCAGTCGCATTCATAAACCATATTCCTTAACTGCCAACCGATCAATCGAATTCGA
The DNA here is from genome assembly GCA_032399605.1 of Melipona beecheii. Taxonomy (NCBI): domain Eukaryota; kingdom Metazoa; phylum Arthropoda; class Insecta; order Hymenoptera; family Apidae; genus Melipona; species Melipona beecheii. The sequence goes on along the minus strand of JAUCMO010000243.1, from coordinate 7,390,094 downwards.
AACACTCCACTCTCTCTATACGCTCGTTTTATTTTATTTTATTTTATTTTATTTTACGGTATGCGTCCGCGAAGTTTCACGGCTCATTTTTCTGTCGAGAGCAATCATTCGCTCGCAACATATCGAGTATCGTGTTTGTCCCGTTTTCCGTGCTTCAAGTACGTTGATATTTTTAAGTATTTTTCTTTTACTTTTACTCGAGATCGACAGCTATTAAAAGATACAAGTGAAACCTGCCGAGAAAATCTGCAGAGTTCGAGAATGCACCGCTTGTAAACGTTTTGCCATTTGAAAGAATTGAATTTACAAATATCCGTGCGGTGCTCGATACAAAACGACTGTTTCCAGCTGAATCATTCGAGTGGATGACACACTGTCGTTTTACCTACTGATTCATCTCATGGCTAACATCTAATGGCTAACTAATTCGCTGCAATGCTTCAAGCATTAACAGCCGCAGTCTCTTCCAATTAAACGTCGCAAATTCCCCACCGAAACAAACAATGACAAACAATGACTTCGCTCGAAATCGGGGATCAAATCAACCGCAAGAAGAAACACATCTACGCGTAGAGAAGACTAAGAGGAACTGGCTGTCGAAATTTCACGCGACTCGAGTACTAATTGACCCTCCGTAACTGGGTTCCCTTCTGCTTACGGAGAACGAAAACTGTGCTTCATTACGATTTCTTATGCTATCCTTTATTTTTGATACAACCGTTGATACACGGAAGATATTTATTTAAAAGGAACAAAACTCTTTGACGTTTCAACTCCGTTCTGGCTTCATTGACTAATAATAAAAGAAAGTTGTTATACAAGTGCAATGCTAATGACTTTTTAAAGTAATAATAATAATTTAATTTTAATAATTTTAGTTCCAACTTTTAGCTTCAGTTTTTAATATTTCTATTAAATACTAAGAGGATACTCGCCCATTTTGTCTTCGCTTTACCAATTTCCTCAAATCAAAGATTCTTTTTCGAAATTTGAAGATCAAACAGTATAACAAATAACTCGTACACGTAAATATATAAATACGCATAAAAGTATCCGTCAGCTACAGGATCTTTTCTCACAATCAGATCTACTCTGAATTCAAATCGAACGATAAGCGAACAAGACAAAGTTTACAAAACACGTATTAAATAACCAACTAACAAACAACTCTGATGAATCCGACGCGATCTTATCGTCGTTTAGTCACTTTTACACGTGTCAACTTATCATTTCTCCGATAAAGACAACATACTTCAAATAAAGGACTCTGGTAGATATCTTTATAAGACAACCTTAAACGATCTTTTCTCAAGGAACGATGATTGTGTAAGAAGTTTCTATAAGTAAACAACAAGTAAGCAAAGTTCGTTGAAAACGAACGAGCAAGTTTGGTTTCTACTTCTAATCGAAAGAACATATTTATAGATAGAAACCGCTAATAATTATAACAACATATTTAATAATATTTAATAGAAACTTTAATAATTATTCGCTAAAATAGAAATGCGTAAGTCGTTGTTAAATTTGCAATCTAGCTAGAGTCATAAATTTTATTCTACGAATAAATTTTATACTCCAAATTTGCAAATATTTCTTATTTTCTTCGAAACTTCCAAACTACCACTGTTACTCCAAAAATTTTTACTTTACAACTTCCAAACTTCTGACTTCAAAAATTTTCACTCGGAGCTTCTCAACTCTTATTTCTTTCGAACTTGAACGCCATCGCAGAAGTAGGAAGCTGAGCAGAAAACAGAAAAGAGAAAAGGGACAAGAGTGCAGGAAGAGGAGACGCGCAGACGTGCGGAATAAAAGATGCAACGGAGAGAGCCGTGGTAGACAGAAAAAAAAGAAGAGAGACAAGGAGATAATTGTCGGAGGGAGGAGGCGTTGGGAATGGAATTATCGAGAGGGCGGAGAGACAGAAAGAGAGAGAAAGGGAAGAGAAAGGCGAGGAGAGGGGCAGATTTATCGGCGGAAAGGGGAGAAAATGGAGAACGGGAGGAGACAGTACGGAGAAATCGAAGAGATGAAGGGACTGGGAGACGTTTCTTGGTAACGGAGCCGCGGAGAAACGAAATTTGAAACGATAAATCTCGCACGAGAGGGAGATAAAGAGAAACGAAAGGGGAAACCGTGAGAATGTCCGAGCAAAAGATGCAAAGAAGTTGTACATGGTATTGTAAAAGAAGGAAATGCGCGGAATATTGATAAATTACGAAAAGGAGAAAATCGTGGAAATTTTGCTGCAAAATGTACGTAACGGTGTAAACTGAAACGATGTTTCGAAAGAATCGTACGACTAAATTTCATCAATTCGAAATTAATTCTCTATTATCCTTACGGATGTAGGTGTCTGTGGAAGATCTCTAGATTTATAGATTTATAGTTTCATAGATTTTATCATAGTAAATGATCATCGGTTAAACTCTCGGAACGATGGAGAAAATTCTCGAAATGTTAATTTGTCCTTTAACGCAAGAATAAATGGGATTCTGTTGGGAACGAGCTCGAAGTAGAATCAGACCTTCGCGAACGGACAAGCGGTAGGCAGCTGAAATCTAGTTTGTCTATTATATATATATATATATACGTCGAGCAATACATGACACGGAGATACGTTACAAAAAAGCGGAATCAGGGAGACTCCTCCGTAACAACGTGTAAAAATAACAGTAGAAAGCAGCGGTTCGATCGATGAAGAGGCAAAGGAACGGAAGATGACGAAAAGAGGAAGAGAGAACGGCGACGACAGGGCGGATTTCGAATGCGCCGCACGGATCGCTACGAAATCTCGGATTCTATTAACGGAGAAATTATAACGGATTGACGGACGCAAGGAATGGATGCATGGAACATGGATGGACAGAGCCGCCTTGTTGTCCCGCGAGAGATTTCTCTTGAATCGTAAATACCGATCAGACGCTTTAGGCCTTACGCTGCATGTTAAACCACTTCCCGGTGCATTCGCAAATTGTATCGTGGCGGTAGAACAAAGAGACAGTCCTTTTTCGCAAGATGGCTAAAGAAGAATGTGTTTGTCGTACGATATGAAAGATTTAGAAGAGATTACCATGCGCAACTGGTTTAAATCCTAAATACACACTCTAACACTGTGTATACGTGATAAATGTATTAAATGTACGCCCCAGATAAACAATTTTCGGGCACTTGTGTTTGTACAATAAAAAGAATAGTGCAATAAATATTATACTTTACAGTATAAATTATATACGTAATATTTATATAATACAAATTATGTAAATAATTTTAATAATAAAGACTCTGTTAATGTATTGATGTTTGTATTACATATTGTATCATCATATTAGCGTATTGTAACAGCTTTTGATGCTGTTCGATCTATGGACTCTATATTCCTTATTGCAATTTTTAACTTCACTTTGTAATATCTTGTTATTATTGGAATTTATATCGTTTATATTGTCGTCTTGATTTGCACATGTATTCACATATATCGCGTGCATCTTTTCAAAGATACATTTAATCACTGTTGAGTTTTACGAAACTTTTTGAAAGCATCAAAACGAGCGATAAAGACGTGCATTTTAATCAAGCACAAAGCAATTATTATGGATGTGTGAAAGCAAAGCGAAAGAAAAACTTCGACTCACCCTTCGCAGCGTTGTTCGATGATTTTGCCACTTCCTCTCGCCTCTCGTCCACATGATCTAAAAGAAACGATCAATCAATCAGCTTTTACGATGAAAAAAGAAAAAGTTGAAAAACGTGGAGACTCGACAGACGTTTCACAAACATGAAATCAGTAATTTGGCGTGCCGAACAACGATAAATTTGAGAGCAGATTTTATTTCGTTAGGAAATGAAAATTGTTCAAGGTGCGTGTATTAGACAATTGTTAACTACGATTTTCTGCGAAAACTGAAAAACACGAAGAAAACTATTTCTCTTCTTTAGGCTCAGAGAATCATGTGTTTGGTTAATTACAATTTTGTAATCGGAAACTATCTTTGATAATAAAACGATAACAAGTCTTTCGTATTATCCCGAAATTAACGAAAAGAGCCACATTGATCTGGGCACAAGATATGATTGGAACAACTTTAAAAATCAAGGATCAATCCCGGAGGAATTTAGACGATAATCAATTCCTTTGGATTTACAAACGATCAATTGAGGTTAAAATATACTAAATGGTCGTTTTACGAAGTCTGAGGTTCGTAGAAAATAATTTCGCGCATAGGAACAGCGCGTTTCGACATCCATTTGCGATGTACGAGCAAAAAAATTTTGGATTCTCGACAAAGAACTATCATAGTTACGACAATAGAAACATCAATCCAGATGGTACTTATGAAATGGATGCTAATAGAAAATCTTTTTTAGTTTTTCTTTTATATTAATTTTTAGACTCGTTTTTCTATTAGACATTACTACAGTTTACAAACATCCGGATGTTATTTACGTGTGCGAATATATAAAAGACAAATTCTATTTTGCAACGTTACGCAACGGCCGGAAAGATGTAAAAAGCACGTCCAACGTTCATTTTTTTACGACCGACGACGAGCTAATTTACAATAATTTTTACAACGACTTTGGCCCCTTAAACCTCGCTTGTTTGTACAAGTAAGAAATACACTTCTACTTCTAAATAATAATACCTGTTTAGCTTTTCCTCGAGTATTACCTTTTTATTACAGTATTTTCAATTACACGAGTAAAGTAAAATTTAATATACATTTAATATTATACAAATTGTATAATTAAATAAATATAATTCAATCAAAGTTTGCCAAATTAACTATACAAGATATATTTGTAACGAGACTGAAAACATTCTGATCACTATTAAATTGTATTCACTATTAATAATTCCTTTTACAGATATTGTTGTAAGATAAATAAGAAACTTGAGAGCCCAGGTAACGAGCATAGACAAATCGTTCACTATACTTCGCAACGAGATCACAAAAGAGCGAATGCTGCGTATTTGATTGCCTCTTACGCGGTATTGTACTTGAACAAAACTCCAAAAGAAGCTTACCACATTCTTTTTATGGGAGGTGAAATTCCTATAAAATCGTTCCGAGATGCCTCTATGGGATCAGCCATTTACAGCCTTCATTTGTTAGGTAATAACAAATTCTACAAATAATCCAATTTGTAGAACTTGCAAGCTGAAAAATGAATTCTATTGAAATTGTTCTTGTACGATTAATTTGATGAGAACAGATTGCTTGAACGCGCTTAAAAAAGCAGCTTCTTTCGGTTTCTTTAATTTTGACGATTTTGACGTGTTCGAGTATGAAAAGCTACGAAGACATGAGAAACGGTGGTTTGAACTGGATGGTACCACAAAAGTTCCTGGCTTTTGTTGGTCCAAGCACAGAACCAGACACCCCTTATCATCCGCCCGAGTGTTACATTGATTATTTTTTAAAAAATCAAGTCACAGCCGTGGTTAGATTGAATAAGAAAGTATACGACGCATCAAGGTAAAAGTCCAATTGACAATCTATTATTAATAATCTCTATGAGACTGTTCAATTATAGAAAAGATATATCGTTTATTGCAAGTATTGGTTAATTCACAATCTTTTAAATTTATTGCTCCACTGATAGTAAAAGAATGAATAACATTTTTCAAAATTATACTGTTGACGTAATTTTCATAATTTTAAGTTTAGAATGAAATTAAAGTGATGCTTTAAAAATAGATTCACTGAGGTAGGAATCACGCATTACGATATGTTCATGCCAGACGGCACGGTACCACCGAGAAGAATACTGAATGAATTTTTGCAACTAAGCGAAAATACCAGTGGGCCAATAGCAGTTCATTGCAAAGTTATTCGAAGCTCTTTAAGCAACATTCTAACCTATCTCCACTTTACATTTTCATTTTCTATATAAACAACATTTTAGGCTGGACTTGGAAGAACAGGTTCATTGATCGCTGCTTATTTGATAAAGCATTATAAAATGACGGCTAGAGAAGCTATTGCTTGGATAAGGATTTGCAGGCCTGGTTCAGTTATTGGACATCAACAAGCCTGGTTGGAAAATATAGAAAAAAATTTATTGAATGCTGGTCAACAATATAAGTAATTCATATTTCCTGTCACCATACACATAAATAATATTAAAATATTCCTTTTTCCATTGTTAATTTCTAATAAAAATACAAGGGAGAAATATTTACCTGTTTCGTGATCGTGTGTCTATTTCGTAGACTGAAGTATTATGAAGATGGCGATGTGATATTGCATCACAAACGCGGAATATATTCAATTGTGGACAAGCAGGAGAGGAAATTACACCACACCTCCGACGAAGGGTGCACAGGTAAGACTTTATCTCTATATTTAAAACCCATCAATAAAGATATGAGAAAAGGCTATATAGAATTTATTTGAGGCTATTTATTATAGGTTAATAAAAATTTTACCTATGGAAAATATCATTTCCAATCCATTCTTGATATCAAAAAACTTGCATTTCTGCTTTGATGAGAAAGTATTGATCTGAAAAAAGAAAATAATTACAGAAAAAAATGTTGATTTTAAATTAGAATTACAATTATTTAATGTAATATTTTATTGTTTCAGAGCCCAATAATATGCCGATCGAGAAAAAAAGCAAAACGAAATTTACAAGAATTTTAGGTATTTACCGAAAAATTAATAATGTTTTACTTGTTTATTTCTTAATTTTAAAGAAATATTTAAAAATTTTTCTTTCTAATATATGAATATGTACATAGAATATAATATATAGTATATTGCATTATATGCTGTGTATAATATATTACTGTATTATATATATATACACATTATATATAGTATATATAGTACTATATATGTGTAGTATATACACACACACACACACACACATATATATTATACTTCTCAACAATAGAATGTCTTTTTTCTAATCGAAAATTATCAATTTTTCTACAATAATATCAAAATTGAAGTAAATCTTTAATACCGAACATGGCCACAATGACCTTGAAATGCTAACATATGATATTTTGCTTGTTTATATTAGAAAAATTTATTAAATTATATTGTTATACATACCATTAAATACATACCATTATGCAGGTAACAGTTTGAATCTTCATGTTGGGAGAGAGTGTTAATATTATTTTAAACTTAAAATTATGAAAAATTTCAAGAGTACACCGAAACGTGCATAAAGCAACGGTTGCGCGCCGAAACTACGTTAGAAGTATGCGCACGCATCTCAATATTGATTGCTAATCGATTTAGATTCACTAACGTCTAGAAATATATATTCAATTTATCCAATTAGAACAAAATATTCATTCAAATTAGAACAACAAACTAGTAGAAAATTTATTCTTATAAGATTTTAACGTGAGAAATGAATAATATATTATATTATAAATAATATTGATTTCTTATTAATTAATCGATATTTGACCTGTATCGATAACACGCACGCGCCATATATATAACAGATCCTTTGTACCGAAAATTCTGCGCGCGCATCTAATTTCAGTTCAATTTAGAATTTCTAACGGATGATGGTGTTGTTCTTGTGCAACTTTCTTATTATATATCATCACTATGATAGAACTAAAGTGTAAGTCATCGTAAAGATATTTTGGTCACATTTATAAAAAATAAACTATAAACTTTAAGAATAAAAAAGAATTTAGACTATATAACTACATCATGGAATAAATAGTGTACACATGTTGTAACACAGTTTTTTATCTTTGCTTATTTATAGGAAAATTAAGAAATTTCCGTGGTTCGAACGATTTAGAACGAGTTCCACAGAAATACAGAGTTACGGATCCGTATATTATAACACAAGGAGACAGGCTAAATGAAATCAAGATGAACAGATTCAAATCATCTCGAAATTCAGAGTCGCGGCAAAAAAATTGCATCTCTTATGGACTGGACGCTTTGAAAAATGCACGTCGAAGAAAATAAGTAAGTAAATATTTGAAAAAATAAAGAAAAAAAGAAATTGTTTGATTTGTTGCGAAATTTACTTCGTTCTACTTCAATTTGAACATTATAATTAAGGACATTTCAAACGACACAATATACGTGTACATATGAATTTGTTACAAAGAAAATACACGAGAATCAGTAAAAATTGAAAAAAAAAGCATTGAAGGAAAAATAATTTATACAAAATCGTTTTACATAATTTTATAATCCATTCAATATAAAATGATTCGTTTCTGTATAAACTAAATAGAGAGATTTCTCGGGAAGAATTATTAAAAATAACTATATAGAGAATACAATTTCTAGAAGATTCACTGATTTCGTTTTTCTTCTGTTTTCTTCAGACTTCTACCTGTCTTGAAAATTTATTATTGCGTCGATGGATGAAGATCAGTGAAGCTTATTTAGAAAATTTTATACTCTATACATTTACTTGAAAATAATTTCCACGCAAAACAGTATTGACATAGTCAAAGTCGACAAAAACAGGAGGTATTCCATCGAAATAGGATTTTGAGAAACAAAAACACCCGCAGATGAACACGCAGTTTCACGTTTCTCAAAGCTTTTTTTGTACAATTATGCGTCAATTAACACTTTTTCTTGATAACGTTATTTATTCCATCGCTTTTACTTTCGAATCTTGATATATATATGTGTGTGTATGTATATGTTCTGAGATCACTTAACTTTTCAACTTTGAACTTCAAAGGAAAAATATCATTTGTGTTCAATGAAGGGTACAGAAGCGTACAATTTACAGAGAATTATATTATAAACCATGGACCACAAAATTTTCACTAATTCGGTAAATAGGAAGGAAAATCGTCACGAATCTGTGCAGTCAAAAGTGTTAATCAAAGTAATTCATCATTCATACTTTACGTTCCAATCTTGAACGAACTCTTTGTTATTTATATTTTACGATTATTATTCATTACAGATCTTATAATCGCTGTAGATTATCAACTATCAAAGTTTATACCATACATAAAACATATTTATCTTTATACCCTATGATTAGCGGGAAACAAGTTGATATAGGGTATACATGATTGTGCAATTTAACATCAACGTGAAGTCTCAAATTCATAGAATAGAAAACAAATGAAATGAACTTTTCTTTTGGCATTATATAAGCTTCGTGACAAATTCATGGTGTAGTATTCCAGTACACGACTAAAAAATGAAAGACTAATTCAGTTCTGAGAGTACACTTATAATCACAAGAATTATGTAACGCCACCAAAAATGTATAAGAAAGTAATTAGTTAAATATCCTTTCTTTTTTTTCTTCTTTTTCTATTTTGTTCGTGTTAATGCAAAGAAGGAACAGTTAAAATTATATCGCAAATTTTCGTCACGTATCACAATGATCAGAGTTTGATAGGTAAAAGCGTAAAAAACAGGCCATGAATTTAAATTCCTCCTGCATTGATAGATATCGCTTTTGTTACTTAATGTACACTTCTATCGTTTCTTGTTAGACTTTTGCGGTTTTACATTCAATTCTGCACAGATTGAATGGATAATGCCATTCTAATATGTATATTACGTTTATTAATTTGTATTCCAAAACATCGCTTTTGTGTCATCATTCATTTTTTTTTTAGTTTCTATTTGTCTGTTATCTTAAACACACGTTATAAAATTTTGGTTTACGAAAGTTAGATATTTTGTTTTTTTTTTTGTTTTTTTTTTACTTGCACTAAGCACATTATTATATTTTATCGTTACTGTCGTTATAATCATCATAAGATTATCATTAACTATCAAAATTCTTGTTATTTTCTGAAACTACTTTCTTTTTTTTATATTTCTTTTTCTTTTTATTATCGAGCTCAAATATTGTAATATTCGTCGCTCACGCAAGATCATTTTTTTTTAAATTTATTCTTTAACTATATTTAAAACTTATAACCAAAAGATAAAAACGGTATATTAAATATGATATTATTGAATATTGCAGACACTTGTACCCCTTAGTTGATCGTCTTTTTTATTTTTTTTATTTTTTTTTTGTGATATTATTTCATTTTTTTTTCATTTTGTTTTGTTTCATTTCTCTGGCTTTAGATATCCCAGAGAAAAAAATATAAATCGTTACAAGCAACAATACGTGATATTCAAAATGATATCGCTTGTTTTTCTGAGCTTTACATCATTGCTTTCTCAGCAATCTTCTTCTTTTTTTTCTTTTAATTCTGTTTATTTAAAATCCTCACAACGCCAATGTTATTACATTAGTTTAAAAAAAAAAAAAGAAACTGCATCAGGATTTTGCATGCACTCTCGTTATTTCTTTTTGCATCGTACAGTCTTTTTTCGAAGATGATGTTATACAATTTCCAACAGAGTTAAAACATGCTTATTTTTTGTATGTTCTCATCTTTTTCAAAAACACCATTCCATCAATTGCTCCTCAAAGAGGACTTTATAATGCACCATTATACTGTATAAGTTATCAAGGTCACACCGCTCTGTATAAAGTTACACTTGCGATGTGTTGATTCGCCATGACTTCAACAATTGCGTCGCGTATACCGTAACAAAATGTACACCCAAATGGATTTGTTGTGTTCGTTGAGGAAGCACGGTTCAATACTACTGGCCGTGCACTAGCCTTCAATTGCTCGCTTATTCTATCCCATTTCGTATAGGCAGTGATCTAAAAAAAATAAACAATTATTGAAACTGTCAATCTTTATAGACATTAAGCACTGATCAATACTTTCACTGTTTATCTTAACTCTCATTTCGAAATACATATGTCGTACCGTAACTGGAGAAGGAGAAACATCTATAAGTTTCCCCGATTCAGTGGAATTATTTTCTGGCGGAAGAGTTAAAGAAAACTCGCAACGATGATACATGTTAAAATTATAATGGCCCGGGTAATTTGTGTGTAACACAAATTTCTTAACGCATTGGGTTTTGGCATCAAATAAAACATCCTATGAGCAACATGTATATGTTTATATATGTATTTTGATTCGCTTTAAACGTGGAACGTCTGCATTAAATAAAAAAATTACCAATCCTAAAGTAAAATAGTTGTAAAAGAAATCTGATCGTCTTATTTTATCACGTTTGTGTGCGTGAGGGCTGTGAATGCGCATCTTATCCTCGGCTTTAAAAAACACTCGAGAAGGTGCTCCCAAGGCGCTTAGCACATCTTCACAAGTGTCACCGAATAACACCTACAATTGTCACATAAAATATAAATAAGACATAGAACATTTAACACAAAATTTAACCGTAGAAGCAAATTATTCATTTTATGGTGTAGTAATAACGGTATAAAGAGATTTAGACTAAGAATACAAATTCAACAAACTAAATTATAAATTATAACCTCTTTGGTTAAGCAGCGTTTTTTTGGCTCTAATAATACCCTTGTTACAGAGCTGCCTTCTGTAAAGAGGTGCAATCTAAGACCTCGTGTACGAATTTTGTCCCGCATAACATCTGCCTTTTCTAAATACAAATTGTTATGATAGCAAACCTGGCAAAACATGATTATATGATATCAATCTTGCTTTGATACATTGCTTCGTACATTTCATTCTATAATACCAACAAAAAATAATTACAAGCGGTAGAGGTGGTGGCGGTGCCTTTAAATTGTGTTCGTCGCTTCCACTTCCAGCACCCATGTTACCAACATAAATGGCTGTTTTTGCCACAAGGGGAGACGTTCCATTTGGAAATTGTAATGATCCTAATCCATGCGCATATCCAGGTTGAAATTTTGAGTCAATGGGAAAGTAAAATGATAATCCTCGGAAATTTAACACAAACACCTAAAAAAACAACAGATTTGTCTTTGTTGTCTCCACAGATCGTTACTAATCCTTTATATAAATGAAAATGTAAATATACTTGTTTGTCACTATCGTAAACACCAGGATGAGTTGCTCCAAATGAATGCTCAATCTGTTCAATAGATGGCAAAACCTCTGGTGAGTTGAATGGCAAACCACAGTACTTGAGTTTAACTAATTTCATATTATAAATCTCAATTATTTTGAGCCTTTGCACCACTGGGTCGAATATAAGCCGAACGCCATCATGAGGTAAATTTATTACTAAATCTACATCTAAAGGATTCTGTAAACACACAATTTAATTTCATATCAACAATAAACAAATAGAAAAGTATAACAATTACATATTTTTATAAATGTATACTCACACTATCACTATAAAGTACTTGTACTCCTCTTATAATGCCCACTTGGGATTGTATTATTGACACAGATTGGGAAAAATGCATGCCTGTAACAACAACTTTCTTAGAAAAATATGCTCCTCACACATCATTTTTAACAAATTTACATTACATTTACAAAGTAATTATTCAAAATAATACTACTTATATTTATTTATAACGTGATGTTTCATTGAAGCATTAATTTCTAATTAATCACCAGTCAATTAATTGACAATTTGGCAATGAGAGCCCAAATAATAAGACGATACTAGTAAACAATTACATAATAAGTAACAAATATTCAGCATGAGCACCATTTTCTTTGTTTACCCGCGATTGTCAAACGAGATGTTTACAAATAGAACAAAATAACAAAGTGCGAGTGCTGACATGACAGCAGCATCAATAAAGATCAATCAGAATGTGAGAAGGAAGCGTAACAGGGATCCTGCGTCCAATTCCCAGATTATCATGAATTAATTCGATCATCGTAAAATTACGCGTAATACGACGCAGGCACGATACATCGCGGGTGTTTCGTCACTTGCCTAAAATAAATTCCCACTGCTCGCAGCCGAGGGATCTTTCGGGTACTACCTCGAGTTCCAACATCTCTAACGGATTTCTTTGTTGTTCCCCTTACTTTTAAATTAAACTAAGAACAGAGTGCACAACGCGTCTCCAAGTATCATAAGAACTGCGTTGCTCCTTTGTCTACGTATCGCACTGTTCACCAGATAGCCATATTGCTTCCCTAAACAATAAACCTCGACACTCTACTATTACGGCTGGCAAACTGTCACCGAACAGCTGATACGTACCGCGAACTACACGAAATAGAATCAGACTATCGACTGTGTACGAGAACGCACTATTTCGAGGAGGAACTTCGTCTGCGTCGGTTTAGATGTCGCGTTGTATGCGACTCCGTCGACTAAAGTTAGCATTGATCGAAATGTTTAAGCTTTACTTTGGAAATCTTTGGAGATTGATCAGATTTTGAATTAGTTTTTACTTTATTATTTTCCTATAATTTTTGCGAGGCCATTTATCTAGTAGATGCTATACTTGCTATACTTGTGCAAAGTGATCGGTGAAAGCACCGTGCATGCATCAATACGACAAACCAAAACAAATTTTATACCGTTCTTCTTGATAGACTTTTAGTTAGATGCTGGATTCGAGTTAATTTAATTAGATATATTAATTTAATGCATTTCAGATATACTATATGCATATAGCCGACTCTTATCGGCTAGAATTGCTGGCGCGAATGTTTGAATTTGATTTCAGAAATTTTTCTTTAGAATCAATATTCAGTTTACTATTTATCGAATTAAATGCTTAAGTTTTAACGTAAAAAATATTGCATGGAAGATTTATATCAATATAGAAAAATTGCAAATGCTAATCGAGAGGTTTTGAGCGATTGTAAAAGTTGTAAATAAAGCATATGCGATACATCTTTTTTTTGTTATAAGATGTCGGGGTTAAAGATCGTAGATAATAGAATATTGTATTCTTTGTTACCGTTTTATAATCACAAATACACAAAGCAATTTTCAATCGAACAATTAGAAATCTTTCCATGAAAGAATCGTCCCAATTTAAACACTTTCTTATAATAGAGAAGATCTCAATTATTTATAAAAAGAAAGTAGCAGTACAATATAAATAAACACTAGAGATTTTGTTCGTTTCACAGAAAATATTATGTTGATTCTTTTTCAATATGAAATATTCCATTTCTTGATAAAAAGAAAAAAAAATAATGTAAACAAGCAGCTAAAGTTTAACTTTCTTGATTATAAAATTCGTTTCGTGGAAAGTTTTTGTTAATTGTGTTGAAAATTTAGTGATGTAACAAAATCAACTGAGTCAAAACACAAAATAATCTTTCCTATACATATATTTAACGAAAATCAGATTCTAAATTCTAGCCTTAAGATAGCAGTCTGTGAGAGATTCCGTTTAGGTTAAAGAATATATGGTGTGTGAAAAATCTTAGAAGTTATAATTCTCTTTGAGACAATTATCGTGATTAGTAAAAAAAATTTATCAATTTCTGAAATTAATCTGAAAACAGAATCTTAAAGCGAGCTAAAATATTTGATGATCTTGAAACGTGCTTGATAAGGTTAACAGTCTCATCGAATCGTCATTATTACGACAAAAATACTCGTTGTTTCACTATAAATTATAAATTCATTCAAACTATGAATTACTATTATTGACAAAAATTTCAAATAACTTTATTTGTATCTTATCTTAAAGTATATATTATAGTTAAAATAATATATTATGTTAAAGAATTCTAAGTCGAACTAAAACATTTGAAGAATGTGAGTAGCGTTCGGTACAGCTGCAAGTTTTGCAAAACGCCATTGTTACAATCGGAATATTCTTGCCTTGTGAAATCTTTGTTGATGCATACATCGTATGGTCGTGCCCACTGTGTTATGCAATCAATTATGATAACTGTATCATAAGTCGTACAGTCGAGCCTCCAGACACGTCAGGTCACGCATGAACTTCCCGCGAATATGTGCGTGTATGTGTTGTACATGTTTATGTAAACTATATTAACTCTGACATGGGGTCAGAGTTATCAAAATCGAAAGAAACACGAGAAAAAGATAAAAAGAATAGTAATGGAGACGCGAACGATTTCGGGGAATTGACCCCAACCAAAACACGATGACTTTTATTTTAATTCTATCTTCGATTATATAGAGAAAAGAAATAACGAGCCTCAAATAATTTTATTGCAAAACTGTTGTTCATAAATGTGATGAAATTGAATCTGATTTCGGTATATATAGGATTTATATTTATACACGATTATCACTTGCGCAATTGCGTGTAGATTAATTGACAAACAGTCGATTGACAACATCTAGAAAGGACAAGGTTCACGACTCGGCGTCGAAATTTTATCAAAGTGAAATCAGGTAAACATGTTATGTGTCTTAAATTAATCATCAACTGTCTCTTTACTACGAAGCTACATCCTCATCGATAACTTTTTTATTTTAAACAGGATCTTGTTCGATTCGTAACACGCAGAGAATATGAGTGGCTCTGAAGTACAAAAGCTGTTATCTCTGTTCAACTGAAAAAGCGTTCGGTCGTGATCCTTTCGCGAGATTCTTCGAGTTAATGGTCTGTCGCGTCGTCTGGCTGGCGCAGACACGCACAAACCAGTGTATTAATCATTAATTACACGAGGGTGAAGAAAAATGCTGGATGTTGATAAACTCGCGAGTATCTTACCTTGAAATGAGACATTAACTAAATAAACTGTCTGTAATGCTTACTGTAAATGATTTTCAATTTGACTTGATTTGATCTAATCTCAACTGATTCGATGTCAATTTAATGACATGCAATTCAATTTGATGGAGTAATTCGGTTTAAGTCAATTTAATTCGGCCTGATGTAATGTAATACAGTTTAGTTCAATTTAAGTGAATGTTTAACTGATATATTAATTCAGTTTGTAGTCAGTTTAATTTAATGTACTTTAACTCCAAGTCAACCTGGCCTAATATAATTTAACTTAATTCAATTTAATTCGATTCTATAATTTAACTCGATCTAATTTGACTCAAGACTCGATTTGATTCTGTTAAAATTTCACTTAATTTAATTAAGCCTGATTCAACACTAGCCCAATTTGACTCCCTTTGTTTGAAAGCATCGCACACAGTATCAGCTTCACTTTATTGTACGATATTTATAATTAAAAACAAATAAACCTAAATAAATAATCGATTTATCAGAGATTGTCTCGTATCGGAGGAAAACAGGTCATAAATATAATTATATAATTATAATTAAGTGCAGCCTTACCACGGGGAAGTCCGATATCCTGAAATTAACCGCAATTAACGATTTTTTCAGGAAATTAATCATTCGTGGCGCCGATTAAAGGAAAGGCAAACAAAGGTGCGAAGTTTCTGTAAACAATAATGTTGTATGACTAACATGCAACGAATTGCTTAGATCAAAGTGCAACGCGCGAGTATAATTTCCTTTCTCTCGACTATCTCGCTTCCACGTTGTTCTTTTTCCACGCAAATTTACCTCGCGAATGTTCGACGAGACGGCTCGATCGATTTCCTGATCCATGTTAATTACACTACTATACGTTGCATCAACTTCGTAAAAAATATAAAATTGAAATAATTCTTTCATTCAACAATTAGTTATAGAACCCTAGAAATATCTTTCTATTGTTTTTAGAGATATCATAAATATTCGATTAAATATTTATTCATCGGAAAGTGAATTTCGTATCGTACTTAAAAAAGGAGTTCTGGTAATCAAGCGATTGCAATCTTTGTTGATGAATTTATCAAGCATATTTTTCGTTCTCATTGTGAGTCGAATGCATCTCATTGCCTCTAGTCCGTAGTTCACTGTCTGACCGCGATAATTCGCGAATCCCATCATTTGTGTGATAAAGCACGTCTCGCGAAATCGATTTGCGAAAAAACTTATTATAATATTACATTATTTATTATAAAATATATTGCATTCTATTTAACTTGTTGTTTCATCTATATTTTTATTGTTCCTTTACACCAAGGATCTAATTAATTAGTTACAAATCATATATTTCAATTTATTACGAAACAGACGCTCTATTAATCTTCGATTGATCATTGTTCTCTTAACTAATAAAAACGCCAATTATCTTGCGGATAACAAGCGAAGGACGTTGATGACACAAAGAACGACGTTAAGATTCCTAAACGAAATCATTTTATGCAAATGTTTCGACTTTTTCTGTTATACTTTCGCTTATGTTATTTTACAGAATTTTATATTGTTACTAACGTTGTTAATAGAATTCAATTTTTTGATAGCTACTATTTAATTGGAACTTTCAGAAGAGATTCTAGAGAAATTTCTTTACTTTTCATTATCTTCGAATTAATTCATTCAGAAATTCTGCAATGTTTCGCTGCTTGTACTTTGAACTACATACTGTCTTATCGATTAGATACCAGCATTACGAACCGCATCGATCCAACGTTCATTTATAAGCAATTTAATTGCTCTTCGAGACAAGTTATTCTAATCGATTATCGAGTGGAATAGTTGTTACAGTTTATCGATCTTCACGAAATAGAAAATACATCCATCTATCAAAATACATAAATCTCTCGACATGTTGTTTCTTATTGAAATTTATATTAATTATGAAATTACATAAAAATTCGCAGTCTTATAACAATCAGAATGAGTTTTTAATCGTTCGACTTGTCAAATGTTACTCTGTAAAATCTCAATGTTTGTTCAATCAAGCGTGACTCAAAGACAATTCCAGACTTGTCCAAAATATCAAACAATCTTTATCTGTAATTCTTTTTCCAAATATTTGTGCAATGACGCATTTAATCAACAGACCAAAGGTGGAAAGTTGTACAATCTATTGGTCAACGGTATATGAAGTGTTCGTCGATTTTTCTCAAGAACTTCGAGACTAATCTTAATTTACCGTTAGGTACTTAAGAACTCGTTAATGCTCGTTAAAATTGGACATTAAATTTGATACATTAGTAATCCTTATACGAACTCTAAGAGACTTCTGAAAATCTTTTTAAAGGCTACTCTTCGATTGAACAAATAAAGCTAAAAACACAAAGATACTATCGATAACACCAATAATTATAATTTTGACTGTAACTAATTAAAATTACAAGAAAATATTCATTTACTCGCAGTAATCGTTATTTCTTCTGAAATCTAACATGTTCCAAGCTTTTGAGCAAAAGTGTATATGACACAACATCGACGCCGAGAAGATTGGTAAGAATTCTAATTGCAACATCAATTCGTGAATAACTTTTACAGTGAGCTCAGCACACAAAATATTCCAACAAAACGACCAGCCGGAGGGGGGGGCCTAATCCGGCGCGCCAATCCGGAGAGTAACTGCATCGATGCCTCTGTCGCCGCTGTGATACTTCGAATTTACAACGTTGACATTAGGTACAAACGAAATTCGATGTCCGTGCGCCACGATGGAACGTGGTATTTAATCTCGGCAAGAGATAATTAAACGCGAGAGAGCATGTTGGTTGCCGGTCTGTCAGTGCGCGTCGCGTGCTCCACTAGATAGCGGAAAGCGAAAGTGTTGGCGCAAAAATAGAAGAGCAAGTGGCGGGTAACGGTTTCAATATAAAACGGCTCGGCTATTTGCTATTGCAAACCGATTTCGTTTTAATACGACGCGTGAGTCGATTAATCGCTGGATCGCGATTGCTTTTACTTCGACCGACTCTTTGTGCCCAGGTACAGTCCGTCCGAAACTGCGAGAGCGTGCGTATATTCTATATATTCTGTCTAATCTCAATTAGTTTCGATTAGTTACGAAGCGTGGTCGATCATCATTACTGTGGTTCCAAACATTGCCGCCACGACGAACTCACGCCTGGAGTTTGCCAAGTATCAGGTACGTAACGATCGACTTTAAATAATAATAATTCTCTTCTTGAAGTAATAATAATTTTCACCTTCAGAACTGCGGTTCTTCTTCCAGAATCTCTTCGGCGTGTATCTTCCAAAGAAGCCAACTGTCGAAGATCATCAAGCGAATTGGACGCCGCGCAGTGGTAAAAATTTTAGTTTCACCTAAGCAAAAGTTACAAGGTTATTTTTCAGTTAAAATTAATTGAGAAATTGCATCGATGCGCATACACACAGTTATACCTTGCTACTTTCATTTCTCGTCCATTGGTAATTAACCAAATGTTTTGAGACTGCGATGTAGTTCTATTACAACAGAACACTGGCAAAGCCAAGAACCGTGTCGACCGCCAACTGACCCGAAAGTCCAGCGCCGATTCCGCAGGCGTTCCACATCGATCTCCCACTTTGCTCGCCGGAAGTGCTCGTGGCCAATCCGCTAGGGACAAATCGCTAGGGCTCGGGCGAAATCCCTTATCGATCGTATAAAAGAGAGCGACGCAGGATATGTCGCCGAGAATCAATCCGATACGCTGGTCGAACCTCGCCAGCGTCAGTTTCCCGGAGAAACTTCTCCGTAGCTGCAGCCTCTATCAGAGGATCATCGATCGATCGCACGACGAGTCTTCGATATTTCGCACCGGTCGATGCATTCAGCGGCAAACAGAGCGTAGCAAGATTTGCGATTCTGAGCCGTCGAACGATTCCGAACGAGATGCCACACGCAATCGATGCCTACTATCCGCGGTAAGTAGCTCGTTATTCATCATGTTACGACGATGCGAGATACGAGATGTGCACTCTTTCATAAATATGCACAAAATTTCACTCTGCATTATGTAAGATTTTCGAAAGATTTTTATTTCTCTAAAAAAAAGAGGAATCAATTTAGACATTTTGGATAAAATAATTTTTGCACAAAATAATTCAAACGATAAAGAAGTAGGTATGAAAACTTTAGCGGAGAAACTATTTGCAACAATTGTGCAAAATAAATTTTCTAAATTTAGTTTAATATCGCTATAATGTTAACTTAGCTAATAATGCTAGCGGCAGGCAGTACAAAGTACATTAGTTGTTGATTTATGATTCTGGAAATTAATATAGTCCTTCTACATTGACTTATTCACTTTTCATTATTTTAACATAATATTTTAATTTTCAGTTTTATTAATTAAATTTCCGCACCGCTTTTTCCTACAGACAGATGAAAGTAACACTTTTCAAACTTTTACTTTTCTTTTAATGAAAAAGTATACCACAATGTCTATCTATTTTAAACTATGTTCGTTCAAGCATGAAAAGTTTTTAAACGCAATAGCGGCATGTACTTATAAAGGCAACAGGTTTACCGGTAAAAGGAAAATGTATATTCTAATGGGTAGTGTAAGGTACGCAGTAGTACGAAAGTAGCAAAATCATTTTCAACATCATCAGTATAAAACATGTGGGCAACTACCAGGCAGTTACTTTACGAAATAGCAATGTGAAAATTTATTTCCTTATACTGATGTAGCAACAGTTAATTAAAGTAGACACTTTATAGAACCACCTGTTATTCCAATTAAAAGCTAATGTTTAGGCTTTTATGCGTTAAATATAAAATAATTTGAAGAGTAAAATATTTTAATGTAAAGTATGAAAATATTAGAACCTCACAAAATAATTGGCGAAAAAAGGAATTCAAATTGAGATATAAAATGTTGAATAAATACTTTAAAAGTATTAAAATAAATTTCATTTTATTTTCAGAGTGTCCACGCTGGTCTCCAACGTGGCAAAAAATCCATCCATCAACAATTACGAATATATAGGAAAGATACCTTTGTTGAATAGTTTGACAAATTCTCTTCCTCCAAAAGTTTATTCATATATCGAAGAATGCGCATCCCTTTGCTGTCCAAAGGATATTTTCATTTGCGATGGAAGCGATACCGAATACGAGCATCTATTGAATTTTTTGGAAAAGAATGGGACCATATCGCCTTTACCAAAATATGAAAACTGGTGAATATTTAACTTCATTCTAATAATTGATTTCAGGAAGTTCCTTGAATAAATAACCTTCTAGTTATTTTGAGTATTCGTTTCTTGGTCTTTTGCCAACATTGTCTTAATAATGCGTGACTTATAAGATTTTGAACATACAGATATAAACATCTTTTGTAATTTCAATAAAAACTTCAAAGCAGTTCAAAATACAAATAGTATAAATAGAAGAACGTTGGAATAATAATAAAATGTTTCAAACAATAGTCAGTTATGACTTTGACATGTAGAAATTTTACTTTTAGTTGGCTTGCTAGAACAAACCCGGCAGACGTAGCACGCGTCGAGAAACGCACATTTATCAGCACCGAATGCAAACGCGATACTATTCCCATACCGCGCGAAGGTGTCACTGGAGAACTGGGTAACTGGATTTCTCCGAAAGACATGGACAAAGCCATTCTTGAACGATTCCCAGGATGTATGAAAGGTAACTTCCTTGAAAAAAACATTTAATTGTTCAACATATCCGAGACTGACGTTTCGACCAGATCATCTCTATTAGGTTTTAAGACTATTTCTATTTTAAAATTCATTTTTTTACACATTCATTTTTTTTTTTAATTGCAATCCAAGAATTGATCAATGATCAATTGACAATCGAGTCATAAAATAATACTGATCTCGAATATGTCAATTTAACAAATAGAACAAACTGATTATTCAATTTTCATAATTCAGATCGAACAATGTACGTCATCCCCTTTAGCATGGGTCCAGTGGGTTCACCTTTCTCAAAAATTGGAATAGAGATCACAGACTCCGCATACGTTGTTTGTTGTATGAGAATAATGACGAGGATAGGAAAAAAGGTCTTAGAAACGCTTGGCAATGACGATTTTGTCAAGTGTCTGCATTCTGTCGGTGTTCCAAAACGCGACTCAAAGATTGAGATTAATTCTTCTTGGCCCTGTGATCCTGAAAGGACCATCATCCTTCATAGACCAGACAAAAATGAGATAGTTTCTTACGGCAGTGGTTACGGCGGAAATTCTTTGCTTGGCAAAAAGTGTTTCGCCCTAAGAATTGGCTCAACTATTGCTAAGGATGAAGGATGGCTTGCGGAGCATATGCTTGTATGTATAACATTACATAAAAATTCACAATTTCATGTGAAGTAAAAACAACAATTTGATTTTGAAGATGATCGTGTTAAATGTCAAAATTTACTTTTATAGAATATATTTCAGAATATCAAGTTTTGCTATTAATATACGTAAATTAAAAGTAATTGTCTTAAATAATAAAATTTAAAAGTAAATTTTAAATTCTACAATTTACTTTACTACATATAGATTAAAGGCAACTATTTTAAGTTATTAAGTTATTTAAGTTTTATTACTTATCATTTTATGTTAGTGGAAGATATCAAAACAATGAAAATTTCACTATTATTTTCTCATAGACTTTTAATAAATTTTATTTTCAATCGTTACTTGGCATTTGGAAACGCATCAGTCGCTTAAAAGATTCTGTATCAGTTACCTTTTGTAGATACTGGCTGTCACAGATCCAAAAGGTAGAAAGCGTTACATTACTGCAGCGTTCCCGAGTGCATGCGGCAAGACAAACCTAGCCATGCTGAAGCCAACGTTACCAGGGTACAAGATCGAGTGTGTAGGAGATGATATCGCTTGGATGAGATTCGATCAAGAGGGCAGACTTCGTGCCATAAACCCAGAAAATGGTTTCTTCGGCGTAGCTCCCGGAACCAATTCTATCACCAATCCTAATGCTATGAAGACTATTTTTAAGAATACTATTTTCACCAATGTGGCTGCTACCAGCGATGGTGGAGTCTTCTGGGAGGGAATGGAGAAAGAAATCAGTGATGATGTTGAAGTAGGGACTTCATTATCGCTATTATTATTGACTGTAGATGTTTCTGTATTTATAGGGATTGCATTAATTGCAATAATTGCATTTTCTAAGTAATCATATTTGTGTAGATCACCGATTGGCGAGGCAAGAGGTGGACCAGAGGATCCAAGACACCAGCAGCACATCCGAATTCCAGATTCTGTACTCCGATTAAAGAATGTCCTGTTATTGATCCTGATTGGGAAGATTCAGCTGGTGTTCCCATTGATGTTATTCTTTTTGGAGGACGAAGACCAGAAGGCATCCCTCTTATATATCAAGCTAGAAATTGGCAGCACGGTGTTTTTATTGGAGCTTCTATGAGATCTGAAGCTACCGCTGCAGCAGAACACACGGTATGTAATAATTTAAAAAACAATCATTTAACAGACTAATCAAAGAAGCATTAATTATTTTATTGATTTATTGGAGACTGGTGACTCAGACGTTGAGTCATGCAGTCCTTAGTGGCTGAAAATTCAGTGCCTGAGTCATCTACAGAGATTTATATATATTACGAATTTTATTTATAAGAAATTTAAAGATATCGATACGCACAAAATGCATATAATATGCAGAAATAAAAAATATCTAAAATACAGTACTGGTAAATGAAATCTCTGCTTAGGTTTCATCATTTAGTTGTGTTCATAAAAATTCTTCATCATGCTTCAGTACTTCAATTCTATTTTTGGAAATTAATTTGTTTAACAATTAATAATTAGGACAAGGTAATCATGCACGATCCGTTCGCTATGAGACCTTTCTTTGGCTACAATTTCGGGCACTATCTCAATCATTGGTTGAGTATGACCGAAGTGAAGAATGCTAAGCTTCCAGCTATATTTCATGTGAACTGGTTCAGGAAGAATGCGGATGGCAAATATCTATGGCCAGGATTCGGCGAGAATTCTCGCGTTTTGGATTGGATTCTTCGAAGAATTGACGGTGAGGATGTCGCGGTAGATTCTGCCGTAGGTCTGTTACCAAAGTCAGAGTCATTCAATTTGGAGAACTTGAGCAAGAACGTAAATATGGAGGAATTGTTCAGTTTACCGAAATCTTTCTGGGAGAAAGAAATTTGGCATCTTAGGGAATATTTCGATATGCAAGTTGGCGATGATTTACCTGCAGCTATTCGTGAAGAGCTTGAGCTTCTTGCTTGTAACGTGGATAAACTTTAATTGAATCATTTGGTCCCTAATATCGTAGTAAAGTTGAATTATATCTTTTTATTGAAAGGATTTATGAAGATTATAGGAAGTGTGAGATTAAAAGCTATTAAGATTCAGATTTAGTCTCAATTTGAACAGAAATCGTGTTCAGTTTAAAACCTTAAAAAGTTATTAAAATGTTTTATTATATTAACATCTAAACATGGTATTACGACGATTTTCACTTGAACGTCGGTCGCAATTGTTATACTCATTGAAACATTCAATTTGATGTTTCGTTTCAAAAAAATACTCTTCTTTTTTTAATATCGTCTTTTTATTGTAAAGAAATATTTTATGACTGTTTGGTATAAATTTTTTGTGAGAGATCGTATATGAGAATAATAGTGTGTAATTCAGCATTTGTAACAGAAGAAAATTATGTATTTTCAATATATTTTTAAATAAAAGATTTAAGAAATGATCAATTTCTTCATATTTTTTTTAAGTTATTCGTTATCTGAAAGATAATTAAACACTGATATTAGAGTTTTCTAAAATATCTAAATAAATTTTATTTTAAATAAAAGAAGAAAAGTTATACTACTAATTCAATATTTTAATTATCTAAATACTATTGGCGAAAGACTTTATAAGACATTCAAAATTCGTACATTCCGATAAATGTTACAAGATTATTGCAGTCATATACATATACAATTAAAAAATTAAAAATGATTTTATATAAAGAATTTAAAATATCTTAATCGAAATATTGAGATGAAATTTAAACAAATTGCTTATCAGTCTGATTACTATGATGAAGAATAATTTGACTTGTATGAAAAAAATTATAATCTTTATATTTTGTATAGATTAGACTAACATAGGTTATCTTTAAGAAATTCGCTTAAATTTCTTGATCATTACTTTAATAACATTATACCCGTATGTTAAGTATCAAGAAGTAAGTTGAAGACTTTTCTTATACGTAAAGAACATAATATACACTATATATTATATATTTTGAAATATAATATATTATGCAATTTAAAATAAATGATTAATAGAGAAGAATATGTCAAATGCGTGGATTTTACAACAGAAGGATTTAGATGTTATTCAATGCTATTTTTAGTTAAAATATTGCATTTTCTTAAATGATTGTTTCCTTACTGACAATTTTATATGTTCTACAGAAAAAAAATATAAAAGCCATAATTTCAACAATATCACACGAATGAAAATAATAAAATATGTGATTTAAAAAAAAAAATATTTTTATAAGCTAAATGATGGTAATAAGAATGGTAAAAAGAATTTAACAATAATTATTCCATGATTTGTATTGATTAATTTCTAAAACCTTCATGTGCATTAGTCATTAAAATCATAATACAGAAGTTTTCTGACAATCACAAATACATCATTCCTGTATTATTTTTCACTCTCATGCAATTCTACATTAAAAATACAACAAATTATGTTCATGAACTTACTCCATTTGCAACCAAAAGTTTCTTTGTGAACGATATTCTATGTACAAGTTCAACTCTATATCTACCATTAATACATTGATCATCTAATTAACATTAATTACAAATTCACAAAGAATTACATAATATATATCTTTTTTATTAATGAGATATTTTTTTCAATCTCTAGGATTAACTAATATATTCTGATATATACTTTGAAGACTAGATCAATACATTTTTTTTATCAGTCCTTAGCACTTTGCATTAATTTCATAAGATTGCACAAATAATAGTTATGTCCACTTCTTAATCTTGTTTCTTTTTTTTCTTTATATATTATATAATGTCACTATAACTACTGTACAATTGTATATTGTAACTTCACAGTAACAAATATTTGATTAATAAATATATTAACACTTTCGTGCATATTAATATTATAAACACTAATTTATTTCTTATTTAACGCTGTTATATGTCTATCTTTTTTTTTTCCCATTAAAATTTAAACAAGGGCGTCCTCTGAATTTTAGTAAAATCATGAAACTAAAAAGATGTATAGTATTATGTCACTAATCACGAAAGTGTTAATAAATTTTATATACTAATAATATATTTTTTTATAGCCGTTTGTATGTTTTACAATCGAATAACTTAATTTTTTTGTTAAATTAAAAACTAAAATTAAAATAAAATACACAAAATCATAATAAGCAATTAATTCTCAAATAAAATTTTTAAAATTATATATATATATATATATATATAAGCAAAATATAACATCTGATAGAAGGTATATATCAACCGATATAAATGAAAATTCATTAATAATATAATTATTTTATAAACAATAATATTTGCAAAGTATTAATTCTAAAATTTGTATAATTTAATATAAAATCACTCCGGGACGAAAACAAAAAAAACCATTTATAGTTTATTTCGTGTTATATCGTTGTATCGTATGAATCTTTAACTTTTTTAAAAATATAATGCTGATATATTTGATTGAATATTAACTGAAAATGATGTATTTCATTACATCTATTTTAATTTCATAAAATTCATAAATTTAAATATGCATATTTAAAATATCGATTACTTCTTTACTATAATATTACTTCTTGTTAATTCACATTTTGTAATGTACTTGAAATATCACTTGATAATTCATGAACACATAATAGCTAATTTTAGTGAATATGTGCATAGTGAAATAATTCTCCTGATATTGGACAAGACAAGATGTTCTTAAGTAATAAAAGATATAGTGCATTATAACAATATTATCTATGTAGAATTACCTATAAGTATAGATAATCTAAAAAATATGGTTTCAAAGATATAGAGAGCTTTAATCTTTTAGTTCTTTATAATGCATATTGAATACACAAAGTGTTGTATATAACGTAGATTTAAATCTATCGTTATTTTAATTTATACTAATTATCTTTCAGTGTTGCTTTAGTATTGTAGTTCATTAAAATTAATTTAAAAATTCATTTTATGTGTATAATTTTAGAGCTTTTTAATGATCTTAAGAAAAAGTTGTATATAACTTTTTTTCTATCTTTTTGTTCTTTTTTGTTAAAATAAAATCTCAGGTACATACTTCTCACCCATCATGCTTCTTCACCAATGTTTCCAGAGCTCTTGGTATACACAAAGGGCACAATATTTCCGGCTTAGTAGTCTCAGATAACATTTTTCCTAAATATTGAGCTGTACATGGAAGAACTAACGATTCAGATGTTAGTAACTCGGTTTCCATCATTGGGATTACTTCAGTTTTATATAAGGCTAATGGAAAATGATGTCCACATGTGAATATCATCGTGTCTTCTTCAGTTTTGAGAAATCGGTATACTGCATCCGGATCCTAATTCCAAATGTTTGTTTATATAACTATTGATTTAAAGAATATTTCAATTAATGAAATAAATCTATTGTAAATACATAATTTACCTTAATATGTACAAACGCTTTGGAGTCATGAATATTAGAAGACACAGTGCTTATAACTCCTTCCATCATTTCTTTTGAAGTGTTATTTCCACTTGAACCTGGATATCCAGTCAATGGTGGTCCAAATTGGTCAGCCGTTAAAGAAGATAACAGTTTAATGAATTCAAGAGTAGGTTGGCCTAAAAAGAATATTTAATAATTTAATATAATTTTTATTTTATATGAGATTTTAAAATTTCAGATTATTTACCTTGATCAATATGATGTAATAACATTGAACACAGTTGAAGACAAAACTTAATAGAAAAATAGTTAATTGCAATGAAGTTTCTGGTTTCGGTATTATTTTTATTTATGTCTAAATATTTATCCATGATTTCTTGACTAAAAAAATATTTATGTTTATGATTATATAAAAAGATTTAAATAAATATATTAGACAAATAAATATAATAAATTTACCAGAATAATAATAATCCAAGGGGATAAAAAATCGATTGGATGTGCTCTAAAAATATATTTTCTATACTTTGCATTGGTAAATCGTGTTCAATCCAGAATTCAAGCGCATCTTGTAATATTCTAGACCTGGTAGTATCCACTTCGTTTTCCATTTCATTCAAGAAAAACTTGATTACTTTTATAGCTTCATTAGCTATATTATTCTGTCGAGATCGCGTAATTTTCTTTTCAGGAAATGCTGCGTTGCCTTTAGACAACTGATCTACAACATCCTTCATGGGAGTAGAAGCTCCTGAACTATCTTTAGTGGATATCTCTACTTTCTCTTGCTTTCGTAATTGGTTTTCTTTGAAAATAAGATTTTCCATCCATTCTTCCGAATCAGAACCACTGTCAGAATCAAAACTGGCCTCAAATATTCCCATTGGTGCATTTTCACATTTAACATCTTTACACATTTCTTCTAAGCCACCCTGACAATCGAACGTGTACAATTCTTGTTGAAGTGTATGTAAACTATTCAGCGATTTGCTCGCAGGAATTTTCATTTTGTTTTTGACGGCGTAATCGTTGACAGAATCGATCAGATTTTCCTCCACCTGTTTGTTAAAAAGTTCAGTGTTTTTTCTAACATGACGTGTTGATGAAGACTTCTTTAAATGAGATTCATCCATGGACTTTGCATCTATCTTTTCGCAATTTTCAGACTTCACTTTTGAACAAGATTGAAGACTCAGTACATGTAAAATCTTTAACTGATACAAAAACGCATCAGAAATATTATGTTGCAACATAGCTATTTTTGAGCAAGCTTGATAGTTTCCCAACTCAATACACTAAAAACATGGATATAAAGTTATTAATTATACGAAATATTGTTATTACTATAAAAATGTACATTTAACTAATCCTAAATTAATCCTTTTAAGAATAATAAAAGAACCAACCTTTTCAATAATTCTCGATGAATCATATAAACCACAGAAATATTCTAATGCGTAATTTAGCGTCAATTCTCCTGGTGATTTTTCGATAAGGCTTAAAGGACGAACAACACCCGCTAAAGAAGGTACATCGTAACTTTGATAAGAAATAATAGGAGCGGGAATATTAGGAACTTGACTAGGCATGTCCAAAGCTACATGCGATGCGTGAGGGAGCCGTACAATTCGCTTTTTAATCAACACAAGCTTATCGTCGGTGTCACGTGTGTCTTTTGCAGGAAGCCGGCCTAATTGTGCTCTACTATTATTACCCCAAGCTAAAATTGTACCACCTGAAAAAATACGAAATGAAAACTCTGCCACTGGCAGACTATTCAACGAAAACGATCATTTTGTCTTGGAACTAATACAAAAATCTTAGAAGCATAATAGGATAATGAAGTTAAAGTTTGTACTATAAACATAAAACTTGTCTTCTTCAAGCTTTTGTTAACATTTGATAATGCAGTACATTATATAAATACCTGGTTGAATCGCAATCGTATAATCATATCCGCAGTAAACTCCAACAGTTTTTATTATAGGATTTATTTTTTCCTTCAATTCGCTTTCTGACTGAATTAATCTGCTTTCATCATGTACATTTCCATTTCTCTCGCTCACCGAAGAATTCTTTACACCGCCACTTAATTCTTGTTCCTCTTCTACTCGTTTGTAAGCATTATGCCTTGGAGGTACTTGTGCAAAGATTGAAGCAGGATTATAACACAATGGCGTGGGAATCAGCACTTCTCGTCTGCTACCATTGCCTATCTGACCATCCAAGTTTCTACCCCACGTATAAAGCGATCCATCCTTCGTTATGAGTGCATTATGATGGCAACCAGTTGATATCTATCATAAATGGCAAATATATTACAAAATTTAAAGACAGAAAAAATGTTAAAATAAAAAATACAAAAAACAATAAACTTTGGAAATCGTGTTTAAAAGAATGCTTTAACTGACCTGTATGATATCCCCTTTGACTAAACTCGTATCTATAATGGTTGGTTTTAAATGCGTTTGAGCTTCTTCCAATGACCCGACATTTACATTTTTTAAACATATATTATCTAATTTTTTTCGCGATTCTGTACTGATACCGCATGTTCTTGCTTGTCCATTCTTATTTTGTGCATTACTTTCTAAGACTTCTTCGTTAATATCATTCATGTTCGTGGAATCCGTGATTTTTTCAAACTCGTCAATATTATCAAACTGTTTCAAGTCTCGTTGTTCCAATATTCGAGTTCGCTTTTGACTTTGTGCTTGCAATCGAAGAACTTGAGGACTAGCTCCCCATATGTACAATTTATTTGTATAACTAACGGCAAGCTAATAAAAAATAATGTCATTAGCAAATATATGTAATACTTTCTTATTTACTTTAATATAACAAGTATATCCAATAAATTTTTTTTACTTACATTATGGAAATATCCAGTGGCAATAAGAGATATTCTTTCTGATAACGAAACTTTCATTGGCACTGAACTCTTAACATTACTGCCCACACCTAATTGCCCAAAAATATTACAACCAAATGCATATACAATACCCTCCGTTGAAAGAGCTAATGTATGTGCATGGCCAGCACTAATGTAACGTATAACTGTACCAAGTAGAGATGTAACTAACGTAGGAGTCATTTTTTTGTCCGTATTACCATGACCCAATTGACCATGAACACCCCAGCCCCATGTAAAGACTCTGCCGTCCGCAGTCAATGCTACTGAATGATACTGTCCAGCTATTGCATCAATAATGACTTCTTGAGCTAAAGAAGTGATTAATTCAGGAGTTGAACATTGTAGAATTTTGCCTAGACCCAATTGACCGAATTGACTTGATCCCCATGCATAAACGCCATTGTTAGTTACCGCCAAAGTATGACAGTGACCACAAGATACGCTGAGAACTTCAACCTCCATGATCAAAAAAAAAGTTATAGCTTGAGGTGAACCATACCTCAACACGGATGGACCAGTTCCTAATAATTAATTTAAATACAATACATATAAAAAATATAAAGATATACATTTTTAATTATATATATTCACCTAAACAGCCTTGCACAGAACTTCCCCATGTATAAACATTTCCATTCCTAATAAGGGCAACATGAGAGAATCCCAGCGCATAACGGCCTTCTTTTAAAATCAGCATCAGAATTGATATTTTTATGATCCTTTTAATTATATAAACACATGATTATCAATTAATACGAAATGATAAGCAATTTGTATAATAGTTACCTTTTTAAGCTCTAATAATTCAATGTTACATGTAATAGATTCTTGATGTAAAATAGATCTTTTATAAATCAAAGTCAATAAAACTAGTAAAAAAGTTTCTATGATTTCTTCTATCAGTGTATCAGCCTCATCCTACATAAGAAATAAAAATACATATCAATTATATGAATGAATAAACTAACTGTTAATTAGTAAATCAATAATACATACATTTTCCACGAGATCTATAGAATCACATTGACTAGATTGAGAACTATGTGAAGTTGTTCTATTGCGTAACCGGCATCGTACTACTCTAGGTCTTGTCACTGGATTCGTTGGATCGTATAATGTTACTAATCTCTAAAAGATATTTAATGTAATATAAAATAGTATAAAATAATATAATATAAAATAATATAAAATTATTAAGTTGTTTCTATTATTATATTATAAATGCAACCTAAATCTTACTTGAAGTACAAAAATTTGAGAGTCTTGAAGATTATCAAGAATAAATGACATATGACTTCTAGCTAAATCAGGATACACTAACATTGCTTGCATTAGACTTGGTTCACTGATACATATTAACAAACCATCTGAAATAAAACAAGCGTTTTCATAAATATTTCAGCTTCCATGATATAATTATTATTGTGCATTACATGGTGTTGGTTGAAAATTGCTTATGCTGAAAGTATGTATTGTCCTCATAAGTATATCTAGCATTTGTCCATAAAGACCCTTCTGCGTTGCTAAGTGGTGCAACACTTCCCAAAGACACGTCTGTCCAGCGATATTAACTGCTAATAATTCATCGTAAAAAGAATTCGTAGATAAAAAATACCTAAAATTCAAATAACTTTTATCAAATATTTTCTCTACAAAAATTTTTTATAAATCATATATCTAAATTCTTACAAAAATTCTTTATATATAGCCTTGGATTTTTGAGATGAAATTCTAAGTGTTCGTTCGATAAAAGCGAGAACACATAAGTTAGAAAGATGTATCCTTGGTGCTACAGGCAGTTCACTAATAGCAGGAGATGCTAAACAATGTGTGAGACAACGTAATAAATCAGCTGTATAACCAACAGACGCAAATTTTAACATACTCTTCATTATTCTACACTGAAAAAAGAGTAATCATAAAAATTGTATGTAAATTTAATAAGAGAACAATGTTAACATCTTCTTTACATCTACTTACTTTTGACAATTTATAGCAAGCCACAGCACGTGGAAATTCTTTGTTAGTCAAAAGTATATCACCAGCTTGCTCTAATAATTGTTGTGCATTAATGCCGAATACTATAGCCAATTTTGTCGCTTTCTCAAGATCATTATTTTTTAATACTAATTCCATAAAAATTGATAATATTGATTTTCTGCAAACGAAACGATACAATTATTATAAATTTTCATAAAATAGATAAGATGTGATAGAAATATAACACTGACCTTAAAACAATTTTATATACAGAATGATTTGTTACAATTATACAAGTATCCACATGAGGTAATTCAATTTTAACATCTTTTACTGCCTTTGGTAACGCGTATTTGTTTCTAATTTCTTCAGAATGTGTCGTTGGTGCACTATTCGTACAATCAATGGTTCTGTATACAGCGCGTATAACTTCTTTGCTATTCACTAAAGAAAAGTGACCAACAATGCACTCTGGATTGAATTTACCATTATCATTCTTACGAGTCTCGGATAATCTGTCCGATATTACGTACATCACACGCTGACTGACATCAGTAATGAAAAAAAATCGTTGAGTTAATAAAACATTTCTACATGATTCAAATACTTTATGTGCTGATAAAGGTACAGTAGTAAAATTAGGTCCATACACCTGTAATTTCAAAACCATTTATATGTCATATTTGTTATCATAGATAATTAAAAATTAATAAAATATTTCTATACCAATATTTGATTTGTAATAGAATGATAACATGTATACAATTGTTGTCCATCCCTATCTAACTGAGACATCAGAAATACCTCTTTTGACATTGCTTCTGGTGTTATCTGATTCTGATTTACTTCTGTAGAAGAATCAGAATTAATGCTTGTATTTTGAATATTTCGATTACTTGTAATGTCTGTAAAATTAATAAAAGGATCTGATTGATCTAATGATCTATAAAATTTTATTGTTTTTATATATGGAGTTATATATATATATGTATGTGCATATACAAACCATGATATTGTAAATTTTCTCCTAATGTCTGACTTTTCGTTTCTATCAATTTTTGTCTAAGAATTGCAAGTTTGTCCACAGACAATTGCTTGAGTCCTTGCAATCTGGATCTAGTAGAAGCAAATATTCTAGTATTATCATACATGTCATGTGTATGCAACGCATTGTATGATTCTCCATTCTCTAAGTGCTGCAAACAACTGTATGTACGCTGCTCCAAAAGTAATCTCCACTGTCTTCTGGATTGATTTGTTATCAAAAGAGATACAATATCATTACTTTGATCACGACAAATGTGCAGACTGGCAATATTGCCCTTGATTTGTGTAACATTCGTTTGGTGGCCAGTTTCAAGATTTATAAATATAATCTCTCCATACTCAGTCCCAATAATACCAATCTCAGCAGGTATTATCGTACTTTGCCACCATACAATTGCAGTAGGCCTAAAAATTTTAAATTATGAAAATATAATGTGCAAAACATTAAATTATGATTATGTTCCATTAAAAGTCTAATTATGATATGCACTTTGAATGAGACGATTGCGAACTAATAGAAGGAAATGAAGTTATATCATCACTAGTCCATCTTCTATCTTTTTCACAATTTTCATCTACAAAGTATAGAGCAGGGATTATATATACAGATCCATCAACACTTGTAGAGAGCAACCATGATCCCATAAAGTTAAAACATAAAGCTGAGATTTGCTTGTGAGATCCTTGGAACCAAGGTATTCTTTTAATCACTGCAGTAGATACTGAGTCTTTCTTATAATATAAAAAAATTTCGGCACTTCCTGTCACAAGCGCTAGGAACAATCTCTTTCCATATTCACACTGTGTACTGTGTTGTATCTCTGTTGCTTTGATCAAACATTGTAATTTAAACAGACTTTCCTCAGTAAAACTTGTCATTGGCTGAAAGCCTTCCGTGCCTATTTCTGCAATCATTATATATGTATGACTATTGGTAATTTTAATACTACCTGGAAAATATAAAACATTACATTAAATTCTGCTAAAGAAAGATACTCTTAAAAATATTGCTATACAGCATATCAAAAGAAAAACGTATACAACGACTATATAATACACATTTATAAATTTCAAACTGAATTAATTTTTACAAAAACAATACGTCATCGTTAAATTTTAAAGGCATGAAAGATTTTACATTTATAAAACTTCTAACTCCATATAATTAAAATACACAACACGGTCTAAAAATTAAAGAGGTGAAAGAGATCATTATGAACTTCTCTGACAAATATTTCAAATCAGTCATTGACTTTTTAAAATACACAATAAATTATTTGTGTCATGTGCATAATCTCAAAAAGCATGTGGAAAAATTTACATAAAATTCAACGATCGTATTATTCTTATTTGTGATTTCGATTGCATAGTAGTACATCGGGTTAAATATTCACGAGTATATCGCAAGATGTTATACCTCTGTTTATGTACTTGTAAAATAATACAATTGACGAGAAGAAAGCTTCGCCTGTTAAGAAATACTTGTGCTAAAAATAAATGATTGCAAAAGTAACCTAGACCAAATGTCACATTGCGCATTCCGTCGGAACGTATTTATTTTTTCTTACGCGAGAACGAAGAGGATCAATTATTTACAGCGCATTACATTTTTACAGTAACACCGCAGTCAAATTTCTAAACGTCAGAATATCAAGGTTAGATTGTGTTACAATCATCGGTATGACCATCGTGAAGAGATCGAAATTACTAGTTTATCGTGCAAGTCAATATTTGTTGCGTATGCGCCTTGACGGCTCGAATATTAGGCGCGAAATATTAGTACGTATATAAATTCTACAATAAATACTGTTATTAGTACGTATATAAATTCTATAATAAATACCGCAAACGTTTTCTATAATCATTATGCCATTATACCTCGCTTATGCCGTTTAATTAAAAAAATCAAAGCCTAAGCATTTGCATTTCTTAAATTGTTTAAACTAACCTCAATAGTATTTTTTTTTATTCCTGTCAAAAATCACCCTCCACAGACAGAATTCACGTATTTTCTAATCTATCGATATAAAATACATTGGAATTTCACAAAATTCGAACAATGGAACGGATTCGCAAGGCAAATACGCATTTCTCAGTTGGTAAAATTGATAACACGGTACACTTCGCACAGTAGTATCATTTGAAGTGCGCATCAGAAAAAGTGATGGACGATAACGAAAATCGACAAATCAGTGGTGAATAAGTTTTACGTTTTTTCTTTAGAAAGAAGATACCGAAGGAAACGGTGTGTCGTACGATTGATGCGTAACTGAAAGAATTGACAATGGGTTCGAATAAACGGCACAAAACCGAGAAAAGTCGGGACGCTAAGAAGAAGCGTCATCGTAGCCGTTCACGAAGCTATACGCCTGAACGTGAAAAATCGGAAAAGCACAGGCATCACAAAAAGCACAGAAGAAAAGAGCGCAAGGATTATGATAGCGATGGTTATTATCTGATTCATTATTTTTAAACTAGACGAGTACGTTGGCTCGGTGGCTTTTCTCAATGTCGCATGTTTTAGTAGAGGTATTAACTATGCGCGCACCGCCTAGAAAATCTCGTAATTACTTAAGAGCGGTTTTAGATAAGCTAAAGTACTTTTCATCGAACTTTGTCGTTTCCCATCGTGTTCCGATAGTAATGTTCGTGTTTCGTCTGCGCAGACACGTATTTATCGATTTCAAGTTACAAGATTAAGTAATTTGGAAGGGATCAAAGCGAATAATAATGTATACTTTGCATAGGTACATAAGCATTTACTATGATGAGCATACGATAGTTAATATCAGTTAATACTGCTGTTTATTTCATTTCAGTCGAAATAGTTAATGCACCTCCACCCCCAAAAATCTCTAAGTCTTCACATCCGTCAACGCCTCCACCTCCTGAAATTTCTAAGCAGCATAGCCCGTCGCCGAGCAAAGGCGGCGGGACACAAGCCTCTCTGTCCATCGAGGAGACTAACAAGTTGAGAGCAAAGTTAGGTTTGAAACCTTTAGAGGTTGACAGTGGCCCGAAAGATGATCCTAATAAGATTAAGGATGACTTGGGAGAATTTTATCACAAGCCTGCTCCTGACGTTAATGAAAAGTTAAAGACGCAGAAATTAAAAGAGAAAATTGGTACTCAGAAACAGAAGAGATTAATCGAGGCTAATTTAGCCAAAGTAAAAAGTTTAGGTGAATGCGATTCTGATGATGATACCAAAAATTGGATCGACAGAAGCAGACGTTTGGAGGAAGAGAAGAAAAAAGCGGAAGAAAGGGTATTTTTGAAGTGTTCCAAATGTATAATACACAATTAATACATCTTTAGTTAACATTCTGATTTTTTTTATTTCTATATTAGGCAAAAATGTTAGATCAATTAGATGAAGAATTTGGTATTGGAAATTTGGTTAAAGAAGAAATTCACGCTGTCCGCAATATGGCTTACACTGAAAAAAATTTAAAAGGCCTCAAAGTGGAACACAATATTGTAAGTATTTAGATCAACGTTGTTATAATTATTTCAATTATTTACACTACGACGTTCAACAGGACAAATTTGAGGAAGGTAAGACACTGATCTTAACACTGAAAGATCAGGAAGTGTTAGAAGAAGGCGATGATGTGCTCGTTAACGTAAACATAACGGATGAGGAACGTTATCAACGTAATATTTTCAACAAGACGAAAAAGCGCGGTTACGGTGCATACGACGACGATAACTTCGACGAGTTCGGATTCCCAAAGAAAACGATTTTAGAAAAATATGACGAAGAGATCGAAGGGACGAAAAAAGAGACTTTCACTCTAGGTATTAATAATATCAAAGATGTCAAACAGAACAAACTTGACTACGTGAAACAACGTTTGGCAAACAAACGATTAGAATCGTTGCAATTAACAGAGCCGAAACTGGCTAGTGAATATTACAATGAGGAAGAACTTGCAAAATTTAAAAAGCCAAAGAAAAAGGTAAAATTTCATGTCATTTTTGACCACTGTGGAATTAACATTTTTGTTATTATCTATTATTATTACTTCAGGTTCGAAAGATTAGGAAGAAATTAAAAGCGGAAGACTTAATTCCTGAGGATAATGATTATCTTCGAGATCTTGGAAGTAGAAGAACCAAACGAACTGAGGATGTAAAAGAAAATGATGCTTTAGATATTGATGATATGGGAGGTATTTCGTGCATTTTTTTAAAAATTGCAATTATTTCTTGACATTCAAATTATAAATTAAATTGATTTTTCTTCATTCCCAAGCTCCCGCTGAAGATCTCAGTGGAATAAAATTGGAAGAAGACGACAAAGAGCTGGAATTACAATTGGCGTTGAAGAAAGCTCAAAAACTGAAGGAATCACAATCGTCAAGTATTGAAAAGGTTGTTGAAACCATAAAGCAAGAGCCTATGGGCTCTGAAGAAAATCAATCTGGAAATATCGTTCTTAACGCCACTGCAGAATTTTGCAGAACCTTAGGAGACATTCCTACTTATGGTCTTGCCGGAAATAGGGAAGAAAATGGACAGGAACTAATGGTATTGAATGTTTTATTACTATGTTCTTTCTCAAACGGTATTGTCTGAATCTTTTTTCTTTTAAAATAAAAATAATATAGGACTTTGAAATGGACGGAGTCAAAGAGGAACCTCCTGCAAACGAGGAAGAAGATGATGGCCGTGGCGCGTGGAATACTGTTCACTTAGGTATCTTCAGTATCCAAGCACAATCTTTTTTACGCTGTAAAAATCTTATGCAATCGTTTTATATTTTACGAACAGATGAAAGTACGTCAGAACCAGTAGCAATGGAAGCTGCGATTTTGGATGCAGAACCTTCGCTCGGGCACGGCGTTGGTGGAGCGTTAAAACTCGCTATGAGTAAAGGTTATTTACAAAAAGAGGATAGTAGTAGGCCATCGGCGTCTCGTTTCGCTCATCTACAAGCTCAAAATTACTCGATAGAGGACAAGACTTACGGGTATGTACGGAATGAACATAACTATCATTCAATACAAGAAGCTTTCTCATATATTTGAAAAGAGAAACAAGTGTGAGAAATACTCTTCTATTGAATGCACACCAACGAATCTTGTTAGACGAGTCTCTAGTGAATTTCAAACTGTTAGTTAACAGTCGTAAATAGAGAGCTCAGATTTCGGTGCTCGGAAAATGGATGATCTGCTACCGCAACAAGAGATTAACTACTTTGTCGGAGATGATGAAAGGCCTGAGAAGAGAGTAGGATTGATAGAGGTATGTTTATATTATGCGATTTTACTGTTCCAAGCGAGGTCTGTACGAGCGTTCTAGACAAGTCCAAGTATGGATCGAAGTTGCCATTAACATCATTAGTAAGAAAAAAAAGTTCGTCTGCTATCGATAGTATAATTTTGTATTATTGCATTCCGTACATGCATGTTCAAGTATGGACAATAAAATAACCTTTAGGATAAAAACTTAGACATGCTCTTGACTTAAACTTAAATTTTTTCAATATTTATGGGTATATGTTTTATTAAATATGTTATAAAAATTAATTTTTTTTTAGAGGAATGATTACTAATAATTTACTATATAATTAGTTAAACTTAAATATATCTTTCATAAGTATATGATCAATCAATACGATTGATTACGATAATTATATCGACTTGTTTAGATTCGTATTAATTTAATCGCATAATGTAATGTATCTTGGAATTTATAAATTTTCTGTTCGCGGTAACATAAATTTCGAAACACCGAATTCCACGAGCTATCGTTAAGGGTTTACATTTAAATAAAGCTTACTGTTATTTGTATTTCTTTCTGTTTTCTAGAGATGATGACAAATTTGGTAGAAGGGATCGTTTCAATGGTCCAACGTCAGAGTTCAAGGAGAAAGATGGTTTCAAACCGAACGTCAAGCTGGAATACATTGACGACGATGGTCACGTTTTAAGTGCAAAGGAAGCTTTCCGATATCTCTCACATAAATTCCATGGGAAAGGCCCAGGAAAAAATAAGGTCGATCCATTTGTTTTCTACATTCTACCTTCTTTAAACTACGAAATGTAGACTGAATGCAACTTCGTGATTTATAGGTTGAAAAACGAATGAAGAAAGCAGAACAAGAAGTCTTAATGAAGCGAATGTCGTCCACAGACACGCCTCTTGGAACCCTTAATTTATTGCAAGCAAAACAAAAAGAAACTCAGTCGCCATACATAGTACTCAGTGGAAGCAAACAAATGCAAACGTAAAAGAATTTCATGTTGCTATATAATAATAACAGTTGTAAGACATTAATTTTATGAAACTCACGATTGTCTTTCTCTCTTTTCAGGACTAGCATATCGAAGTCAAAACATTAAGTCTTAGAGTTAATTTCTATAAGAACTGTATATAACGTAGAGGCAGAAAAAATCTGTTATCGGTACATTTTTTCAGACAAAACAGTACGTTAATATCGTCAGAAAGCAAATAATTTAAAGCACGTTTCTCCATTGATTTGTTAATTAACTTACATGATAATAAAACACTTATGAGTTTACAAAAGCTACTAATCTTTTTCTTCTATCAATTCCTTTTTTATATCTTTTGATTGTCTATACAAATTTTTAACGTTTAATTAAATTTCATGTAATTACAGAATTGCTCTTGTGTTACATGCAAAAAAGTTTAAAAATTAATTCGCTACAATGAAAATCGCAAATAAATTCATCTCGTCGATCTGGCGTGACAGTGAAACGCGTAATAATTGTTAATAACTGAAAGATTCATCCAAAATTATATTTGAACTCATTGCTCATACTTTTAGTCACATTTACATACAATTTTGGTTTCAATTTCGAACATAGTTTGCGAGAAATTAAATATTAATGAAACGAGTGCTTCGATCTATTGGGTAGAAATTTCAAATTTTTATTTTTTTACATTTTATAGGTTAAATGAAACACAGGAAGAAAACTAGAAAAAGTCTAAAAATGAAGACGCTACTGCAAAAGTTCGTAAATTATTATCCTTAATTGCTATTTTTTCTAAAAGAAAGTTTAATCAATTTATGGGCATTAAACGCTAGCGTAGAACAGCGGAACTAAAATCTATCATTGTCCTCGTCTGTTGCGCTCCTTGTCTGCGCCATTGCATAAGTTTGACAGCTAGCACTTAGGTGTCCATGCATTGATCAAATTTTTATTTGTAAAAAGAAACTTGTTAAACTTAAAAGATTAAATTTATGAACTTTTGCAGATGCAAAAGGTTTTTATATTTTGTACATTTTTTAATGCGCTTTTTGCAATTTTTGCAAATCTTAGAATAGATAGCGGGTAAAGGATTGAACGTCTTGCCAAACGAAGTTGAAATTTGTTCAAACTTTTTTCATGCAAAGCTGATAAATTTTTACGTAGAAGGTAACCTTGGCAATTATTACTACTATTGCTGTACAATCACAGATTATATTGCCATGCATTTGAGATAATAAGCTTGTTATGAAACTTGCAATTAAAAAAAAAAGTTGTATAACGAATAGTGCTGGTCAACTGTGATTACGATTGCAGTTTTTTGTTAACAAAAAAATTTTTACATTATACTGATCATAAATTTATGAATAAATGAAAAAATAGTATAAAATCACGTCAAATGTCTGTGGTAATATAGTTATTTATTTCATACTTGAAGTTTTATCATAAGGGAACATTACAGTTGTCTTACGATATGACCGAAATATTGTATTTTACAGAAGATTTGATAAAGCTTTATTTACATTACAGATCAGATATGCAAAAAAAATTTGATGTATGAAATTTTCGATATAATTTCCTCGGTGTGTATAAAACAGTATAAACTCATATTTTGTCACAGTTCCTTTTTTTCTCAGTAATGATTCTCTCTATCTTTCTCTTTCTCTCTCTCTCTCTCTCTCTCTTTCTCTCTTTGTATACCTAAAATATCTCCTCTTAGTTCTTTAATCAAACAAATTGACTGCTATCACAATAAAATTAAGTATGGGGAACAAACGAATGTCCACGGTTGCATTTTACTTATGTATTATCGACATTAGAATAATAGTTTCTATATACTAACAGTAACATGTGCATAAAAGCTATAAATATATTAACGTTACCTCTTAATTGTTCATCACAATTTATGATTAAAATTCCTAGTTATCTACCCGTAAAAATCGCTATTCGGAAGATAGAAATTTTAATACTACAAAATACTTTATCATTTCTAATGGTTACTATACAAACTTACAGAAACATTCTTTGATATTTCCTTATTTTACAATACGTTACTGTGAAGTGAAATTCATCGCCTTCATCAAAGGCGGAAAGATCAATCGAGACACACGATAAGAGTACGAATTTGTTATTGATATTATTTTGAGTATTTTTTACGAATTATCGGCATCATGATTTCGTATTTAAAAAATGATCTCTTTCCCTACAAGAATGTTAAAACGATATTAAATATTACATATATTCCCTGATATCACAAGGCTTTCCTTTGTGCAAAAATAGTAATAATACTTGCTGATTCCTCGAATCTTACACAGTGCACAATAATTGTATAAATTATGTCTTATAAATATGTTTTGAATATACACGAGATGTTTACAGTTTAAAAACATTTTTTTTTCTTTTTTTTTTAAAGTTTGGCACTTCTCTCGACGATTTACACAAAATTAATAGGAATTCTTCGTAATTAAATGAAAAAATTATCCGAAAATATGATTTTATTATTAAGGCAACGATATATATGTATATTTTGTATTGTTAGCTAGGAATTCTTGAACAACTTTGAAAGACTATCGAAAATTTAAATTATCTCATCCATTAATAAACTTTCTACGTAGCTAAATAAAGATTTCGGGCAACTATGTACTAACAACAAAAGATGTATCATTAATCGAACAAACAACGTTTATTCCTTTAATTCAATATTTATTTCTTAAACGAATTCCTATCAATTTTGTAATAAACTAGTGTACATTTTGATACAGATATGATTTCTACTTGCTGGATTGTAAGAAATTTAGTTTACGCCAGTAACACGTTATTTTATTAAATAATATATCCAATTATGATTATCTACAATTCTGTTCGCAAAAGTCAATAGAAACTATCTTCCGTGTTACTGTCGTTTCAAACAAATCTCTCATCAGCAATTAATATATCATATTAATTTTTGAGAATTACTAAATCGGCTGTACGCATTCTTACTAATTCTTCTTCTCTAAACTTCTCACTTGTCTATATACATAATACGTACTATGTTTGACGCACACACCCATGCACACACATGCACACAATATTCGCCGTGTTTTTTATATATTATAAATTGACTTTGTTATATATATATATATATATATAAGTTTTGCTTCTCTTCCGTTCTCTATCACTTGATATTAAAATCATTGGTACAAGTAAAAGGAAAGTGCGAGTCTCAGCATATTTTGATCGACAAACTGCTCTTTATTACGAACGACGGATATATATCTCGATAAAAAATGAAAATTGCTCGTTGCCGTATCAAAAAGTTATTGTAAGATATATATAAGAGAGAACGACAAATATAAAGGTAAAACCTGGACAATGTTCCGTTCCGTTAGCTTTTCGGATAGACTTTTCTCAAGTTAGTTATCTTCCAAGGTATCTTCCGTGAACGCAGCATCATCAGCAATTGTTATCTGTTCAACGTCTCCATATTCTGGCTCTGGCCGTTCTTGCTCACACCCTCCAAGTCCTGGCCGCTTGGACTTGGAAATCTCGTTGGCTTTATCGACTTTAATTTCGTTGTTCCGCCATATCTGAAGTTCACGTCGCTACAGGAATCCAACGGGTGTATCGTTCCAGTTAAACTCGTCACGTTGTCGTCGTTCGTAACTTCCAACTTGGTAATCGGTACTTTCTTAACGGATCCCAGTTCGTAAGCCGACTTGGACGACTTTAGCTTTATCTTCGCGTTCAACGGCAGCGAAGCCGATTTTTCCAAGTTGATTGGCTGGATCTTCAAATGATTATCATCGTTCTGCGGTATGTCCTGCTCTTCGGACGAGTTCATCGCGTCGGTGATCTGAATGTCAATGTTGACGGTTTTCGGATCGTTCTCGTCGTTTCTGACGCCCTGTTCGCTTGCGTACTCGTTTCTAAGAGCGGCCAATTGTGCTCGTTGCTTTTGAATATGATTGTGCGAGTTTGAGAAAAACGACGAAACTTTCTCGAGTTTCGTGGCCAAGTTTGGTTGGCTCAGCGTGGATTTTAAAGGATAAGGGGGATCTACTACGCTGTTATTTTTCAAGAAGTTGTGAGATTCTCTTCCTGTAGAGTTACTTTTGATCATTCCCATCTTGTTGTCCTCGATCACTTTTAGAGGATACGATCGGCCGGCTGTACTTCTTCGTTTCTCAGCGAGACTCAGCTGAGCGATTATTCGACGAATGTCACCAGGAAATTCAATGTCTGGACGAGTTTCG
The DNA here is from genome assembly GCA_032399605.1 of Melipona beecheii. NCBI lineage: Eukaryota > Metazoa > Arthropoda > Insecta > Hymenoptera > Apidae > Melipona > Melipona beecheii. The sequence continues at coordinate 7,346,522 of JAUCMO010000243.1, read as the reverse complement.
GAGAGTTGTTGAATGAACGCGCCCAATGTGGCGACAGTAACTTCGAGACTACGGTTGTGAGACTCAAGTTTCAACAAGGTCGATTGCTGCACAGATCGTGCTGTCTCCAAACGGTGCAAGTTATTCATAGTAATCTATAAATACAATTTGATTTATTTTAGAAATAGTAAAAATGTATGACTTTTAAATAAGATTAACTTTGAAGGAATTTACTTCGAGTTGCTCGTTGAGTTGAGCGACCTCTTGCGTAAGTTGCTTGTTAAGTATTTTGAACTTTTCCAGACTTTCGATTTGCGGTTTCACCGACATCATTTCTTCTTGCAATACTTGGTATTCCACTCTGTATTCGTTCAATTGCTTCGTGATCTCCTGATCCGGATAGAATACGCGTTTCATAACACGATCCAGAATCTCTTTATCCACAGCTGGCACACGCGTCTATAATTAAAAACAAAAGAATGAAGAAACAATAGTAGTTTTAAACTTCGGAAGTTTAATCCACGAATGTCTTTCTTTCTCACTTTAAGGTATTCCATAATTTCTTCAAAACTGTCGCACATTAATAACTGATCTTGGTGCTCTTCTAACAATGCCATCGATACTCGGAAAAGTACCTCAGTACTTTCCAGAAACAGTAAATCTGCAACGATAGATATATAAAATGAATATTTTAAAACCAAGAATGTGAAAATAAATAATATCTACAAGTGAATTTGTATTCATCTTGTTTTACTTACCAAAAACTCTAGTGACAAAACCAAGTGGAAATTGACTGGCAAACAAAGTTAATAACCATGGTGCAGCGTACAGTGTAGGAGAGACCTCATGCTTGTCGAAATGATTATAAATTGTTGATAACCTATCGTGCAACAGCCTAGATAATTGATACAGATACAATTGCAACGCTGCCATGTCGGGAAGATACAATTTCCTTAGGCCTCTTCGGAACATTAAGTGCCGCAGAAGAAAAAAGGCTTGATCTTCTGACATCTATCAAAGACAGTGTTAAAAGAAATGCAATACATTATGTTTTAAGAAAAAATATTCATCAATAAAAATTGAAAATAAACTAATTACAAAAAATATTTAAACTCACGTGTAAAAGAAGGACGCCAGCCACGAAACTAAGACCCTGACAATAACCAACTTCGTGATCCAAAAGCGAGTAAGCTTTCAATAAATTGAACAAAGCTAATTGTCCAGGTCCCAGAGGTGAACTGAAATACGGATGATTTGGAAATGTTCGCCCCAAATCTATTAAAATTGCATGTTGTTGAGACGTGAGTTGTTTTAAAAGTAAATCGTATGCTGTATTGTAATTAGGAAAATCGTGCGTGTCTATGGGCGGTTGCTTCAAACAAAATTGTTCGGCCAAAAATTGCCATACTTCTCCTCTTTTTCCTTTTGGTACACCTGCATCGATATAAATTATATTACACGCATGTATTACACACACATACATATACATATAATTTTTAGGTCAGAAATAATAAATTTGATATTTTGAAATTTTTATGGCAACTTACCTTGTTTAATAGCGTGTAAAAGCATTTGATTATCACATTTTGTAGAGATCCTTGACTCCTTACTTACAAGAAGATCCCACACTTCTACTAATTCACGAGCGCAACTACTAAGTTCATCATATTCCAATTTTATTCTCTTAACAGTCGCTTCCTCTTGGCGAACTAAAGACAAGTACATTTTTAGATAATTATACGTACGAAAAAACTACTTATTATTTACAAAAAGATATGACATACTATATGATATTACATACCTCTAAGTCTCGCATTTTCTTTCTCCATGCGTATAAGTATCAATTGCTGATTGATTGCCTTCTTCCAAAGTTCCCTTAATTCTTGTTTTGTTCTGCGCGCTGGCATCACCTGAGGGGATTTAATGATACTAATATTTCCTGGTTTATCACTTTCCTTTTCGTGATCTTTATTAGGAGTTACGACTCGATTCAAAATAGCTTGTCTCCACGAGCTATTCGAATGCACCGAATTGTTCCCATCCGCCTCGGTTGGAGACATTTTTGGCGAATTTCCCACCTTCAGGAATCTATATATTCGAAAATATAACTGTCAAAAATCATATACAACATTATGTATCGTAATTCTGAAAAATTATATACGCACATGTCCATCATAGAACTCTTTGGTCCAGTGTTTACAGTTAATTGCTGTTCGGGCGAAACCCTTAGAGATCTGGGCCTGTTAGAATCCGGCGAAATATCGGTTATGGATGACTGTCGCGACATATCGGGGCTTTGGCTACCGCTTTTTTGTATCACAGTGTTGAGGTGGCTCGTATCTTTTAAATGTGAACCAAGTCCAAGGTCGTCCCGCGAACCCTTTCTCTTCATGAGGTTGTCAAAGCTGTTCGTAAGCGAGCGCTTTGCTTTCATGAATATTGTGCTTCCGACACCCACGCTTAAGTACTGATTAAGAAATTCACTCCTGCAAATGTATTACGAATTAAGTGAAGAAATCACCTTAATATGAATGAAACTTGTACGACAAACGTTCGATAAATGCTTGTTCGAGATGGTATCTTTTTTGTTAAAAGAAGTCTCACCTATTCTCCGCTGTGTCATGCACGTGCCTGGCCTGTTTCGCTTCGCAATGGGCACGCAACAGCCTCATTAAAAATTGATTTTGCTCGCGTAAACTTGTCCCTGTGCCGCCAGCAGCTTCGGCATTTTTGTATTTAGTAACGACAATTTCCTGCTCATCCTCCGGCAGTATTTCCATTCGTGTGAAGATGATATTCTGAGTCCTCCTATCGTTTTGTCCTGTGGAACAAGGGGAAAACACGCAAACCTTTTACTCTTACGCGTTCCGCAATTTTCTTGTAAATTAAAGGGGAGGAGGGGAGAAACAAGTACACTCGTAATTACCTTCGATTTCCTGGCACAACTTATTATACCAATACATCGGGCAGTGTTCGCATGAAAATACGGGATATCGCTCCTTTCTTGGAACCTCGCATGTTCCAACAAACGCTTGCGAAATAGCTAAAACAGTCGGTGCATTATTTCAAATTGTGACGCTTTTTTATATCACAACACTGTGCTACACATTATCTTTTTTGCGAAATATACATCGAAAATCTATCGAATATACATATTCGACGCACAGATAAGATTAATTGATAAAAACGAAGTATGTACTATCAAAGTACTATCGACAAACTTTTACTATTACCGGCAACAAGATCATCCGCAACCGATTCCGATTGGCACTTGAATACGTAGCCGATAAAAAACTCCACGTTATTCTCTTTGCAAATAAAACCAAAATGTTCCGGATTCTTGACACCTTGCACGCAACTGGCCACGTCTCTGAGCTGTTTGTGAAGCAGCACTTGCTTCCTATCCGGGCTGATTAGTCTCAAGTCATGCCGGCCTACCTAAAATTGAACGTCAGATTTCAGATACGAGTTTCAATTCAGATACAAATTTCACGTTACGAATAATTTCGTACCTGAAAGAGCATCGTGCGATTATGCTCGTCACTCCCTCTCGCCAAGGAATCCCTCCTGGTATTCAATACGCTGCCCGTGGAAGACGCTCGGGTTCGCATAACTTCCGGCACTTGCACGGAATTATTGTTCGTAACGTCTCGGTTCTCCTCGCGTTCCTCTTTCTCCGCGAGATTGGCGTTCTGCGGCTTTGGAAACGTTTCCACCGACCCGGTGAGCGTCGACGGTACACCCAGCGAGTTGACCGGCGATATGATACCACTTCCGGATACATTCTCTATACTTCCAGCCTCGCTAGCACTGGATTCCTAAAGTACAATTTTTTTTTCTTTTTTTTGTAAATACTCTGTAATTAGCGCGCGCAGCGTGTAATTTATTTCAGAACATTGGAAAATGTGGGGATAATTTACCGTGCTGTTTCTCCTGTTATTGGAAGACGTTAAAAGTGATTGACGTTGATACTCGGAAAGAAAGTTAGTCGCCGATGGTCTCGATTTCTCGAGGCCGTGAACGCGAAATCTTACCAGCGCATCGTCTATGAAGGTCTCGGATACCTTCGGATGCGACACCCTGATTTTCCCCACATAGAGCACCTGAAAACAAATGTCGAGTTAGTCAAGATATCTATTTTTAAAGTATCTATCTGGAAGCTGTTGGTATTATTTTATTTATTATTTTATTATTAGTATTATCATCGATGACAGGTACGACTCTCTATCCATCATAAGTGAAACGAATTTCACTTCCAAACGTCGTAGATGAATGTTAAAGGAAAAGGTTTAAAAAAGAAAAAGGAACGTCACCTCGAAGAAATGGGAAGAGCTTGGAGATATGTCAGCGCCTAGAGACATCAGGCTCGCCGCGCTGCTCTGCGATCTTTGAGGGACATCTCTGTTTTCCTTCATATTTCTGAGGAATTGCTGAACCTAGAAACAAAGGGAAGCATCGAGTTGTAATCTCCCTGGCGACATGTCATTACGGTATTGAAGTTGCAAATTAATTCCTGTCACGCGACACAGAGGACACAATCGCGTCCCGATTCTCGCGAACAAACGCGAATTATTTAAATTTATCGTTCCACATTGACTTTAAGTTCAAGATACACGAATTAAAGACAGAATTAAAGGGAGATTCTTTCTGCGTTCGCTTTAAGATCACGGGTAGGTTTTTGGAACAGATCCCTCTCGATTAAGCCGCAAAGCTCGCCGATTTACGGTTAGCAGCGTGTATCGATTTACGTACATAATTCACGCTGTTCTACGACAATAATGCGGTGCACGTGTCGCATATCGACGACACGTTTTCGAGGAAAAAATTCATCCCAGAAATAGTCCAGGATGTAGCAGCAGCAGCAGCTCGACTGCATCGTTGATACACAAAACTGATTTCGCAAGAAAACGTGCCCCAAACGTGGCCGATGGCCGTGGACCAAAATAAATTTATTTCGAGAGCACTCGCCGACCGCATGGTTTTCCCTTCTTTTTCCCTCCCCCCTTCGCACGTCTCTCAAACAATTTCAGATTCATCATTCGCTCTTAGCCTTCGCCGTGTTTCATTAGCTCTCGCTATTTGTTAACTCATTGTTACGTGTTAACTCATTTAACGAAACAAAACGAATCTTAACTCGACTAAGATCTAAGATTTTACAGTTACGTTTACGATTAAAAATCATTAATCACTGATTAAACGCGAATAATTTATTGATCGTTGTTCGAAGATCTAGGGAAGGTGCAACTAGACCACTGAAAACTAAGTACGCGATGCTACGTCATATCCGACTTGTAAAACAATTTCCTTGCACGAAAGTTACTCTCGTTTCAGAAATTTCTTCCGCTGCAAACACATGCTCGCTGCTGCTGCTGCTACCACATGTGCAAGATCGAGTTTCAAACGGAGATAACGAACGGTTTGCGTATTGCAAATTCTTCGTGCGTCGGGCTCATCCAAGCGTTGCCAGGGTGACTGGCCAAGCGTTAGGTTACACCAATTTTCACGAGCAATCTCGCGTGAGACACGCGAGCTCTCCGCTTCGTTCGCTGTGCAATGACACTGCGAACGAACACGCGCGTCCATCCAGAAGATCGTCCACGAAGAAAAAACGAAAAAGAAAAAAGAACGTCTCCGAGAATTCGGAGAATCGAAGGAAAAAATAAACAGGAAATCGGTTACGGTCTTCGATCGCGAACGTATCGCCAGTGTCACGAACGATGACAACGATGGAATTTATTATGGAAACCACCGGTTGGATTTCGATCGCGCGATGCATCGCGAACGATTAACGAACCGAAGACTCTCGGTTCGAGACGCGACTCGACCGATCAGGAAACAATTGATATCAATGAAAAAAAGATTATGTGGACGAGAGTGGTTATTCGGACGGCCGTGAGAGGTATCCTCGGCTCTGATAGGAGAATCTCGCCAGTGTAGTCGCTACTTGCTGACACAGATCGGCACAAAGCAGCAGTGGGGCTTCCTTTATCCAATTACCAGACGAGTTTTCTTTTTATTATCCAGCAGCCAGCACCCTTTCTCATTCTGTAAAATATGTACGACTGACACTTGATACACCACACTTGGCTGCAATCTGTGCAATGGCGATGAACAACAGCAACACACGGCTACGGGACACATTGAAAGAAACTGGGATTCTTCCCTCTTAATTACTCTTCCATTCGAGATCTTATTATTTTACGAATGAGAACTTGGAGGAGCGTAAGTTTTCCAGGGACGGTGATTAAAATTGTTTTGTTTCGGTGTAAAAATATTATGATTTCAATCATAAATTATTACGTATTATTAATTTATATTAAATATTAGCGACAAATTTATTTTATATATCAGTGAAAAATTATGGAAAATTGTTCATTTTTGAATTCCTCATCTCGAACCATTTACGCGTACACAACAAAAGACGCACGGTTGCGTTAAATACGAGAAACACGTGCTGACGAATTTACTTATCCAACATCTATTGACTCGTGATGAATCGTGATTCGACGAGTCGTAAGAAATTTACGACTTCTCGTCGTCTTTACTTCTGGATTCAATTATTCTTAATAAGAGAACACTTGGATCAGATATAAATAACCTGTTTCTCGTCATTACGTAACACGGCTGCAACAAATCGTACAACAAGGAAACCTTGCGTCATAGTTTTCTATTTCTCGAGTCTTCCAAGAAAAATGTAATTTAAGACTAGTAATTTACCAGTCTGCTTATATTAATATTTTCATCAGTAAATTCCTTTCGAACGACTAACGACAATTCAATTTTCAATGTTCTCTTCCGCTTCAAATGCGCTACTGGGGAGGAATCGTGAATTTTCGCAAGGTCGCCTCGAGCGCTTCTGTTTCTACGCATCTCGTTTCTCCGTCATTGTCGACACTCGCTCGTCCACTCCTAATTGATCGTCATCAATCTGAGGTACGGAAGGCACGCGCGATCGTCGAAAGGAGCACGGTTTTGCGTCGTGACGCTGCTCGATCGAGTGCGTGCATGGGAAATTAGATCGAGTGTCTCCGGGAACGACCCTGTGAACCGTCTCATCGAGCTGCAGTTAAATAGAAACGGGCATTCCGTAAGCCGTGCTCCCGAACCAAGGACGCTCGCATGATCGACGATCGTGAGAAAAAGACGCGGCGGAGAGGTCGTTTTGTCCGCTTTTCCGGCGCGTTTCACGGCCAGGAATTAATGAGATTCACTGCACGCGCGGATCTCACGTCCGTGAATGAACCACCATCATTGTGAGGGAGTCGACGATGAATAGCATTACTTTTTTTCTTTTTTTTTTTTGACAACTGGAATTCCCCGGAATTCCCCGTTTGCACAATTCCCGAACGCAACGGGAATGATACCGTCGTGTAATTTTTTAAAACTGTTTAAAAACTTTGAAATGTAACGTATGAAATGCAATGGTATAATTTTCTTGCTGCGATATTTATAGTTATGTTCGTAAAAAATCTGCTCAGAACGTTTGACGTGCATTCCAATAGCGTTAACAGAGAAATTGACGAGCATTTTGTGGGAACTGACAGATTTAAATCAAACTGCCGAGATACATGTCGAAGGTCGGCGATGTCCCGCAACTCTTGCGCGTGCAGTCGTCTAACACGCATTGTTATTATTTTAATTATATCAATTAATATATATTATTTACATTAAATTTACATCAAATATCAGTGATGTTCTTGCGACGTGTGCGTAGCAATTACCTTTCTAAAGGAGACAAAGGTAAGCTAGTATTTCATGAACGAAGTATTTTTAAATGATTTAAGAAATACGTGAAAATCAAAGAGTAATTTACCTGGCCTCATCTTTTTTTAATTACAGCGTTTCGCAGACCTGTTATTACGTACATTATTGCCTACGACGGAATAGGCAACTGGATATTAATTACTGACGAATGGAAATTTGATGAAAACTGTGTCAAAGATCTCCTATGAACGACAATAGATGCAGATCCATTCATTCTTTCGTGCAATTTAGAATGTTGAGTTAGATTATGATATGATTGAAGCTACGTTATATAACGTGTTTACTGTTCGCTATAGCTCACATATAGTTATGCTATGAACTGCACCATATCCAATATGTTATATACCAAACAAAGTATTGCTTATTTTCATAAAATGAAAATAATCCAAAAACTCTCAACACTTGCAATTAGACGTTTCGTACATCTTGAAAGCTTCGAAAGCGCTGTGCAGGCGCTTTCAGCCCATATTCGTTCGTGCAACAGCAGCGCGAAAAAGAAAAAGAGAAAGAAAAAAGAAAACGGGAGTTACGTTTTTATGCGTGTCGCGCGTCGACCATAATTAAATCCTAATTGCCGGAGGTTGGGCTTAATTTGATTTGACGTTGAAAAAAGGAAAACCTGGAACGTGTCGATAGCCATGCGCGTAAGGTCTTTGATCCTCGTTGACACAGTTTCCATTGAAATGTGGAATGCCTCACGCGTGTCTGCCAATACTTACACAGATGAAAATAAGAATCGTCGATCACCGTACACGAATAATCGTGAATAAATTTTCTCTAATCTAATCTTAAAGATCAAAGTATCATTAAATTGAACTGAAATGCGCAAGTACACTCTAATTCGGATGCGACTAACGAGTGACAGAATACTATAAAAAAAAAATAATTTGTATTTTTATAATTTACATTTATTAAGCAATCTTAATGACCAGGTTAAATTTTTACTCTACATCGCTACTTATTGTTACGTTATTTATTCAGTTTATTTTGCCAAGAAAGTCATACTTGCTGTACAAGTGGCAACGATCGTGGATGGAAACGTTTCAAATCCGTCTAAGAATGTATAGCACACGAAGCGTCTAATTATATGCAGACAGCCTGTCGCTCCCAAATCATGCACGAATATCCATTTCACTCCTGTTATACAAATACCACGTTTACACGTTTTCAAGTTACTAGATTTGCAGCGCCACGCGAATTTTTTCATCATCACCTAAACGATCGTGTTAAATACTTGGAGATGAACGAGTTACGACAACCGGACAATTTTTGAGATAGACAGTTTTCTTTCTACAAATCAATCGAAGATTCTGAGAATTTCTTTCAGAAAACACGTTACAAAATGCACACAGATGTACACGCGCGTCGCGTTCAATTTCATCCATTTTGTCAAAACAAGCTTGCGTAAACATATGCATCGTAGGAAACAAGATGCAAGTATTTTCCATTTGCCGATTTCTGTTTAATTTAACAGTCATAGAGTCGATGATGCACAAGTGCGCAAATACCAAATCAATTTAGTTCACAAGGACATTGTCCTTGATTCTTCTGAACAATACTTTTGGCTATAAATATAGCAGGACACTGACTCGCTACGTACATATTTTCTTTTTTCAGATTCTATGAAGATACATAATACAAAACAATTTACTGTATTCATCAGTCAGTAAAATTTATCGGAGATCTCTCGAGTGAGTGTCTTACTTGCATACTTGCAGCCAGCGGTGTAAATGTTTGATCTAGCAAGACACTTCTTGCAAGGCAACTACAGAAAGATACGTAAGAGGGCATAGCGTACTTCTCGCACGTACGGTGGAACGGCAATAAAAATAAAGGGGAGAGAGACAGAATAAAACGTATCTCTCCTGCGTGACTAAATTAACATTAAGCCCAAAACGAGCAATCGTGTCAATCCGACGGGAACGGGTAAAATGATGATAGCTGTAGTTAATCGCAAATAGTGAGTAAACTGTTGTGTACCTTACACTTTGTTGCAGAAATTACTATTACGCGATTACGCAAGTTAACGAGCATGTTTCTTTTTTTTTTTTCTTGAAGTGACCGTGAGATCTATGAACGAAAAACTGGTTTGCAACTGGTTTTTGCTCTGTACGTATATCCATTGAGACATTCGTTTCGTATTGTTCTACCATCGCCATTTTCTCGTCTCGTCATCGTCATTGGGAGAATTCAAAGAACTGTGAAAGCAGAAACACTGGTACGTGATCGAAATGCTATAACTTTGGCACGAGGCTCCTGACTACTGACAAAATTCGTGACGGAACTCGGATACACGAGTCGATCGAACGCCTCCTTCGGCTTATCGCGCATTTACCAAATTCTGGTTATTACCGGAATTACGTGGAGAAATCTTAATTGGTGATTTTTACTACGCGAGTGATATTCGTTTCGAACAAAACTGGTGAACTTCAGACAAAATATTTCAGAGAAAAATTTGTCTCCGTTGTTAACTAGGGGACTACGGATTTTTATGTACTCACAGAGAATTCAAAAATGTAGTAAAATACAATAATATCTTTTCTGAAAAAAAAAAAAGAACTCGTGTATTGGAAATTTTGATTCTAATTTTTTAAATGTTGACTTTCATTACAACTTCTCTCGATTACAGAATAAATGAGAATTTCGCAAATTCTTTCTAAATGCACAGAGGATTTCGCAGGGAAATCTGATGTATGCCAATATCTTCGTATGTCATATTATTTGACATGGAGATGCCCTCGCTGACTTTTACGAGGTACAATTTGCAGAATGCGGTCTATAGAATGCGGAGAGTGGAACGCAAGACGTGGAATGTAGAATGTAAAAGATGAAATGGCAAGATACGAACTGCAGAAGTATTAAAAATTCATACGGTCAGGTAAAATACATTTCTTATTGGGTTTCATAACACTAACTTCAGTGCATTTTTTTTTTTTTTTAAGAAAAAAATTACTCGGTTGTGTAAGTACAAAATAAAATGCTAACACAGCAACCTTCGCGTGATCGAACAATATAAATAACGCTTATTTTCTCGTATAAATGACGCAGTCCCAGGATTTTTTACCGATCGGGTTGATCCTTGTCCTTTACACTCGTCAGGGCAAAATTCCCAAAGTACGAAAGCAAAAGAATTGGGGAAAGAGTTAAAAGAAATCCTGTGTATGTATATCTTTCCTTTCATCTGTACGTCTGATTTTTTATTTGATCGGTTTTAAATTCCAACTTTTTCGACCATATTGTCTAATTGGATGCAAATTTAATTCTGATCAATAAATAATCTCGGCATTAATTTATGAAATTCATGATGTGGAATTCCTAACGGTCCACAAGAACTTGTCCCACTTCTATTCTACTTACATAAATTACAAATCACAACGTTTTTTGTTTTTAGTAATTTGGTGGTTTAGCATAAGTGGTTACCTGTGTGTAAATTCATACTGAAAAATTGATATAAACGAGTATATTGCGTATTCTGGTAAATATCGAATCAAAACGAAATTACACAGAATAACAGTAACGTAAAATTCAACGTTACTGCTACGTTCTAGAATGGGAAAATGTTTCAAAATAAGCATCCGTTTCCCAAAATGTCTGCTAGGCGGCGGTAGTAGCAGCGAGCAGTTTCAATCACGAAATAATTACGTCAAACTCGACTTTAGACGCTATTTAGTGCTTTACGTAACTTTCACTATCGCGTACGAGGTAAACGTGAGAATGCAACGATATCCTTAAACGCTTAAGAGCCAGCGAATCTCAGTCACGTTTAAGAAATAACACGGAAGAAGTCTGTGCCGAGAAAGCTGATATTTTTCATGGAATAATCGGAACACGATCACACGACAAACATCGCGGCAAAGAGTTGGGATTCCTGCTCGTTCGTCCGCTGTTGTATATTTAGATCCGCGCCTGGTTCCACGAACGTAGTCTTACCGACGACGACGACGACGGCGACGACGGCGGCGACGACGGCGACGAACGGAAACGAAAAGAAAAGGGAAAACAGCTTCCAGACTGGCGAACATCCTCTGTCGCCATCGTGTGCCGTACGCGATTAGTCGCGCGAAGGATGAATAATCTTCTGATAAGCCGATAAGAACGAATAACGTGAGATTAAGACGATACAATAGAATTAGGTATAACCGTGACGAAATATCAATACTGATTGATATTTGAACACATTTCTCGTTTCCGACGTGAATTATTCTCACTTTGTGAACTACTACCAAGGTCTAGATAACAAAGAGAGTCGTGCCAGAAATCTCGAGGCAGTAATTTGACTATGACACACATCTCGTTGTGTTTAAGATCTAACGAACTACTTTTTAAAAAAGTGATTTTAATCGTTTAGTGAAATTTAGGTGATACGAAAAGTCAACCAAAAGATGAACGTGGTATCATGAGAAGATCGTAAACAATGTATGCCTGTTGGGAAATAGAGCGAATAATGCGAGCAAAATGTCATGCGAGGAGTGACAAACATTGTCTTAGAATAAGAGAAAGAAGAGAAGAAAACCAAGAAGGCTAAAGAAAAAAATTAAACATGTGTTCTGTTCCATTTCATTTTTGTTCATACACTGTTTTATATAACTCCTTGAATTTAAAATGAGTCAATTTTTATGTTTCTACTAGAGTTGAACATTCCAATTTTATTAATGTAAAAATTTAACGAAATAAAGATCTCCGAAAAGTCTTTCTAATTTAATTATACAATACAATCAACGACATAACAACATAATAAATGATTTTAATCTATTCCTCGCTTATTCTAGAAAAATACTAAAGAACAACTTGATAATTCCCATGATGCTTGTCTCTTTACAAAATGATCAAATTATCTTCAGCAACAATAAAACTGTTTCCTAGAACTCTTCATTATCTCGACGCTAAATGCACATTTATTTTCCATTCATTTCGAGTAAACGTTGAATATTTCAGTCTGATAATTCTAATACGCAAATAATGCAAGGATTGGTAAATCTTGATCTGCGTTTTTTTATGTACTTTTCTTGTACGAGCAAAGGAAAAAGGACTCGGCGTGCCCATCAAGTAGTGCATGTCATTTTAATTCAAGCTACCTATTTTAAATTTACTTCTTACTTTCATATTGAGTCTATTTAAATCTGCAAAAGTTTGAAAACATTGTACTTTTGTTTTGCATCGTATATTCCATTTCATGTTTATTCAAATTTATTGCTGCGATACTGTGTTATTAATAAATAGGTTGCGATATGCGAAAGTATAGAAAATATCAACAACAAAGGTAACTCAAAGATTGAAACAAATATTTCAGTTCCATTTAGTTTATATATAATATATAATATATAATAAATATCAATAAAAAAATTGTATATATAAATACATGTGAATAATAAAACTTAATACATATAATATTAAAACGTAGCTAACTTAATAAGCAATCTCAAAATTTATACAAAGAGATTAAATAGAAACAGCACAAAAAAGCAATTCTCACAACATCGAATTAAAAAAATCAGGCTACGAACGATTTCTTGATCTACTCACTGCAGGCTTTTTGCCAATAGCGCTTGCATCGCTGTAGGACGTAACCTTCATGTAAGGACTGGAGACGGACATCGGCACGGTAATCATTTTTCCACCGTTTATCTCTCCACTTTTCTCCCATTCGATAGTCGAAAAAAATCGAACGTGAATTCAATCGCCAGGATCACCGGCGGTGTTTTTTTTTTTTTCTCAAATTGAAAGTTTGGCACGTTTTCAGGATCGCGATTTCTGGGAACGCGATTTTTTGGGAGGACGACGCACGATCTTCCTTCCAGATGACAATGACAAAACGATGCTGTTTGGGAGAGTATATTACGCTCTTTCGCGTTAATTTGCCAACTGTCAGACGCGCGCAAGTAATCACTGACTCTGATTTATCGTCGAAAGTTTTGTTCATTCACTTGTGACGGTTCTTCGAATAAATTTTCTACGAACTACGGGAGCATGATTTTGCGGCTACCACTTCGTCAGAAGCGATTTTAGAAGTTCCTCGTGAAGCTTGGTATACGTTGGCATTTAATAGGAAATGATTTATTTTCGACCAAAACTTGTGCGTCTACTTTCAAGGCTGTTCACAATAGTAGAGCCCCGTTTCTCCTCCGAGTCGTGTACGTGCATATCACCGGATTCGATCTCGAAATTTCTAATTCTGATTTAACCGCGAACTTTTGTAATCTTTTTCTCTTTCGATACTTTCGCCGGAAAACGCGGGAGATTTAAATCTTTGGCAAAGTTGGACGTTCCAGTCGAAAAACGATAGTTGGAGTAACTATTTCTGTTTGTCCGATTTTGGCCGATCGTTCAATATTGTTTCTTCAATTGCGTATCGCGCAAGTAATTTTCACCTGTTTTCAATGATTTTTAAATGTTTTTAATGTTTTGTATGATTTCGTTCGGCGTCACTAACTTCGATACTTTCAACGAGAACCGACAACCTGAACCGTCTCGTCTCGAGGCAAGCATTGCACTGATCTAATCGTGGATTAGCGTGCGAACTTTTCTAGTTCAGTCGAAACGACGTTGTTTTCAAGCTGATGTAAGTAGTAACACCTTTACCGACGGACGAGCAAACATCGACTGACACGTAGCGCACCTCCTCGCCTGAACAGACGAATGGACCTCCTTCGTTGACGCGCGCTTCTTTCAGTTAACGTAGGTGGATCATTTTCGCGGAAAATATCTCTAAAAGGGTTGTCATAATTGATCCCGAGCCATTTACTGCCAAACATTTTCTGCCGATATTAACTTATTAAGCTCGTAACGTTTACTCCTCTGTATACGTTGTCTCAATTTCTTATGCGTCATTTGTCACCACAGAGCGTTATAACATAGTTTACTTTATTAATTGTAACATCAAATATCATACATTTTTTTTTTTTTCTTTTGTAATATAAAGTCTGCCGTTAATTAGAAACGAGAGGCCAGTCGAAGAATAACGTGTGGTATTGCAGTTTTACGTGCATTTTGTCGAGTAGATTCAATTGTAGAATGCAGTTATGTAATATTGAATCAATGACGATGATCGAAGGTCATATATATTTTTGCTTTTTTTCGTGACAAGTAGTAACTCGGCAGCCGAGTGTGAAAGGTTTTTAATAATTCGTCACTTTCTCGCGCAGATAGCGTAGTGAATTTTTTAAACTATGGATGAAATTACAACGATTATAACTGTAATATGAACTTTCACTGAAAAAAAAAAAGAGTCGACAATTAATTGCTGACTAAAAATCTGCATTAAATGCAAATTCATTTTCACATGATGCATTTCTGCTTGATTTCACCTTGATCGATTCACGCATCTCTTCTCGTCTTCTTCGTATCATAATGCGCAGTTTAATTTAAAATTCAATCGTGCTTTTTAAACTTTCCATTTCCGTAAATATAAAACATCATTTCCCGATTAAATTACGTAAATCCATCGTCTGACGTTATAAAATAATAATATTAATGAAAATGTTAATGTTAATATTACAGCTCGTAAAAATGAATATTTCAAAAATTCCATTATCTAGAATTAGGTGCTCGGTAAAAAGCAATTATAATATATCACTGTGTACGAAATTATGATAAAGCGCTCCGAAACGCATGCATTTCAGCGTGCATTTCGACTTTTTAAAACGCGCGTGTGCACTCGAATATTTACAACATTTTATAAGCTTGCTATTCGTAAACAACATGATTTGCAAGTCAAACGAGGTTCATTCGATCGACAAAGTTTTCAACGCCTCGTTTAATCGGCTATCTTGGAAAATTTGATTCGCTTTTATGAACCGCCTTAAATAAAACTTGCGCAATCATCCAGACTTCAAAAAACAACGAAATAAAATTTCGACGTGCGCGCTGCTATGCTTTGTTTACATAAACCGCGAAATTTGAATGCTGTAAAATTTGTTGATTTGTCAGCAAATCATCGACGAAGAATATACGTTGTTCGAGGAAGATTAAGATTTATTCGTTTGTTGTTCCTCCAAGAAATGATACGAAATAAACCTTAATTCTCTCATTTTTAATTCTGCGAGTAAAATCTCAAGCGATCGTTATTATTTCGATTCTACCGATCGCATTTAAATTACAGAAGACGACGTCAAAACAAGGAGAGGCGTCGTCAACTATGTAATTTTTCAAGTTTGCTATCTCTCGTTACAAAATAATTTTTTCGCATTTGAATATCAATAGACCATTTTCAAAAGATTGAAACTCCACAATAGAATTCCTCCGTACACGACGGTTATTAGTTTCTTTACACGCATATTCCACCGGGATCATTTGCAATTCAAGTGGCCCCGTCCTCTCACGTTTTACATGCAAAAGCATGTCAGCATTTAACCGATTTCTAAACGCGTGTCCAGTATCATAAAGAAAAAATATGGATAACAGGACCTTTATGTCCTGAATCATTTTTAATCCTTACGTTGTTATAATATTAACAAAGATGCGACTTTAAACCAAGTGCATGAAAAACAATATAGAAGAAAATCAGAAATGTAAACGTCAGAAATATTGGAGAGAAAGTTAGAAAGGGTTAAAGCAAGGATGAAAGCGTCTGCGAACTAGTTTACCGCTTTGAGGATCAAAGATAAAAATTGGCAAAAACATCAAACCTCATTGGTAAACAGTTATTTTAGAAGTGTTGATTCGACAGTGTTTGCTCTTCAATCTATTTCGGTAACATACATCTTATTGATGTAAGAGATAAGCGTTAAGGCCCCAAGCGTCCCTTTTCGTGATTACAATCGAATGCGCGAATAACACGCGATGCGTTCGTATAAATATGTTCATATGCGTTTTTTATCATTTTTTATCATTGGAAAAATCGGAAAAATAAGATATCTGTCATACATTATGTAATTGTTAAAATTTACAAGTAAAAGTCATGTACGCGATAGCAACCTCCAATTTGGAAGTCTCTCGCGGTATGCCGCGATATTGAAACTGAAAAATTCGGCTCGTACATTCTATTCGTTGTCCCTGTTTCGCCCGATCGTGCCGGTGTTAATGAAAAATAGCAGATTGGTCGTGCCGGAGGAACCGGTTTTGTGTCGTTGCGTCACAACGAGTACGCCGAGTATTCGTGTCGTTCGATGCAACAACGATTTTCATTCCAGACAATCGCAACGGTAATTATTGCGCGTACCAAAGCACCACTTGCGCTCGCGGCGATTTCAAGGTCTCTCCTCCCCCCCTCCGCCAACGTTTCATCGTAGACACTTTTCACGACCAAACGTCAACAATTTGACGGATCAAGTAAGTCGTTCGAGAGTTACCCAATTAAATCAGCTGCTTTGGGTCATTATTTGAAACTCTGAGAAACGAATAGTGGCCGAGCGCGAGGAGGCTTTGAAAAAACGGGACTTCAAATTTATGCGCGTGAAAATACGTCTCAGGAATAGACGATACGTTGATCTTGTCATGGTTAAGTCGTATCCTCGTTCTTACATGTTAATTAGGAATTTTAATGAATGATATTCTACTTCGTTAATTTCCAAATTAGTTTCGCTCTAGAATATATTGTTCTGATAAAAACGTGTCTTAGTAGCGATTTTCGAGTTTATTTTATCTTTTGACTAATAAAGATCAACGTCTCAAGATAATTGTCTTATTTATAAACAAGTAGAATAAAATAAAAAGAATATTCAAGAGAAATGATTAGGAATAAATAAAACAGAATTAAAGAACAAGGGAAATATGGTTGTGATAGATACGAGTTTATGCAAGATTTACCAATATGGAACAGTTTAGCTGCTGGTAGCCATAGTAACAGTATCCGGAGCTACTCTACCATTGGAATGCAATAAGAATACCAACGTGTGCCAATGAACCATGAAAGGTCCTTTCATTTCGCTGTCCCATTGTGATTGCATAATCGCGATAATTGCATCCGTCAGGATCTTGTTTCAACAAAGAATGACACAAAATCGTTACTTTTCAACTCTTCTTGTGGAATGTTTTGCTTTCACAGAAGATATAATTAATATTTTATGCGCAATAATTTGGGAAATAATTATTTCTTTAATGTCAAAAATTTCTTGCACTTCTGATATAAAATATATATACTTGTATCTTTTAACTGCAAGATTTATATTGCAATTAAAATTGCAATATAAATTGAAAGATTCACAACTCTGAATATATCGTGGATTCCTAATCTGTTGAATAAAAACTTAACTAAAAACTTAACTAAATATTATCCCAGAAGGGCAAAGAAAGTATTAAAAATATAATTAGGACAATATAATCAAATGACTTGTTTAATTGAAGAATCGCGAGTGAGTGTAGCGCAACAAAAAAAAGTCGTTTGGAAATTTGAGTATTTTTGTTTTTTAGTTTTGTTTAATCACCCTAATTTAATCACCTTGGGATCTTGTCTGAATTTTGCGAGATCACTGTAATCATTCTATTACACTCCGCCATTTTAAACAAAGAGTAAGAACTACCGTGAGTTTTCTTGTTTCGTGTAACCGAGCCAGCCCTTCTACGCTAATTAACCCCCTTTCATCAACTTTGCCATACGTGCATATGTATGCGTTACATTTTTTTGCAACGAGGCGTGGCGAGGAATTTATATACGTACGTTTCTTACAGTAGGACTCCGTGTCTTTCCTTCGGTACATTTTAAACTGTGTTATAAACTAGTTTCACTTGAAATAGCTTTCCGCTATAAATAAATTCGAATATAAATTACTTCTTCTCGAGTATTTTATACTGAAATACTTTTTTTTCGCCCATCGAGCAACACGAAAATCAGAAAACCAACAAAAATGGCTTCATCATATTATTCACGTGCGGCTTTTAATTGTTACTATAGCTTAGCTGGAATGTGACAATAGTTCGGCAAGGAGAATCGATATCTTAGTTAATAAACAACAAATAGCCGATAACGGATCGAACGTCCAATAGATTGGTTGTAGTATTTTTTTTCTTTTTTTCAATTTGTTTCCATTGCTCCCGCTACTATGTACTGATTGTATCGTGATGTTTTCGCGCGACGTACCACTCTGTTTCTACGTTATTAACCCTCTTCTTTTGCCACGTCCTCGTTTGAAGCCGACCAAGTACCGTCGAGTGTCGTCTTCTAATGGTGGTACACTCGACCACCGGCAATCTTAACACGCGGACGAGTTGTAGAGAGGAAAAAAAACATGTTGCTGTGCAACGCTACTGGTACCATGTTTATCATGCGTCAGGCTTCTTATCGGCCTTTCGTTAATTTCGGTTAATCTCGTGTACTTTGGGTTAATCTCGTTGCTGATAATAGGAGAGTGAGGTTCCTGAGCTTCAAGTTCTGTCATTTTGAAGAGGATAGCTAAAAATGAACAGAGAATTTGCAATCGATTGTTAAAGTTTTGTATTCGAATTTTTAGAGAGAGAGATTTTTAACGAGATGCAAAGATGATTTTTTAGTAACATATTAAATTTTAAATTAAAAGAATTTGTGATCTTCAATTTTATAGGATATTTCGAAATATATACTGCATAGATAACGGTAAATCTTAGACAATACTCGTCAGATATTTAACTGACTGCACGGACAATAAAAAAGATTAGAGTGAATTTGTCTCCATCTGCGTCACACGATGCTATTTAAAATTCAATTTAAGAGTTTTAATCGATGGAAGATTTTACTGAAGTATTTCGAAGAATTCGAATTTTAAATGTAACAATAAAATGATACGTAATGCGTAATTTTAACTGCCTCTTCTTCTTATTAACAGAGGTACTATACATGCACCGCACAGAGTGCGGTAAGGGTCATGAGTCAACTATACAATTAATTACATGGTCGTATATTTCCAAGAAATGTTCGAGTTATGGAACGTGTCAACCATCGTTCCAAATTAAAATAAGGAATCTTACTTAGAGATACTTTTGTTTACTGAATTCTACCCATTGTCAGTAATCACTCAACTGGTTAATAATATCAGGAATACTCGTCATCCCCTTCATAAATTGTCACTACCAATCGTCGTTTTACCAGCGTCAATAAAAATAAAAAGATTCGAATTTTGAATATTTTTTAAAAATAAAAATAACAATTAGCGTTTCAATTATCTCCAAAAATAAATTCTAAATCTGAGTTTTCTAAATCAATTGGAAGATATGTCCATGTATATACTTGCAGTCTTAAACTTTTGTAACAAAAGTAAAGTTGCGAACTTATTCGATACAAGTCCAATTACATTCTCATCACCGGACGAGAGTTCAGAGGACCGAAACCGAAACTTCGCACTTCAAAATTTCCTACTGAAGTTTATTTCCTATATACAGGTCGCTTATTTTCTCTATTTAAACGTAATTCATATTGGTCTGTCTGACGTCAAGCTAAGAGCGACGAAATATGGAGGAGCAGCCTCTCACTCATCTTTCTCGTGCTTTTTTTTCGTAAATGCTAAACATATAAATCGATTGGCCGCGTTTCAACCGGGGAATAAATATTGTTCGGTAGTTTATATTGTACGTCGTTTAAGCCTTTCGACTACGAAACGCATCCTCATCGAAAATAGAATCACGTATATGTACAGAGGCGTGAGTGCATCGTGCGCGTTACGTAAGCGATGCACGTGCACAACGAATGTCGATACGGGGGAAACGATCGAAATCTTAGCAGTTTGCACCTAAACCTGTTTGGGCGAGTATAATAATTTCTTGGATCACTCCAAAATACGAGCTTGTTATCGAGACGTTTTAGAAAACAATTTCCGTTTTTAAGTTTTTATCTCAACTTCGTCACTGAAAATAATAAACAATTATTACAATCTGACAAATTGATTTATGTGAGTAGATTATATATATATATATATATATATATGTAAGAAGAAAGAATAGAAAGAAATTGTTAATTGATTTTCATATATAGCATACCAGTTCTGTCCATTGTTTGTGCACGTCATTCACCACGAATAAATTTATGGAAACAAATTGTTTCTTGAGAATTGAATATTAATCACGTGCGTGTGTAATGAAATTGAGAAATTAATAAAAAATTGACCAATTTGATTTCTGAGAGGCTTGACAACCTCTATGCGACAAACGCAATTTGAAATTCGTCTTTTAAAATTTTTTATTATGAAATTTCGCTTGCTTCTGGAACGAAAAGCGATTTATCCTTTCGCCGAGTACCGTCGGATATATTTTTATTGCTTTTTTTTACAGTTACGTGTTCGGGGAGTGCTCTTTAAAACATATTCGCTAGACGTCACAACCAATTTCGCCATATTTTCACCCGGTTCCCGGGAATTAATAGCGACGGTACTCGCACACGGCTTTTATTAAATAATTTTTTACGAGATACAGAGGCTCGTCGAGTGGTGTAATTTATCGTCGTGCTCTGTATATTACTAGCCAACGCGTAACGTACAGCGATTAAAATATGTCACGCGAGATTACATGCTCCTGCGTGTTCTATGTGCTTCCCTATTTTCGTACACATTAGAAGCACATCTTCATTTTGTTATATTTATCTTAGCTCCTTTCTCATTTTAATAACATTCTCCGTCCACTGCACTGATAACTGGTTATCAAGAAATTGTGATACGTGATACGAATATACTTTTTTTTTTTTTTTTACGTCAGTCGACGTTAACATCGGCTAAAATACATTATCAGCATTTATAAGTTTATAAACAAACTCGAGAGTACAGCACCGTTATCACGATCTCGTGACGATGGCAAAAACGTGTGGAAGTAAATACCTCTGAGAAATTTCAATGTCGCGTACTACGATAATTATAACAGCTCTATGCGTTAAACACAATGCACGTTATAGAGTCTCGATAACTTTGCACAACGAGCGATCAACATGGCGTTCCAATTTCGTCACGGAATTGAGTTTTAGAACTCGTATCGATACGTATCGATCTGTGTCGAGCAATTGGACAGCGTCCATCGATCTTTCAATTTACTTAGCACACGTCGGTTCTCAACCTGTATCTCCCAGGGCGAACGAAAAAAAAATCGGGAATCAATAACTGATACCGAAATGAAATTACATTTTTAAATCTACTTCGAATTTTGATATTTTTTTCTAGACATACAAAATGTGACGAACGATTTTTCTTGTTTATACTCACAACATATGCTTATCGCGATATTTAATTAGAAAGAACAGGAATATCCTGTATATCGAATTCTTATTTACAATTATTGTCGTAGTATCTGGGCACACTTTAAAACCTAATTTGAGTCGTCTTGCACAACTGAACTAATATTATTAGCGAAAATTGTACAAGTCACGACGTGTTACCCATACAATAAATTCTTTCGCGTGACATCAACGAACGTCGGTAAATTTTGCAGCTTAAAAACCAATCGATTATTCCATTTGACGCGAAAGTGTCAAATTATAGAGAAAAAAGTCTTGCAACTTGTCAATGTTAATCGACATCGAAATGAACGTTTCGACAGTTGAACGTTCTATCTGATACTGATACGAGTTTCTTTGGCTTTTAAATTTCGAAACGACCGTTACTACGACATACACACGAACTTAACGGACATAACCTGCCCTCTAAGATGGCGGGCTCTCGCGAACGTCAGTCAAATTAATCCCCTATTAATTCAATCCAGATTCCACGGAACGCAATACCGACGCTTAAACATAAATCCACGAAGCTTAACAAGAAATTCATGGTCAACCAGGAGTGTCCCACTTTCCGGCAATGTTCAGTGCACATGTCGACGTCTTATCTGGCAAATGCGTGGGCGTGCAAGCATAGCACCGAACATTCCTCGTAAGTGCAGCAACGCGTAGCGCGCCACTTTGCTGGACAAAGATGCAAAATCATTTCGCATAATGCCGTGTGAGCATTCTAAAAGATGCTGATAAAACGAGATGAACGATGCAAACGATATAGGCTTACTCAGCTGGTTCGGGAGAACATTGGTGAGAACATTGCGATGGTAATTTTAAATCAACAATATTGCGATAACCATTATCAACGCTATAATGATGTATTAATTATTCTAGATAAGATATTCGAACAGGAAATATTTTTTTCAAGAATTGACGTGGAGAAGTAATTACTAGATAGACTATCTTATTTTCATTCTCTCGTTTTTTACAATTTTATGAGGAAAACAGAAAACTTTATATAGTACGTGTATAACAAGTATACACATGTGCTACATAGTACGTAGATTTCTATATGTTGTAGAAAACATAATAGAATTTTAAAATGGTATGTTATAATATATATATATATATATATACTATTATGTATTACAATTATATAATCGTACATTATAGTAATGTATGATATAAATAAAACATGCTTTTAATATAGAATAGAATAGAAAAATGTGAATTATTTTGTAGTCGCCATCTTTCGGTATTTTTAGATATTACGAGAGACTGTGTCCCTGACTGTGTCAATACATTTGGACAACACAACGCTAGTACATTTAGTAACACGAGCAAACACTTTCTACTAATTGCCTTAGAATGTTTCACCTGGAAAATTGTATAGACACATCGATCCCTTATCTGTCGGGAGTACAGGCGTACGAACTTGATACGAGAAATTCCCAGTATAGGTTATCGCGTATATAACATATTATTTGAATAAATGACGGTAATATAGGTGAATGTTTGCTTCGGAACGTATTAAGTGCTTTTACTGGTCAGTATCTACTTTATTATAGTGTTTATCAATGTTGACATAACAAGAGTTTCTCTCTAATTAGTCAGAATAAAAGACAGCGTTCAACATTTTTAAAAATTATTTCCAAAAGTTTCCTTCTTAAAGAAGATTTACTTTCAGTGTACACTACCAAAAAGAAATTAAGATGACTCAAGATGACTCATCTCTGATGGTTAGCAACATGAAGCAGCTGCGATACTCGCCAAATTTCTCTAAATAGAACGATTTTCAACAAGATTGTAAGTTTACAGAGTGTCAATGATTTAATCTTCTCTATTACTGATTATGTTGGTAATCAAATGTTTCCATTTTACTGTTAAACTGTTCGTGCTGAACTTACTTATACGTAGTTAGAGTGACACGATGTTTCCACAGGATCGAACACACGATATCCCTGAACGAAGTTTCGCGCGGATCCTGGAACCACTTAATGGAAACGATGCAAATACACAATCACCAGATCACGGTCCGGTAGTTTCGCGAAGTCCGCGAACGGCTCCGATGCCATTCGTGCAACGGGAGCTAATGGTTGCGAGATGATACCCGTAACGATCGTTAAGGACAAACTTAATAATAGTAGCCGGATATTTACTATAGATCGTGAGTCGTCTAATTGGCCGGTCGGAGACGAATTCATGACTGGCGGCCACTTTGCGAATATATCGCGAGCACCGAGCCAAAATCGTCGCACGAAACACAGATTCGCTATCTACGAAAGGTGCGCTATACATTGTAGAGAGCCGTAACATACACAAATAGACATATAAGTATCTTTGTACGTACAACTTTGTATAATGTGTCTTAATGTGTAGAAGTGCCTTGCTAATTGGCCATGAATCAAAATCTTATTTGGTCAATTAATGAAAAGCGTATCTACCTCCAAGTATTCCCAGTATTTTCTTTCCGCATTGTGAAGAATGAATCAAATACTTGATACTTTTGTTCATTTTACATAGTGATTCATAATAGTATTTGCTGTGAACATATTATACAATTTAATAATTTTCACATATTTTCACATGAATTTCACAGTCAGTTTCAAGAAGTGGTGAGGATAGAGATAGTCAGCAAAGCAAAATTTTGACCAGTTAACGTGGCACTATTGTATACGACTGCGTGGGTGCAACCTGTGCATGCACGAAAGAATTACCGCTCGCGGGGAACTGTTCTTGTCGTTCTTCTTAATCGACAATTAAGATTATGCAATCTTCGAGATAATTTATTGTTTTAAATTTATCTAATTGAAGTACTGACGTGAGTAACACCGTACTGATGAAATTATGCGATTAATATTTTATTTGCTTATTTAAACACAGAAGCATAAATGAATGATCTAATTGATCTAAATGATTTAAACCTCAATTTTTAACTTTCAAATTCTATGTGATAAAGTTTATTTCGAAATACATATAAAATTTTTTTCTTATTTTTGTTGTAAATCATGAATTTCATTTGCTTATTTTAGATAACAGCAAAAAGTTTAGCTCAATGTACCGACAGTATTCCAAATTAATATTAATGGAAATAGATACTAAATTAGTCACTAAACCTATAGACTATCAATTTAACTACGTCAAAGAACAAATAAATATATATGAGGGTTATTGACTGTTTGTAACATTTGGCACAGTCTATATTTTATAATTCTTACAGGTCTTTGGTGATATTTCGAATAGTGACGTAATTGGCGTGTTATGACACTAGAGGTCGTCGAACTCGGTGCATCACTTTCCACCTGCACGTTGCTCAACCAAACATTAGAAAATCGGGCTTGTGCGAATTATTTCCCGATAATCCGTGTTACTACCGTATTTAACTTTAGGCAAAACCTGAAGAAAAGAATCTACTATCTCATCTTTATTGATATTAGAATTTCACAAATAACGCACAGAGACGGAAATATTGTCTCTGTCGATAAAAAAATTTGAGCAATTTACTTTCTGAAACCAAATGAAACGATTTCGACACAGATAGTCGTAAAAGTATCGAAAGCATCGAAATAAAGATAAAAAAAAAATAAACTATATTGTTTTGAATTTCTGCGATATCTTGTAGATATCGTTTCGAGGTTTTAGATTCTGTAAGTGATAAAACGCAGCGAAACAAGTTTTCGAGTAGGAAATTGTGATGACTCCAGGAAATATAAGCGAGTTTCGCGAACGTTAAAAAATACCATGTTAAGTAACTCTAATTGCAGACGTAATTTATTGCTTAAGCAAACTCGAGGAAGTTATTATTGCATCCAGAACGATTTTTCTTTTCTTTACGACGACGAAATTTTATCGTCGAAATTTCTTAACGACATAACCTTTGAAACCTTCCAGCTACTACAACAATTCGTAAATTATTCGATACCAAACAATTTTTACATACTGTAATAAAAAAATACTTGCATACAGCAGCAATTCACTACTGCACTACAGTTATGTTTATTTACATAATAACGTAAATTTAATTTTAGCATCGATATAATTAGGCTACGCATTTTTATGCAAATCAAGACTTTTGTGAGATAATATTTTTTGCAATTATACGTAATGTATTTTATTTAACAAACATATTGCGTGTACTAAGTTGACACATACAAGGTCAACAGTCCTTCAATCGAGTAATCATGGATTTCATATCGTAAGGAAATGAATATTTTGAATGTATATTGCAGGACCTAACCTAAATTCCAATGAGTATTTGTTACTTGACATTTACTTACTCTCCTGTGATTTGGCGCCAGGATAATTCCGCTTTCTCTCTAGATGCCGTTTGTCCTGAATTGACAGAAATGTTCTCGCATCTAACGTTCACCGACCCAATCCTTGCACGGCATCTTCGCGTCGGTCGCGCGAACGTTAAAGCGTCGGATAAACACGCGATAATTCGTTCCTGCCGAATTGCGCGTTCCCGATCGACTTTTATTTGAAGAAACACACATTACAACGCGGACAAAACTCGAACAACGACGTTCACTGATCGACACCGGTATCACGAATGCAACTCGCTTTTGTTTACTCTCTCCGAGCGCCGTCAGCAGGTGGCGCGCGAAAAAGTGGGGGTACCACAGATAATCGTTCAAATCTTGAATATCGAAATGTTCAGTTAAATCAGAATTTAAATTTAAATTTTTTACAGTATTAAAACTCTAATTTTAAGATCTCCAATAATTTCAATGACTATGAAAATTCAAATTACATCGGAAACGATTCGATATATAAATCGATATATTATATTTATTTTGCTCAAGTGTTGTAACGAAAGAAAAAATATCACGCTTGTTGTTTTTTTTCTCATTGTTTTATTTATGCGAAGAAAATAACATCTATTTGCAGGGTATAAGCATCTTTGACATGTACGGACCGTCGAGTTCGTATCCCATTTTTCGGTAGTAGTTTCTAGTCCCGACGCCTGGATAGAATCATATGTGTAGTAATACTTAAAATACTCGTTGTTAGAATTGTAATATAAGATCTGTACCTGATATAACAGCGATTTTGTGAGATCCATGTTCTTCCTTTGCTATTCGTTCAGCTTCTTCCATTAGTAACATTCCGAATCCTTGATGTTGAAATTTTGTAGGATCACGAGCGTTTACCGGAACGACACTACCATATACATGAAGTTCTCTTACTATTGAACATCTGTCTTTAAGTTCTGGTCTATAAAACATATTTGATTAATATAACAGAGTTTCAATGTTTCAAATATATTCTTAGAATAGTTTCGACGATTTGATTTTACCTAAATGTATCGCTTGAACATTTTCTTAACCTCAACAAACCAACCAAAATATCTTGTGTGGGATCTTCGTAAGACAGAAATGTTTCCCACCCACCATTGGCAACGTAATCACGACGTATAAATTCTACTTCGTAAGGTTTTACTTTATGATGTATTTCCTGAATGCCAACTTCTCGAGTTCTAACATCACGACAATCCATTCCTAAATCTTTCATTCTTGCCAGTGCCAATTCGCGTAAATTTCCATGTTCTACGCCCGAGCTGCGTATTTTAAAAGTAAATTTAAATTAAACACAGATAACATTATAAAGTGAGAATGTGATATAATTATATAAATAAGATTACCTGACTAAAGGCATAGGTATATCTCTTTGTACACGATACACACGAGTCCAAGGGGGTATTAGAGACAAAATTCGAGCTATAAGATCTATTAAAATGCTCGGTGGATAGCTTTTGTATCTTCCAGTTTTCCATAATTCATATAAGCCTGTACCACGAATAACTAACGTTGGATAAATCTTCAGACCATCTGCTCTGAAAGCAGGGCTTTCAAAGAATTCCTAAAAATATGTACAACTTCTTTGAAGAATTATAAAAATGAATAAAAAATATATTAGAGTTACAACTCACAATGAATTGATTAACATCTCTTTCAATATCGACATTTGGTAAATCTGGCATCATATGCGCTATCACTTTAAAACCAGCATCTTTCGATAGTTGAAAACTCTCGCACACTGCACGAACTGTGTGTCCTCTGTTAGTATCTCGCGCTATGTCTTCATATACTGATTGAACTCCAATCTCTAAACGAGTACACCTGTTATATTTGTTCAAAATACAAGTTAAAAAAAGATAAAAAGATATTTATCCTTATAAATTATTATAATATATGTACCCGTAACGTAACATGTCAGAAAGGTGTTTTTTAAGGCAATAATCAGGACGTGTTTCTATAGTGATACCAATACATTTTGTGCGACTCCGTTCAGAAAATTTGACTGCTTCATCAACATTACTGCTTACGTGACCAGAGAGGGCATCGTGCAAGTTTCGAATAAAGTAATCTCTGTAATCCTCTGGAAGAGACATGAAAGTACCTCCCATAACAATAAATTCAATTTTATCCACACTGTGCCCTAATTGTTTCAACTGTAACATTTTGTGATTATCATTTAATGTTTTTTATGTGATTAAATTAATAAGTTCCTAACTTTACCTGTTCTACACGGTGTCTAGTTTGTAGAAATGGATTATACCTGGCTCTAATGGCTCTCATCGATGTAGGTTCATAACCAGTATAAGACTGCGTAGAGTATTCAAAATCAGAGTCAGGTCCACCAGGACAATATACACAAATATTTCCTGTCATATTGATATGAGGACATCTATGAGGTTTACACATTACAGCTACAACAGCAATCTACAAAGATCAAATTAAATATAGTAAAACTATGATTTACAAATATATTTGCAATTATAATTGCACCCTCATAATGAAACAAAATATTAACCCCACTGGCAGTTCTAATTGGTTTGGCTTTTAATTTTGGTACTAATATATTTCTTGCATCAATAGGAACAGCTGCTATAATATCAACCAATCTTGGTGAAGTTTCCAAACCATATTTAGAAGCAATTCGTGTTTTCAGTTTATTTAAATCAACATCTCTGTTTTCATCGTGTGCTTTCAACAGTTCTTGTATAATTTCTCCAATAGTTATAACCATACGTTCTTCCTTACTTTGTTCAAATTCTAAAATTAAATACAGTGTACTTAATTAAATAATGAAACTATCTTTTCTACAAATAGTACTGTAAAATAAATTATTATATATAACATTGTTTTTCTCAATAATTTACCTTTTCTCTTTTTTACCATGATGATATTTTTAAATAAAACGTATTACAAATAATACAATTGCTACTATCTTTTGCAAGGTATAAATATTTATTGTTGAACAAGATTCAATTGTAAGGTTAGGTTTGACATTACAGACATGTTTCAGTCATTGACTAAGGATAAGTATCAATCTCGAAAAAAATTAGACTCTTTTTTACGCCATCTGTGATTTATTATGGTAAAATAAAAATTTTAATTTGAAGCAATAAAAATGATAGTATTATTTTTATTATTATTATTACAAACAAGCACAGTTACATAGAACAGTGTTTTAGAATGGCATTTATAATAGAAAAACTTTAACATTCATAAAAACTGAAATTACTCAAGACATGTTTATTTAAGTTAGATTAAAATATAAAATTACAGATACTTTGTTATTTAATAAACAAAAAAAATTAGGTAAAGGAATTTATTATATTTGGTCTCACGTTAATACGAAATACGTTGACAACGATTTTAGTTTAAATACATCATAAAAATAGTAAAATGTATTGCGATATTTAATCGATATAATTTCTTGCAATTGATGTAATTACGATGTAAGTATACTTGATCGCTTCTTTCGTTGTTACATCTACTGTTGACTCGTATTACGATCTTTCAAATCGATATTTAGGCTTTACTATTGTTTCATTTTTATGTAATTTGACTCTTTTTATACGTTTATTGAAATGTTTCCCTGTTCTTTTGTACAGACCGTCATTTAATTATGAAGGAAACTTTGAAGCAGATGGGGGACGCTGCAAAATTCAAAAGAACGCCAACAGTTTTTTATGATGGTATGGTAATATTTAATTTATTCTAACTAAAGCAGGCGTATTTACACGTTGTTTTTCCTTTTTGTTGAATAATTAATAACTTTTTAATTTTGAGAATGGATGCTATTATGTATGCTATTTCAGTTTTATTTGAAATGAAAAGAAACGCGCCAGATTTGATCTTTGTATTCATAAGAATCTTCATAGATATTTGACAATAGAATTCGATATTAAGTAATATTTTAAAAAATGTAATATTATTTTAAACATACTAATTATATATTTTATATTCTTAATATATATATATATATATATATCAATATGATTAGAATTTGATTTAAAATTTCAAATTTGAACGGAATTTTATTTTTCATTGTTTCAAATTGTTGAATTTAATTTTTAACAACAAATTTTAATAATCTGTGCTTTATTTCAGATTATTCCTATTCGATGATGGCTTCTTCTGGATCACAATTATATCGATGACAATATTCTTCTCATTTATTCGTGAGTTGCATACATTTTTGTTCCTCTGATCACTCAATCATGTCGTAGGATGAAAGGTCCGTAACGATACGAGTGACTAGTTGTATTCTGTAGTAATTTCAACGAGTATAGTGACCGCGGATATTTGTTATGTCCGTGGGTAGTAATATTATCATCTCTATGTTTTATTTATTAGTTCAGGATAGGTCTTCTTGCATATCGCGATTTTAAATAACAATAACATATTAATAATTGATATGAGTATATATTAACAAAATATTACAATATAAAGAATCAAATAGAATTTAATAGTACTTGAGAGATAAAATTTGTTTAACTTTTTACATGCAAGAAGACACTTCGCGACAGACAGATTTCAGAATCAAAGCAATGATTTTGAATTTTACTTTTGTGCTTTCAGTATGCTTTGATAAAGAATTTGTCTGAGGATATTTTCATCAATATTTCGTTTACAATCATTACTATTCATTGTAATATTATTTGTACTTGAACGAACTTCTTTTACTCAATTAAAGTAATTCATTAAATTGTTAAAGTAAATTGTAAAGTAGAATAATTGAAAATTAAAATGAAGAAAATACAATACTAAAGAATGTTAGCTCGTTAGATACAAAATAGATATGTTGATCATCTTTTTAGCTCAGGATTTTCAGGTTTACTCCTTTCCATGTTTCTGTTCATTAACAGAATTCACACGTCAAAGTGCATCACGCTCGAAGAAAGAAGAGGCCCGGCAAATTGCCATAGAAGAGGGCTGCAAATGGCTTATCACCCTCTGGAATAGGAAATCTATTCAGAGCATGGGAAGTCATCCTTGGTTGTAGTACTTTGTCACTATGCTCGTTTTTAGTATTTGTATTATGTAGTAGTAGTACTTTTTTTTTTTTTTTGACCAATGTATATGTTGGTTCACCATCTTGGAGGCAAGCTCGCGGTTTCTGTTTTGAAAAATGTTTTGAAAAATTAATTACAAGTGATAATAGAATTGCGAGATAATCAAGATTTTGCGTTGTAAATTAAAGTTGATTTCGGTTTACAAACGTGTTTGTTCTTAGCATTTTTGATTATAAATTCTTAAAAAGAATAACCATCAGATTTTCATACTTTATATAAAATTGAATTAAAAAATTTTAATTTTAGAAAGAAAATGAGAAAGCGTGTTGGTATTATAACATCGTTTTATTAGATTTAAATCGAAATTGGTTATAAATTATGGTGATGAGTTTGAATACTAGGACTAGGACAAATGGTTCTCGCTGCTCTGCTTTGTATACTCAATTTCATATTGCGTACAGTTGGTGAAGGATAAACATGATCGTCTGCAACTCCTTTCCCTTTCTTTTCTTCTTACATACACACATGTATAACCACGCGTGTTATTTCACCCTCGTCTCTCTTAACTCCCACTTCTCTTAATTCGCATTTTCTAATGCACAACCGCCCTTCCATCTCTTTCACTTTCGTTTTTCTACTCTGTTATTGTTACAATATAATCGTAATAACGCCTGCTCAACTATGACAAATGCACCAAATTCCAGCACCCAGTGTGCATAAGGAATGCAGTGCGAAAGATATCTTTTCCACTCAACACAATTTCTCTTTACTTGTAATGTAACCCATACAAAATTCGAGAAACGTAACATGTAACACCCTTATGCGTAGTAGCTCTTACGTAAGAATCATTATTGTTTTATAATTATATAATATCGTAAGAAATTAAACGAAATGAGACAAGATCGAAAGGTTGTATTCGATCCGTTACACTGAACCAGCGTTTCCGTTCGCCAACGATTGTGCACGCGTGTTGCACGATACTGTTTGACCGAACTTCCGCGTGTGGAGAACGTCGAGTGAACAACAAAATCTCCGATCGCCGCACTTCTTATGCTCTAGAATCGCTCGATCTTGATACATCGTACGAATCGGTGATGCTACAGACCAAAAAATGACAAATGAACCAATCCCGCGGACGGCGCTACGCTGGTAGATCTCTCTCAATCGCCAATATCATTCGCCCCAAAGAAAAAAAAAAAAAAAAAAAAAAAAAAAAAGGATCGAAAGGGAATATCGGCGGTTTCATCGTTTTTCTAATTACAAGTTGCCAGCAACTCTTTAATACCAGCTTCAAAGAGCTCCGTCCACGGTACAACGTCCGTAATATAGTCCTCCTAAGAAGTAGCTCGTTTCGGGAGCTCAACCGGAAGTTTCTCGTTCACCTTCACGCTCGAACCCGCCAGTGAGACTCGAGCCTCCGAGAGACGCAAGTCCCTCAACTGACTGCAAACGTAAGGTTGCATCCGGTGATAGAATGTTCGCGAGACACGTTCAATAAGCAACGCGACTTCGAGGCAATACGCAACGTGGTTCGTCTGTCTCGCGATGCGGTCAGTAAAACGATACAACGTTTAATCGCACTTTATTGGGCGACAGGTGAATCGCTTGATTGGGCGACAGGTGAAATAATTTAAGAGAAAATTAGAAAACAAATCGTAGGTGTTTTCGTACTTTAATTAACGGAACAAAAAAAGTAAACGCATCGCGAAGCAGAGGAATGACAATAAAATACAACGTCGTGAACGCGCGTCGCTTCGTAGATTAAAATCGACCAAAGTGCGCATTTCTCTGCTCCGAGAAATGCCGTTCTTTATCGACTCGTGCATCGACGTGTGGCAGTGATTACAGCGATAGATCGAAAATCGATCGATCGACTACACGAGCTCGAGCTTAGCGCGTCTCTCCCCGGGGGGGGGGGACTTTTGTTTCGCCGCGAGAGACATTCCAACTAGTAATTGAGACTAATGAACCGTTCTCCTCGACTCGACGTTGACCGATTAAACGCGAATACCTTCGAGGATCAAACCGCGATTCTCGTTTAACGATCTCACGCTCCGCCAGAAACATCGTTCCCGATTGTTCGTTTCAATTCCAGCGTGAACACGACGGGGGGACAGGGCGTCTCGAGACGAATACGTCGTCGTTCGAACTGGAACGCGCTTACACGTACGCGCTATCTAGCTAATCTGAAAAGCAGAATTTATTTCATTTAAACATTGCGCCGCTCAGTTCACATGTCCTTCTACGCATCTCTTTTTTGTCCCATGGGTGGCCAGAAATCGTGAATCGAAATGTCAGATGTTTCTATCATATACTGCGCCTCTCCCAACCCCCCGCGTGGTTGACAATGCCATGAAAATGAAATGGACACGGCGTGAACAAAGAGCACAAAAAAAAAAAAAAAATAAAACGGAGACGACGAATATGTCGTATTTGATCGAATACGTTTCGCATACGATCACGGCTTGCACGTGTATGTAGTACAGCAATTCTGGATCACAGAGGATGTGTCGTAGCAAAAGTTGCCATTGCGTTCGTGTTACAATCGTCCGTGCACATCCACGAACAACGTCGATCGACAGTTGGATCAATCAGCGACACGGTCACGCGTTTTCAATGTTTCGTTTCGCGACGATTCCGTGGATCGTTTGATCGTTTATTCGTTCCTTGCTCGAAGCAACCTTTGCATCTCCAATTTGCAATTCTTTTTTTTCCTTTTCTTTCTTTTAGAAGGTAATACCGCGTCCGCAAATCGGTGCATTCGTATATACATATACAGAGTGTTAAATCGCCAAATTTTAGATATGAATTTAGCACCCTAAAACAAATGCTTCCTTCGAGAGATATTTACATTCGTAGGACTTAGTAACGTAATCGAAATAATTCAACTAACAAAAGTAGTTCTGATTATTACGTATTTGTAATTAATACGTTGCTCAAAATGATTACCATCTTCCAATACTTTCAGAGGAAAAAATTTGTTCGTTTTAGGGCCCTAAACTCGTATCTAAAGTTTGGCGATTTAACCCGGCGAACACCCTGTATATACACATATACATATATGTACGTATGTGTGTGTGTGTGTATCACATCGCTATTCAACAATTTGCACAGCACAGCCAGCGACGCCGTCTATTTACATTCAAGTCCATATTTTTTCCTTCCTTTTTTGATCTGGCACCACACTGTCGATATTTAATTTTCTTACTCTTTTTTTTTTTCTTTTTTTTCACATTTCTTAACATCAATTCGAGGAAGAACTACGTTAATAATAAATCTTTTTCTTCTTTTCTCTTTACTCTCTCGATCAACAGCTTTCTCGACAATCTTTCGCATACCTTTCTCTCTTCCCACCTTTTTTTTTAACGATTACAATAAATTACGAAGCGAACATCTCGAGCATGCAACAGCGCGGTTTTTCCTTTAGTCACTAATAAATGTTATGATGGCCGCGCACAATTTGAGCTTGTTCGAACGTTGTGCAATAACTCTGAACGAATAACTCTGAAAATATAGAATTACACGTTGTTAAATAAAGTTTCCTTTATTTGTTGTCAGTATCAAATGATTCGAAGAGAAGAATTAAATAACAACGATTGTTCAAAATCCAAAGTAGCTGTGCTACTATTATTGGCACGGCAATTCAAATCTCGCTGCTGATTATTCATTCGTGCAAGATCAAACTGTGCTCGGCAGAATGGTAACACTTGCTTCAAGCAAAGGATCGTTCGCGCCCTTGAACTTGAAACGAGATAATATAATCGTGAT
This sequence comes from Melipona beecheii, assembly GCA_032399605.1. Taxonomy (NCBI): domain Eukaryota; kingdom Metazoa; phylum Arthropoda; class Insecta; order Hymenoptera; family Apidae; genus Melipona; species Melipona beecheii. Next base: position 7,311,612 of record JAUCMO010000243.1, on the reverse strand, counting down.
ATAATCAGTTTGCCGTTAGCTTCAAATTCAAGAACGCGCACGAACGTTTCGAAGTTCGAAGCCGCACAGCCCTCTCGTTCGTGAATCTACTACTGTGCTCGAAGAACAGTCGGTAACATTCAAGGTCCAAGTTCGCTACAAATTTCTTCCGAAGCACGTGCGAGCGTTCCGCACCTCTCGATGCGTTTCCTCGACCCGTCAACTCGAACGTTCGGTCTCCGTCTCGGTCCTCTTTACAAATTCGACATTTTTAACTCGCAAAAGCGATTAAATACGGAATTGCACTGATAAAATTAACTCCAATAGTGTAACTGAATGGAGAGAGAGAGTACTTTCCATAATTTTTACATTTCTTTATATTCTTGAAATTCAGTACAAAGTTGATCGCGCGTGATAATCGTAAAACGCTCTGTTGACAAATTAACCCTCTACAACGCACAGTGAACGCTTGAAAATGTAGCATACTTTTGCGTATTCAGATCTCGAAAATATAATACTTGTCGCTTCACTGTCGTGAACTCCTATCGATGCAATTTATTTATTTAAAATAATTGTCAACTCTGATAACAAGCGAAATTCAAGTTAAACAAATTGACAGAAACTTCGCCAAAAACGTGTATCGATCGTACAAGTGAGGATTTTAAAAAAAATGATTTACCACCGATTTGTCTGAAAGAAAGACAGAAAACACTGGGAGAAATTCGACTGTCGATTGAACGCCTGTGTGTATCAAAGCCGTACGATTCGACTACGCTCGATTTAAAGATCGCCTACGCTCGCATGTGCCCCCACCGAGCACACACGCACACGCACGCCTCAAAGTAAACGGGAAAGGGGGGACAATGAAGGACGATAACATCGATAACAGGATATTCGGTGCTTCTTCTCACGCCTTCTTCGGGCACCAAAGTCCTCGATCTGAATCGAAGACTCCATTCCATTCTTACGCTCCAAGCCGCTTCGAACATTGCGTTCGAGAGAACAATTTCTTTCCTAATCGATTCCCTGGATTTTATTCTGGTTTCCTTTCAATTTTTCTTTCTTTTAAATTTCAGTCTAACTTGCGAGAGACGCTTGTAAAACCAGGGAATTTGTATTTTTACAAAAGACAGCACCGCGCGTGGTGCGAGATCGCAGTCGCGCGAGGGTTCCTTCCACACAACAGCCACGATTTTTGGAACGTTTCTAGAAAAATGAAAAACGGGTGGAAGGAATCGTTGCGCGTGTTTCGAACGTTTCGCGCGCGCCACGTACGGGGCCCGTCTCGAAGAGCTGTGAGAAACAAAAGTCAGCTCGTCCCGAACTGACACGATTGTTGCGATTGTTCGAATGAATCGATCGTTCGTTTACATTCTCCGTGTTCGAATCTTCCATTCTTGACAACTGAGATCAATCTTCGGCAACGAGAACGAATCGGGCTTGCGACGAAGAGGCGAGTAGTAGACGAAGAAGGAAGAAGGAAGGCGAACGTTTTCTTCCTTCGTTTCTTGACGAAACGTTGGATCGCGGAAACGTAAAAAGAGCTGTCGGGGGGAGAAAGGAGAAACGAATTCGCGAGGAGCAGAAAGAAGAAAAGAAACAGCGAGCCAAGAGACGAGAAAAAAAAACGGAAGAAACCGGCGTTTAGGGTTGGAACGATGAGAATGAACGATGATCTCGCGGTGACGATGAACGATGACAACGACGATACTGACGATAATAATATTAATAATAATAATAATAATAATAATAATAATAATAATAATAATATATGATGTGATATAATAATCGTAATAATAATTAATAATAATAATAATAATAATAATAATAATAATAATAATAATAATAATAATAATAATCCTTATCGTTTATATCGATTGATGATTATTCAACGTTTATCAGTAAAATCAAAGTGTGATAAGGCTCTTTCTCTCTTTCTATCTCTCACTTTCACTCTTTTCATATATATATATATATATATATATATATTAGATATATATATGTATGTATGTATAACGATTTTCAATTTCCTTTTAAAATTGTCAGTACAGGGGGGGGGGGGGGGGGGGGTCGGGTAGAATTACTATAGAAAAAATCGCGTGTATCCTCTGATACCGGGACAACAAATATAATACTATCGCTTAATTATAATATCGTAATAATAATCGTAATAATGATACAGAGTACAATCGTGTTAGTGCTAAGTGTATTTAGCATTCGTCTTAATATACACGTATATTTATGTATATTATCATTTTTACCCCGTACGATATATATATCTATGGTATGTACATGCAATGCGCAATCTCGAGACATTTTTCTCCATGTGTGAAGATCGATAGACTGGAGGGATGACGATAAAATTCCCTGGCGAAGATTTCCCTATGCGTGTTAACGCGTGTAATGTGTGTGTATGCATGCGACACGTGTATTATAAATTCATGATAATCGATGTGCGAACGATTGACAGTACAGCGCGTGTCCGTGTGCTTCTCATTCAAGTGCGCGCGTGTATGCGTATACCCACACGCATATATATATATACACACGAATATACTATGCGCATATATATATATATAACTAAAGTTAATATATTAACTTCTTTTTTCCTTTTCTTTCCTTTTTTTGTTCTTTAGCACACACATTCCACATACTCGATTATTACTCTCGCAATTCCCTTTCTTTCTCTCTCTCTCTCTCTCTCTCTCTCTATAGTAGGTACTAATTTGGGGATCCACAGCGGCATTAATTAGTGGAACACTTTTTGGCATTTTTTCTCCTCCTCTCGCTTTAATCCGTTCATCCCGCGGTGCTCTTCTCTCTCTCGTACACACGCATAAAATAAACTCGACCTTTTTTCACCCTCGTCCTCCCTTTTTCAAACAGCACGTGATCACCGCGTAGCATGTTCGTTTTTGTTTCTGTTTTCTCTCTGTTGCTGCTGTTGCTGTTGTTGTTGAGCATCGTACGACGCTCGATATATCCCGAAATTCGGAAATTCTCCGACGAATCTCCTCAGATCTTCCATCGTTTTCTTTTTCCTCCCCTGCTCGTCGCGAACACGAGCAACGAGGATGTTTCTAAAAAATAGAACGTCGGTGGACGCAGAGATTGAAACAACGGCTTCAACGTCGATTTGGACAGCGCGTCCGAGTCGACTTCGAAGTCGGTTTTCAATAATATCCAATAATTCGGGTACACAGGTATATGCTAAATTACGAATGTTTATGTTAATGCAATTTCGCAGCGTTATTAAATATCTCGTTACGTAGTTAAAAAAGATGGAACCTAAGCAGAGATCTGTTCCATTGGCTAAATACTATACAACTAATTCTTTATATTCATGTGAATCATGCGCGTTCTTATATCTTTGAAATTTCCCACAAGTGCGTAAACATCCGGTGTTTAATACGTCGTATAATATCGAGTATCTTCTCGTTAATTTACACTTAAAGCGTTATATTACACTCTCATTCCACACGCGTCAATCGAAAGCTCCAAGTTGTTTCGCTTGTTTCAACTCTGCTACGATTTCCCACTGAATTTCGACTCGATTTATTAAAGAAATTGCTGTCGTTTCGTTCCAATTTCGTTAAATTTCAACTCTCTCAGATCACCTTGTAATCTTCTTACGTACCATTTGGAATGAAAAAGCATCATGTTTTAGGAACAGAACGCGCAAAGGTCTCGGTAGAACGCACATGTCGTTTTCCAGTAGAAATTCATTGTAAAAAGTGATTTCTGGCAAAAATTACAAGGTCTGTATATACGTCGACTGAAGGTACCAAGAGGGTTAAACGTTTTCTCAATTGCAAGACAATGTTAAAAAAGCAACATCAAGCAGATATGAAAATTCGAAAGTCGTAGCAAAGTCGAAGAGTCAGTCTACGTTTACGCTTTTCATCGTAGAAGAAGAATCCCCATCGAACCGTTCGTCAACCCCTTTCCCAGAAATCCCAGACGACCAAACGCCTCGCCCTTCGATCTCTCCACCCTCGACTCGTCGGTCTCCTCATTTTCTTAGTTGACAACGTAACCCTTCTCCCTCGTCTTTCTTTCGTCCTTTCGAAATCTACGTCTCTCCCCTGGGTCGCTTCATATTCGCGATACGCGCGCGCGCGTTTACACGTGCGTTCTCGTTCCTTGAACTCGACTTGGCACAAACAACAGAGTCTTTGTAAAAAAGGCACTATTTTTGTAAAGCGAAACATTCACGCGTTTGTATCGCGTCTCGTCGCCCTTAGGTATCGCCGTCCTCGCTCTCCCTGGGAAATGCAGGGGGTTGCTTCCGCGAGACGCGTCGGAGAAGGGGAAGATGCAGTCTGCGGGAAATCGCTCGCTCGAGGCCATTTTTCGCTGTCCGCTACCTTCGCATTTCGCGCGTCTTTTCCACTTCGTGAAGATTTTTCAGTTGTTCGATCGCGCGGTACTGATCTGTCAGCGGAAATGAAATAATCGATCGAGTTTGTTTTCAAGGAACCAACTTCCCAACAGTTTGTGAAAATGCTCTTGTTCCATTTTTAGCGAATCGTCTGATAGCTTTGTGGATTTTTAATTCTGTTATTTATTTGTTAACATCTGCATTTAATCTTTTTCTTTAATAGTTTCTTTAATTAAATTCTTATGGTTTCTTTATTAATTTCTCTTCAACCTTGAGAGACACATATTTTAACATATTTAAAAGAAAGACGATTGAATCGAAAAATCACTTTGAAAGCTAGAAAATGTTAGTACCATTCTCCCATATTCATTTTCTTTCGTCCCAATTCCCAAGCTTTCGAGGCAGCAAGCTGAGAAATAGCCCCGACGATCAGCCCAATTTCGCAAAGACCGTCAAAAATGAAGAATGTCCGATCAAAAAGAATCCCTCCCCTTTCCAATTCCTTTTCTCGCGTCGTTCGACTGCACGTTCCATCGACTCGCGAAGAAGAAGCCAGAGCTAGAAGAAACGTGAGAAACATGGTCGGGAGAGAGTTTGGCTGTGTTAATTTCGTCGCAAACCCCGCGAACCGGTCGCGTAGACTGCAAGGGTGCGACGCGCCAACATACGAAAAAGTCGCTCGCAGGCGGTGCCGTGGTTCGTCACTCGCGCCAACATGTATAAAAAACTCTTTTCTCAGTCTTATTGTAGTATTTTAGTGCAAAAAGCGTGTGTGGTAATCCTCGAATTGGATCCTCGACCCGAGGATCGCGGATGATTCGTTCCAACTACGAAATATCTGAGTACGTACGTACGTACGTGCGATCGCTGTCTGCCTAACGTTGTACGATACGAGAACTATATTGTTTTTTAGTCGATCGGTGACGATCGGTGACGATCGATATGGTTTGGATCTTTCGACATTTATCAACGATCGATTTCAACTCTACTGTATCTACTAATGTCTCCTCACCAGAATAAATTTTGTTGATTTCGTGGATATGAAGTCGAGAATGTGAAGTCTATCGTGGAAAATTGATATCGTGTCGTTACCGTCGTTTCTCCTGCGACGGCAACGAATGGCGCAGAGATGTTTTCAGTTATTTTTATTTTGACGATTTGTTACATTTTTTTATAATTCTCTTCTCTTTTTTCGTGAGAATTTTTTTAATTGCCTTGTGAAATGGGACAGTGACGGCACGTAGATTAAAGGATATTACGGGCTGTTTTAAAAATATCACACGTCAAAGTAAGAATAACCACTTTGGAAATTGAATTACGTCAATCTTTCCTGTCGTAAAAGAAACGACAGAAATTTCTTCGCCTAATGTTGTTATCGGCATTCTACTTTGGATGTATCTTTAAATTTCTTCCAATGGAAAAACCACAGTCTACTTCTATTTTTGAGAATTATTATTGTAAAGAGTGATTATTATTCACGGAACAATAGAAATTCCAGAGTTTTACATACGAATTTGATATCCTAGAAACCTTCCCTTTTCACGTTTCGCGTTTCTAGCAAGATCCAGGATCTACGTCGATCGTCGTAGCTTTCCTCTGCAAAAATGGTAATTTGTAAACGTATACAAATGTCCGGACGCTGTGTATAGTGTATATAATACAATACGAGTATCAAAATTTTGGAAAGACGATCCTCCAATTGAAAAACGATCCGATCGGTGAGATGTTCCCGCGATTCTCTGTGCTGTCGGCCGCAAGTATTACGACGCTTGCTCGCATTTCGTACGACTCGAGTATTTTTCCACTGTTTTTATTTCATTTGCATCGAACAAAGTAAAATCTAATTGGAGATTTTCAACCTGTCAACCGGGTTGGATTCGCAGCCTTAAAAATTAATTGCATCGCGTTTACATTTGCAAGAACTAAAATTAACTCGACTTTAGCTTGCCTACGATAATTTTTAATTACTACATTTATTTACTGGACTACGGATATTTGTGCAAAATTTTAATTTGATGCACGCAATCAAAAAAAAAAAAAAAAAAAAAAAAAGGAAACTTAAAAGAGATTTGTTTCATATTTCAAATACTTTGACGAGTATTTTACGTATTTTTTTACGTTCAGGTCTCTCATAAATGCACAAACGTCCGCCGTTTGATAATTATAAAAGAAGTGCGATTCAAGTAGAGATTTATTTGATGTTTCAACCATTGTAACGAGTACTTCGCGTACTTGCTTTTGCACAATTTCTCACACACGCACAGTTTACACAATTATCAGACTGCAGATTTCTACGCATTGTTGTTAAATCTCTATAGATATAACCAAACAAACGCAGTGCAAATGGAAATTTGCTCCGTCCACAAACACTTCACTCTGAGTATTTCGCGAATTTTTCCATTCAAAAATATTTTCATAAATTTTGATAATTTCAATTTCAACTGTCAAAACGTCAATTTCTCCATCTCCATCTTTGTAGCAATAACAAAGTAATAATAATTTGCCTGACAACAAATTCCGCTTTTAACCCGGTGAAAAAGTCTGACAAACGCAACGAGCGGGTGTCCCGATACTTATACTTTAGCTGCGCGTAGAGAAAGCAGTGTCGTTCGACGCGTTGTCGTCTCGAACAGAACGGACAGAAGCGGACGCTCGCTTCCAGCAGCGAGAAGAGAAAACGCCGATGTTCCGATCACTCGATGGCAGTGAAAAAAAATCGAGGAGGACTCGCGGCGAGGAAAAATGGCAGCGAGCAGCGGGGAAAAGTGTTTCCCTCGCGACCACGCTCGCGTCGATTTCTCCCGAAGCCGCGGCGAGTTGCTTTTTCCTACGTTGGTTTTCTTCTTTCCTCAGCGATCTTTTCGCTTCGATCTTCGTGCTGACTTTATCCGACTTCGTTTGCTTTTTAGTATCTAAAGTGGCTAAACTGCGTCAATGTGTTCTTTTCAGCGAGTTCCTCTTGCTACTTTCCGTGTACGGTTTGCTTTGCGATTTGCGCGTCTTAGACTTAGAGTCACGTAGAAGTTGTTCGACGCGAGCGTAAAGTGAACTTTGTTCGAATTTTATTTGTTCTTTTCATCGTATGAAATTATAGCTTTTTCTCCTCGAACGAAACAACTTCTTCGTACCTTCGCATCGAAAGTTAAATTTAATTCGACATACTGTATAAATGTAGCTCAAGAGAAGTTTTATTACAAAGTTACAGTAGGTTGTATTCGCCAAGTCGTGATACAGTTCTTTACGATGATCGTGCGAGAAACAGTTTCTATGTACACGTTTTATTAAGACGAGTTTCGTTTTTTTTTTTTTTCAAATTGCGCGAAGAAGTGAAAGGAAAATCAGTTTCCCAACGCAGATCGGTTCGCGATCTTCTTTCCTTGCTGGCAGTGATATAATTCGCGTGCACGAGATTGCACCTGCGCGTACAAAACTCTGCGTACGCTCGTTCCATCTCTACGAAAGTGAAAATAAATTTTTAACGACAGTCTCTAGGATTCTGGTAATTACGCTCTTCTCAAAACATGTTGACACAATTCGAGCAACACTGCAGCTTCGAAGTTCCGCAAGAAACTAGAGTGTCAAATTTTTCAAGCATTTATTCTCTCTCTCTCTCTCTCTCTCTCTCTCTCTCTTTTTGCTGGCAGTGATATATATCCTCACACGTGCATCAAAATCGCGCTCGTGACCAAATATAAATATAAAAACAAGCATTTGACAATAGAAATGTTCGCAAACGAGCAGCAACAAAAGCAAATCGTCAAGTCGCAGGAAAGAAGAAAACTGAACTCGATTCGCGCGCCCGCAAAAAAAAGAAGCGAGCGAATCGTTCAGCGAACGACGACGACGAACAACTTTCGAACGTGGTGTCTCTTCTCTCTTTTCTCTTAACCGGTGTGCGCTGCTCTCTCTTTCTTACTCTCTCTTTCTCTCCAGCTTTCTCATCGACTTTTCCTCCACCATTCTCTCTCTCTCTCACTCTTCCACGCTTCCATTTTCTCCTCTCCTTTCTATTCTCCCCCATTCGCGTCTCCTCCGTCTAAAAATCGTTCAACAACAAAAAAAAAAAAAACAGAAAGCGCCAAAAAAGAACGAACAAAACGTCATCGTTAGAGACATCGACACAGCCAAATCTTTGTTTAAACGTCCCCCGCCCCCCTCCCCCCGTGCTGTTTGTCCCGATACGTACCCAAACCTTCAAACCCCCGAATCGATCCCCTTAAATCCTACTTTTATTGGGAAGCAACTCGTTCTCTTCGTTCCTACGCGTCCCTTCGTTCACTCGAACCCACTTGAACACTTGGTGGATATATTGCGTTGTGCGTGCACCGGACGAATCCCGTCGCGCGGCTTTCACAAAGTCGAGGATCGCTCGGCAGGCACCTGTTTCCCTCGTCCCTGTTTCGATTTTTTCTTCCCTCTCCTCCGTTCGTTTTTCACCCTGGATGTAGACAACCAGACAATCTAGGTGTCAGTTTTTTCTTTTTCTTTTTTATACTTTTTCCAAGCAAGTTTTTTGGACATTCTCAACGTTTCAACGAGGGACATGTATCTGCCCGCAGTCTGCAAAAGGAGTCAACTCGTTTTCCAATGCTCCAGTTAACTTCTCGATCCGAAGTCATCTCATCGTCGATCAAAGGATAAATCGATTAAAACTTTATATACATGTATAATATTCGAAACTCCGAATTTACCTAGGAATCCCCGTTTAAACTCTAAATAACCCATCGAGGATCGCCGAGTGAGATCTCGCTTCTTCTCCCGGACACTTTCTTAAAATTTGTACAAAACATTTCCAATAGGAGCTCTTCGAACTCTTTGTACACTCGTCAGGCAACCGGAGAATCTTGGTTGTCCACACGAGGGACGTTTCAGTTTCTTCTTCTCGGAATTTCGAAGAAGATTTCTGGAGGAGGAATCGAGAGGGGACGAACGAGGATTGCCTGGCCGAACGAGGATATGCAAGAGACGGTGGACGCGCGATGACTCCCGAAATCTCGTTCCAGTTTTGCCTTTTTTTTTAATCTGAGAAGAACGATCCGTAGAACGATCGCGCGGACCGGTCCACCGCGTGTAAATCGCGCGGGCGAGTCGTCCGGTTCGTCGCACAGAATCGAAACGTAACTCGTTTCGGCCGACTAAAAGACACGTCGACAGCGTTCACCTCGATCGATCCTCGCCGTGATCAACCTAATCTATTTAACTGCTTACTAATATAACGAACACTGGCTCTCCGTGACTCCTGTACGTTACGCGTATGTTACACTATATGCATATGAGTGTGTGTACGTGTACATACATACATGCGTGTACGTGCTCGACAGCTTTGTACCGGCGAGCTGTACGAATATATCCGACTCACAGATTCTCACGGTGGAAAAACAGATTTTCTTGCGACTGCAACAGCTTCCTTTCCCTCCTCGCTCGAACGTGCTCCAACTTTCGCGAGCGATGCAGAAACTGACGGAGAAATCTCTCCGAATAGAAACGTATTTGTGGTTCGCTTGGTACTCGTCCGTGTGTGTTTCGTGGTGTCCCTTTCTGTTGTCGTCCCACCTTGTATCAAGGTGCAAGAATGTACAAGAATTGAAAGAAAAAAAAAAAAGAAGAGAAAAGAAAAAACGTCACGTGCCTCCTTGTTCAGTCCGCGGTCTTCTTCTTCGCATATACATAACGATAACAATAATAATTAGAGTAAATGATAGAAAATAATATTAATCGTTAGAATAGTTGTAATAAAAATAATATTAATAATAATAATAATAATAATAATAATTAATAATAATTAATAATAATAATTAATAATAATAATAATAATGATAATGATAATAATAATTATAATATATATATATATATATAAGATTTTTGTAAATATATATATAGATGTATGTATGTATATATATATATATATATATATTTTTTTTTTTTTTTATACACAAGGTAGCCCTAACGAATTTGTTACACCGCTCGTGTTGAATTGCTCGTGATTCGTTTGGATCCCCGTAACTTGTCGAGCTCCTTAGAAAAACATCACATAGATTACATCAGAGACCATCAACAAACGTTCTAAGATCGACTTAGAGTTCCAGAATCTCCCGTAATCCATTTTACGAATCCTTTTCCTATCAGTCGTACTATATAACAGACGTCTCACGTCTCGGGCATTTTCTTTGCTTTTTTTTTTTTTTTTTTTTTTTTTTTTTTTACCCGAATTATTATCCATCTGGTTAACCCGACACGTACGTAACGCAAACAATTAACTGTCATAAACCTCTTTCTGTTCCTGCCTCCCCCCCCTTCCCCCTTTCTCCCCCGTTCCCCTTCTCTCTTCACTTCTACGCAAATCGTTCCATTTACAAACTGTTGCAAAAATCTCTGTTACTCACTCTCGTTCATTGCACACGTATTCATTCTCTTTCATTCTCTTCTCGCTTTCGTCTTTCTACAAATCGATCAAAATTGGCAGCCTATATTTATGTATATGCGTGTAATGTAATACGAACGGTCGAGTTTCTCGCTCGATATATCCCGTAAAACGGAGCCTCGCAGGCGCCCCGACAATAAAAAGTACTAAGTGGTAGAGATGCAGTTTATCAGTAAATTAGCAGCAACTTGTCCACCTTACCAGCTAGGGGGTGAATATCAATCGTCTTAGTGGCGGTAGATTGTTCCAGCGGTAGTAAAAATGTAGAAAGTAAAACGTGGATAGATCGCTAATAACGATTTTAAAAAAGTTCTTCGTCTCCCTTTCCTCCTGTCTTCTCCTTTCTTCTTTCTTCTTTCTTCTTCCTCTCCCTCTTCTTCCCTCTTCTTCGCATCGAGTGATTCCTCAACGCTCAAAGTGTGGGGTGGAGTTTCGTTCTATCTCTTCCACGCGCAAGAAATGACGATGCTTGGTCGTACGTATCCCCGTGTACGTGTGTGTCTGTTCCGCATCGATTCCTTCCGAGTGACAAGAAAAAAGAAAGAAAAAAGAAAAGGAAAAAGAAAAAGAAAAGGAAACGCGCTCTCACGCTGTGTTCCTATTCACACGCTCGTCCCATCCGCTCTTGCGCAAACTTTCGCAAACTTTTTCATAATGTAAAGACAGAAACACGTGCACACGCTCGCCGTTCCTACCGTTATACCCTTGTTTCCGCAAGAAATTAAAACAAAAGAGTTCCCTCCCCATTCTTTCTCGTGTTCATCCACCCTCTCTCATGCTACTCCGCCTTGCTCCACGTGATAGCGTGATATATGTATGTATGTATATCTATCTATCTATCTATCTATCTATCTATCTATCTGTCTGTCTGTCTGTCTATCTATCTATCTAACTATCTATCTAACTATCTACCTATCTATATATATATGTATGTATATATATATATATATAAAAGTCTCTACGTGTACAATCTTATGTATAGTCTTCGCCAAGATTCTCTCAATCGCGCGTTCTCGCGCGCGTTCTTCTATCTCGTCGCCGGCCGCCAGCGGAAACGAGCGGAAACCTCCGACTAATTCCACCGTTTCTTCGATCGATCCCCGCTCTCTCTCTCTCTCTCTCTCTCTCTTCGTTTCCCTTCCTGTTCGTCTCACTTTTTCTCGTATCAACCCCTCGTTTCGCTTAGGTCGCTGGTTTTTTCCCTGTCTATCCTGAGGTATTCTATTCTGCGAGAGATGCACAGTCGTGCACGCAATTAATAAAAATAGTCGTGGCTAATCGTTCGGTAATTAAAATAGCGGCATCGAGCGGTTTGGCACGTGGTCTTGAAAAGAGAAACGACCCGGAAAGAATTGACATCGAGCAGCGTCTGCCCCTTCACCCCGAGTCCCCCCACCTCGTTTCCTCGATCACTCTCTTTGAAGATTCGTCACGCTTCTGTCAGAAAGATGGACTCCTCGTCCCAGTTCCAGTCGATCTCCTTTGGAATCTACCACTTCCTTGGAAACGAAGCGATCACGAAACTCGTTGTCGGGAAACGAGTGTCTGCGCCAATTCGAGGATTTATTACTATCTTTTCACCACCACGCGCCAAGCATCCGTGCTTGTCGTCGTTTCGAGACGATCGACGAGGCGTCCTGGAAAAATAAACTTTCGCGCGCGCGGTTGTCTTCGGGTTGTCCGGTCTTTCGCGAGCTACTCTGTTCGCTTTTGCCCGTGGGCGAAACGAAGGGTCAAAGGGAAGCTCGACGACGATGTGAACGACTCGACTCGATTTTAACAACAACGACGACGACGACGACGACGACGACGACGACGACGTTCCCGTTAGCGTGGCGATATCCATCGATCGCGGCCGTGGATCCAACGTTCGTGGATGAGGCGGCAGTGGAAAGGCGGTTCCCTCATCGTTCGCCGTTTCACTTGGGCACGCGATAGTAACGCAACACCAGGTAACCCAGGGTGCGGAATATCACGAGGAACGCCAGGAGGACGGCCGTGTTCGCCCACAGTGGAAGACCGGAACCCCTGGCGCCGCCTTGGCTCTCTAGAATCGCCGACACCGGTATCGTCGTCGCGTTTCTGCACTCCTGGAACTTGCTCGGTTGCGAGCATCTGGAAAATTAAGCAACGTTGCTCTTTCAGTCTTCTGTGCTACCAACGTGGTCCAAAAACGACCAATTTACAATTTTTGTTAGAAATTTGTAAAGAAATTTATAGAACTGTACGAACCACTATGAAGCGGCAATACATTTTTTCTCGAGTAACTTTTACAGGGCTTACAATATTGCAGAGATTCGAACGATTACAAACCTTTTCCTATTCCCGTTACATTTTCTAACTTGACTCAATTTTTATTACTTTAGTCTTTAGTCTTTAGTCTACGGTAGAACAAGGTTGTAATTAAGTAACAAAAACGACATTTCCATTTTTATCGGAAAAAGGAAAAGAGAGAGAGAGAGTCTTCAATCAATATCGCGCAAGTTCTGTTCAGCTGAGTTTAATTTATTCAATATTATACGCGTTTTTAGACGAACAACGTCAAATCACGCGTAACTTTAACGTTCTTCTTAATAATATTATCACGTGCATCAGTGTCGTAACAAAAATCGATATTTTCATTCTCAGCTCGTACAATATAAATTACTCATCCTCGTTATGTCTCAATCTCTAGTTCCAGGCTCTGCAATTTTCGAGAGAGCGAAGAGATCACTTTCCACTAATTTGATTAACGTTGCTCGTTGTCACGTGTCGTTGAAAACCAAATATGACATCGATTCGAGTCACAGCGCGAGGTACGAAACGGTTAGACTTCGCAGACTGAATGATGCATCGCACCGTGTCGCGGTCGAGGCTCGCTTATCATTTATACGCGATCTTTCTTTAATTTCATTAATTCCGCTTCGCTGGGGGGAACAGGCACGAGGTACGAGGGAATCGATTTTCTCGGTCTGGTTCTTCTCATTTAGCGTCTTGAGTTGTCTGATTAGTTTCAGTCGGGGATCCATCAGCCATGGAAGCAGTCTAATTTCGACGAGGAATTTATAACGTACGAGACTAACAAAGTGAAGGACGATATGTAAAGATTTTTAGCAATTTGCGAAGTGAAAAAAAAAAAAAAAAAAGAAAATGAGATCGCGCGAGTTCGTAAATGACGAAATTTACACCAAAGTAGAGTTTTGTGGTCGATTATTTTGGGAAGCTTTTGAAATTTCGGCTTATTTTATGAGCAAAGATTCACTCAAAGAGAAAAAAAAAAAAGAGTTTGTTGCATAATTTACTTCTTCAAAGTAGAATTTGATTGAAAATTGTTACTTACGTGATTGGCTCGCCGACACCGAATTCCAGGATCTGCATATTCTGATAGGCATAATGCACCATGCTCGCGTATCTAGCCCACGCCAGCCACGGTGGTACCGCCGTTGCCAAATAACCTCCGAGTAGCTGTGTCGCGAGCGTGTAAAGCGCGGATGCAGTTATGCTAACCTGGAGGTCCAGACAGCACGCTCCAACGAAGAATCCGACGCTCTGAAACCAGGAAACGTAGTAGCATTTCAAATTACCCTAACAGCGAGAGAAATTCTCTTAATGGAAAATTAAGACTGGAACTATTACCAAAACGATTAAAGTATAAAATTTCCATCAGAGACACCAAAGTCAAAAAAAAAAAAAAAAAAAAAGAAATACAGAAATAAAGTATTTTATTTATTTTACGAAAAATCATTTGAATCTCTAAAAATACGCTGTTACGTCTAACAAAAATTATAAACTGGCCATTTTGATCCAATAGTTAACAAAGCGAGAGATTAGGTTCGTACGTAGCATTTGAACAACTCGCTTAGATAATTGGATAATTTAACTTTGCAACTTGATAAAATGGAAGATTACGTTTACACGTAGAAATCTGACGTAAATTGGACAGCTTTGAAACATGACTTTGATACGATTTTGTAATTGAACTGAAATCTAATATCCATTGGTCACCAAATGTGATTCTCGCGTAATTTCGCGACTTAACTTGAGCAAAGTAAATGAAATTCAAGTTGCTCGACTGGATTACGAATCGAATGAAATTTCTCGCTTCCGCGAGAAGCCTAGAAAAGAGTGCGCGAACGTCCGAGCTGCCTCGAATCTAGCGACAGCTCAGTCGAGGACAGGTGGGAGGAAATAACAAAGTGTCGTTTAATCGATTAGCAGTTGAAAATCGATTCGTTCGCGACATTACACGCCGGCGTGTTGCGAAACGCGCGCGAGTTACTCATTTCCGTCAATGGGTAGGTGGTTTCGAAAGTAAGTCGCGGCCACCTTTCATGCTACAATGACTTAGTATTTGACCGTAGGTGGACAGTGTCGAGGGCCTGCGAAGGGAGAAGGAGAGCGAAGAGAAAAGGAAACTGCGAAATTCTTGCTGTTTGTACGTGTATTGCCCGTGGCTAAAGAAATTCGTCGTGATTGCAACATCACGTACACACTGTTCCACCATTTCTGTTTTTCATTCTTACGCGAAGCTGATTAGAATTCTAACTTTCGTGCGAAATATTTTTCCTTTTCCTTTCTTTCTTTCTTTTTGTTTCCTTTTTGCTAAGGCTGTAGCAGCATAAAAAGATTGAAACCTATATTTTTATTTGCGTTTGTTTGTGAGAAAAGAAATTTGATCTCAACTCTTCGATATCGATACATGAAAACTATAGATATATTACTTTTCCAAGAGGACTAGTTTAATAAAAGGAATTCAGTTTCATTGTTTTAAGTAGAATAGGTGTACGATAATACACAAGGTGGAACAAAGTTGTATATTAAGTAGAATAGGAATGTGTGATACGTTTGGAAACAGTTCGTTTATTTTGTTAATATTAATAGATGCACATTTTCCATTAAACCAACTAGCGAAACCTGGTCTCTCGATTTCATTTCTCAGCTTGTAATTTCGCCGAATTGACCATTCATTCTTTTTTTTTTTCTTTTGAATGAGTTAAAGTAAACCGTGAAAAATGCGCGTGGACCTGACACTATCGCGTTAAATTAAAAAAAAGAGGAAAAAAGAAAGATGTCCTTGGATTTTGTCTCACTGATTCGATGCGTCTCGAACGTTTAAGCTAAATGTCTGATTAAATGAAAACGAGGGAAGCGAGAAGGAAAGAAAAGAGATGTCGTACCTGAGCGACGATGGTGTTGAGTAAGAGGAACGCCAGCAGGGTGACGAAAACTGCCGGACTGTGGAAGCCCAACATCGGGTAACTAATGATATGGTAGACGGCGGGCAACGTAATCGTAAGCGGTAGCTCGCCGACCATTTTCGCCAAATAATAGGCCGAGAGCCGATACGATCCTGACAGTCGCTCCTTGTTGATTACCTCGCGTTCCGGAGGAACTGAAACAGAATTTCATCTCTCGTCAATTCGCTTATATTTACACGAGAACATTGTACAATTTAACAATTCAAAATGCAGAGCCTAATACTGAGTTTAGATCAATAAACCCCTGTGACATTTAATTCTTATTATTGAAGAAGTGAATTTCTGACGCGAAGGAAGCCTGAACATGACAGAAAAAAAGAAAAAAAAATAGTAAAGTTTCTCTTCGGTTCTTTCATCTTTACAGTCCACAAACCGCCATTAAACATTGATCTCTTCTCGCCAGACAACACAAGAAAACACTCGACCTCCCGCCGAGATCAAACAGAGAGCCGATACTAAAAGAAGTTTAGCAAACTTGCTGTCAGATAATTTTAACTTAACCAACTTTCTTTGCGTTTACTGTCCAAGCAATACCACTTTTCCACTTACTCGATGCGTTTTCCAACGTTAGGGGATCATTTCTTCAAGTTGTAATGAAAACTTTCTGGGGGAAGAGAGCGAGAAAGAGCAACGTATCGCGTCGAGTGGACGATGGACAAGAGAAATCTATAAGTTCCACTATCTTTTGTTAGGAAAATACAATTTCAAACAAGCAAAGTACAACGTATGTAATAAAAATTTAAGAACAAACGAAATTAATCGATCCAATAAATCCCCAAATTAATCCGAATGTGACTTTACAAAAATTTGCCAAAATCACGAACGTGAAATGTAAAAAAATCTGGCAAAAGGGTGACTGCCCGAAGAAAAGAAGGTATACGTATCAACGCGCAATGTACTTTTCGTGCGAGTACGATTCATCCAAAGTGCCAACAGGAAGAACTCCAATTAATCTCAGAAAGTCAGGAGACCTCTCAGTCTTCTTTTCGCTGGAAAGTAGCGTCACTGCAGAAGACGGTCGAACTCCTCCTCCGCGTTTGAAATTCGTCACGGTCGTTCCGAGCTTTGGATCCAAGTACGTGCGACAAAAGGGCCTCAATTGCCTCGCCTAATGGTAAGTGGGTCACGGCGCGACCTACATACTAACGTCTTGATTGGCCGTTCTTCTTGGTCCTTTGCAAATCTTTGCAATAAAAAAAAACGCGCCGTTCGACTGAATGGCCGATTCAGAGCGTCACGTCGTCGTCAAAGCTCAATTAACCAATCTACCTCGTATACGCGTTGTTGCGCAGCTAGCATCGACACTGTTCGCTCGCCATCTGAGAATTTCCTATCCGAGCTTTTCTTCCTTTGGGTAAACTGTTTTTCAGGCTAACGGAGGGAAGTTGCTTCGGAGAGAGAAAACTCTCGGAGATGGGTAAAGGGGGAAATTAAGGAGTTGTTGACAGACTTGGGTCAAAAGTGCCCAGGTCGGTTTGTTGTTTGCGTAGAACCCAGGTCGAGTTAGTAGGTTGTAACGCGTAATGAAAATTAAAGAGTTCGGTGAGGGTATTTTTCTGGGGAGTTGCGCTACTGATTGGTAGATTGTGTCGACGGGTACACACGCACGGATTGTGTGTATTTGCGTATGTTTGCGTATGTGATTGAGTTAGTTAGCAGGTTTCAAAAATCAAAAGGTTGATTAGCGAATTGCGACGTGCAGTGAAAATTTACAGATTCGTTTGGTCGTATATCCGTGAAGATTGATAGAGCGTGACACGTATAATTTAAACTGAGAGAATCTTTTCCAGTCAAACGTTGGTGTATAGATACTTGCAAACTATTGAGAAGAACACGGGTGAGACTAACACGGGATAAAAATTACAGAATTCTTGGAAAAGGATCGACACGCTTGTACAGACAACAGCCGACTTGGCTAGTAAATTGCAATTAATTGCAATCGATTCTTGTCGATTATTTTTCAAAATATAAGTTTCCTCGAGAATCTTTTTTTAAAAAGTTTTGGGAATTACGTGCACTGAACCCCAAACAAGATGCAAACGTATCGCTAAACTCAAAATACGTCGATAATTCTACACGAAATTGTCAAACAACTTATAAATTCCTCCGCCCGTTGCAAAATAAAGATATCTCGCATTTCTTCTTCTTCAACTTTTTTAATTACACTTTTACGTCGAATCGTGATGTTAAGAAATGCTTGTTAAAACCGTGGTCTATCAGAGTTCTAAAATTGGAGGGACAAATATAGAAGGATAATGAAAGACTTACAACTGGAGAGTGCACCAAAGTGCGCGAAAAGCATCCAGTACGTGGTACTGAAGAACATCCAGCCTTGGATGTCGTGAAGTGCCGCCTCTGTTCTGGGAAGCCTTAGCCACAACAGTCCAGCTAGCAGGCCGAGGGCTATCGTTTGCAGCCAATTCAGACGAGACAGCATTCGTGGCCGTGCTTCTTGAAAGTTTCGTTCTGACAGTACCTGAAATCATCGATCGCAATTCCACGTTACAGAAATGTTCTCGTGCGCGGATCTGAAACGCAAAAATATGTACAAAAAAGAACTATGTATCACGACATAGAGTGGACGAAACAAATTTTTCATTTCTTCATTAATTTCACATTCACGAAAATATAAAGGTACATACAAATCCAAAGACCGTTCGCGTTAGAAATTTTGAAAGTAAAAGTGTGATTGAACTTGGTGTTCAATTTTTGTTCAGTTTAAAGCTTCATAATCCCCTTTGATGGACTGAACAAAATAGTCATTTGTAAATAGGTATTATAAAATTATTTTTCAATAATTCTTCCGAAACAACGGTACACAAGCATATCCAAATGAATACAAGACCGTGAACTTTACAAAATCAAAATTCGAAGAACTACAATTTTCACAGTTTCCTCAGATCAATGCAAATTTCTATCGATTTCAAGAATATCGCGACCATGTGAAAATTAGAAGGAGAAGTTGGACGACTGAGGCGCAGACACACGACGGGTCGGTTATTAATCGGTGTGCTGCTCGCACAGTGTGATACGAGCACTGCCCCGGTGCGCGACAATGTCACAACGCAAGGTTGCTCCGTTGCACCTCTTTGGTGCAGCTCGATTATATCAACGGCCGTGAGGAAATAGAACGCGAAAGTTTCACAATGCTGCTTTCGAAGGCCTCTTTAAATTACAAGCACAGTACGCGAGTAACTTGACCATGTGACGAGCACCGGCCCGATATCATTAATTACTCAATTAGCAAGCGAGTCGATTCGAGCAATCTGCATGTTTGTTTATTTAAAATTGTGCGCTTTAGGGAGTTACGACAAATTCCATTTACGTTTCAACGGATAGTCTGACGGATTATTTATATTTCAATTATAAATATATTTTGTATTTAAATCGGATTGTAATACATTGTAAATTCGTCCTTTGCGTATTGGTGTACATTTTTGTAAATGATATTTTGTACAAAGAATCTGTTGTATCGATGATAAATTAACAGTCCTCTTTTCTAAATTTACAAAAATCTAAATCTAACTCGTTGCTCATTGAGAAGGTCCTTTACTCCGAGTACTTTTCAAAAAAAAAAAACTTCTTTGCTTTCCGCTACCGGCGCGCTCTCCTTTCGAAATCTCGACGCGTGCGAAGCGCAGCAGAGAAAAAAAAAAAAAAGGGCGGGAGACTTTCTCCATCGTGAATCGAGCTGAAAACTCAAGCCGCGCGAAGAATAGTTGAATCGGGTAAAAGTGATGCAAGTGACGAGATGCGTTCGCACAAAGCACGCCACACAACCGAACCGACATACCGGTCGCGGTAATTATCCGGATATGGTGAATCGCGTAAACGCGACCTAGTTCTCTTTTCTGCGCTGCTGCTCGATCCTCTTTAACGATCCTCCGACTCTCTTTCTTTTATCATCGTCGTCGGCCTCTCCTCGAAATCATCCAGCTCCCTGCAATTTCGCGACATCCGCCGAGAAATTTCGCCGTGGAATTTCTTCGGGGCGAGTGGATCTTCTTCTTGACTTCTCTCGTCACTTTGACGGAAAGATGTAATTTCAGGTTCTCGATTCAAAGCGTCTCTCTTTGACCGTTCGGACGGGATCGGGAAATTTCGCGGAAGATGAAAATTTCTTCCGGCTGAATGAATTTCTTTTTGATCGCGCGATATGTTTGGCGAAACAAAGTCACGAGAGAGAGAGAGAGAGATCATTCATTTGGAAAGATTTTTTTTTTTGTTCTTTGCTTTTTGCTACTGAGAAATTATTGTTGTTACTGTTAAAGATCTTTGATTGTTTTCTTCTTTTTCTAAGGAACAGACGTGCTTTGGTTGGACATTTCGTCCCGTAATTATTCATTAATGTTATCAATATTCATTCACAAGAATATTAAGATTCTTTCGATTAAAATTTGTAGTTTGACAAACATATTTTTTGAGATATTTGGAAAAATTTTGATTACGTGGCCTGCTGATCTTTATTTATTTCGATTTAAAAATATTTCGGTAGCCCCTTCAAGAAATAGAACTTTTACAAAAAAATATAATTCGCCATCTCATTTTTTGAATCTCTGTTCAACAGAATCCACAAAAGTTCTATTCGATGAAATGGAATCATCGATAAAATTGATGATCGTTTGTTTCACTTTTCAAAACGATCTTTGTTCCTTATCTGAAACCTGTTTCGAAACTTGCATTTCTCTTTCAAACGCGTATCACGATTTACGATAACCGCGGTACATTTGAGCTCCTTTAATTAACTTTCGATATTTTGCCATTCAATCGGTAACCAGTTTTGGAAACGACTCGGGACGGCGTAACTGAACTGAACACATTCGTAACACGTGATCCTTCTCATCATCGAGTTTTTAATTCCAATTTCTAGAACTGGAAGCAACAACGTCAGTCGATTATTTTAAACTTAGCTCTCGGAAATTATATTGGAACAAACTTTTCTCGAATCGTTTATCCTATTTTTACGTTACACTCTAATTTATCTGACGCAAGGTAGCTGCAGGTTATCTAGAGCCTGTCAGATCAGATAAACGTCTCTGGGAGACTGGCGATACGAACTGAACAGCTCGCGTTAAGCACGAATCTTGATGTCATTTTCATTTTCCTCCTTATTATCTCTCTCTCTCTCTCTCTCTCTCTCTCATGTACCAGACCATTCATCTAAATTTTCACATTGCTGTTGTCGCATGCTCTATTAAGCGCGCAATGCAATCGAACGTTTTGATCTCTCCTTCGGACGATGACAGCCACCGGGCTCTCTCAACGTTGGCAGTCGTCGTTAAGGCCAATTCGAGCCGTGTCGTTGCGTTTCCGAGGAAATCAACGCCATCGCCCTATTTAATTTCCAACGGGCTGGTCGCTCGCTTCGCGGAATGTCGCCGCCCCGCCACGGACATTTTTCATTTCACCAAGAAAATTTCTCTCCTTGTTCTCTTCCCGCTGCTGCGTTCTCGACTGATCTTTATCGCCGCTTGTTTCGATGAATTTTCCTTTGAAACTTTGTTCTTTCGATCAGGCGTTGATCTTCTGATTTTTCCCCTTCTCTCCGTTCTTTGTGTCTTTCTTGATATCTCTTAATCGAGACTAAACAATAATATTGATATTTAACATATTAATTTATAATAATAACAACGATATTAACATTACTAATTTTAATAATAATATTTACTAGCAATTTTTGACTGTATTCTTTCGTGCAGTTATCAACTGAAGGTTCTGCACACGTAATTGTTAATTATTACTTATCCCAGATATAAAGATTCTTTTATACTACGTAGGTAACAGAAAATTCCATCCTTTGTTACTGGTTCATTGTTAATTTATCTGGCAATTTAATTTCAATCGTGTGGATCGGACTCTTTCCGTTTGAAAGCCCGAAGAGCCGAATTTCTGCTGCTGAATAGGTAGCAGGGAGTTAAAGTCTCGCGCGGACGGAAGGGAAATATTCAAGATGGCACGGCGCAACGCGCGGCAAGGGAAGTGAAATCAGAAAGTTAACGAGAACCGGAGCATCATGCGGGACGATCTCGTGACGATTCTGTTTTCAATTGCTAAACTGACGTCACGTCTTCTCGGGAAATAACGGAACCGTGTCCGGTTCATTTCGCTCCCTAACGATACGCCTCTTTGGCCTTCTGAACCGTAAACTCCGCCATTTTGCACATTCAGTCGTCCGACCTTTGCATCCTCCTTCTCTCACTGAAAATTACTGTCTGACGTGACAGAATTGTACGTGCATCACTGCAATTTAATAATACATCGATGCGTTACAAAATATCCATTTGTACGTCTTGAATGAGAATTGAGAAATTGAGATTTTTTTAACAAGGAAATGTACTCTACAATGATTTGTTCTTCCTTCGTTCGATAAAGACACACAATTCCACGTTCAGAGGTGATTAAACATTCGGTCGTTCAATCTTCGAATCTTTAACAGTAATAAAATAATCTCAAACGATCTGTGCTGTCTGTAGGATTTCAATCGCCTGTTTCAGATTAATGTCCTTTATTCGAACATCTTAAATATTCTTAATATCTCACAACTCAAATGTCGTACTCGAAAGATCAGGATTTAACTTTAATTTTCAATGAATTTTTCTTCTTTTTCTTCTCTATGTTATTTTATATCACAAATCATTCGAGACAAAGAGACGAGTGTCTGTGTATACGCGTACCGTCAGACTGCACGCTGCATGAACATCGAGTGCAGCAGTGCAGTTGCAGTGCAGTCTAACCGCTGGGAAACGTCTGCAAAATGGTACTCACTTTGAATTGTGACCAGAAACTGGTGGGCCACTGCCAGGCGTAGTCGTCGTCCGCGGAACTGGCACTGCTGCTGGCATGGCTTTGCGTGTCCAACCACAACGTACGGCCTTCGTCTTCTTTCACTGTAAATCATCGACACGATGAAACGGGTCAGAGAAGCCTCCCGAAACTTTTGTTGAAAAAATTAAAAAAAGAAAGAATTGAACGTTGCATTTCTTATTAACCTCTTGCGCTGGAATGACGTGCCACGCACGTCGAGAATATTTTATCCCAAATTGCAACATTTTCTCAGTTTTAAGAATTTTCAAATGTAACCCAGGCGAAACAAATGATAAGTTTATTATCTTCTTAATAATTTCTATTCATCATAATATCATACCGACGAGTTCAAAAGGAAAAAGAAAGCGACGAATTATTGTATACGGTTCGGTCACTCGTTATGGTCCGCGAATCAGTTGCTAGCGCCAGGGGTTAAAAGACCGTACGTGAAAACATAATAATAATAATTTTAACTGCAATCCTCCAAAGAATTGAAGATCTTTGATGTTTCGAAAAAATTGAAATGAGAGGGAGAGAAAAAAAAATCATCTCTGATATAAAAGTGATGCAGTTAAAATAATACATTACATCAAAGAACATTCTCTTAAATCTCTCGCGCGAAAATTCCCGAACACTCTCCTTCGCGTTGCGGTCGTAAATAATAAACTACAGACTGTAAAATAGAGAGATCAGAAACGTCCGGACGATTAATCGATCGGTTTTCTCTCGGCTCGGAACGTTCCTCTAGGCGATCGGCCGACCTTTGATTGCTGGCGAAAGGGGGAGACGAAAGAATTCAACCCCCTCGGCCCGGCACACTTCCCCGCCGCGAAAAATCCCTGTGTTGCTGCTCGACAGTCCATTTATAAACCGTTAATCAATCGACGCCGGAGGAAATATTCGGCCGAGCGAGAGATATCGGTATCGCGAGCAACGATTACCGACTACAATGATTCGCATTCATTGGAGAATCGAACGACTATTGCCAGCCTATTCGACGATCGACAAACGTGGAAAATAATTTCTAACCGCGAGATACGGCTGTGTTTTGTGCTCGTTTGAGCGCAAATAGAATTGTTGAGCGAATCGTGATTACGGGTCACGTGTCTGCAGATTTTTTGATAATTGGTGACGGTGATCGGCGTTTGTCAGCTTTTAAAGCGCAAAATTGTAGAAATGTGTCTCTGGTGTGTTTAATCGGTGAAATAAATAATCGTCTCGAACCAATGTATCCCCCATCGCGAATACTAAAGAAAAAAAATATAATACGAAACCCTGGTGTCATTGGACCCCTTTCGAAACCAGATAATTTCGATACGATGTGATATTTTTAACTCTCAATAATTTCTTTTCTTAAGGTTCGTATATAAAATGGAAATCAATATTTCTTTGCATTATTTTTCAAAATATAATTTATCGTAAAATATCATTCTTGATCCAATCAATTTGTGCAATCCAATATTTCTTCTCTTCAAGTTTATAGAAAAAGTTTACAGAAATCAATATTTCTTCAAATCAATATTCCAACGAACCGGTCACGGTCAATCGTGGGTTGTTAAAGAGTCAACTCCCGGTTAAGGGTTGGAGCGTTTTAACATTCAACGTTAAAAATCCTGTGTAAACAACCCAGTTCGAATGCTTAGAAACCTCGTCCGGCGGCGCGTAATTCGAAAAATCGATTGGATCTCGCAGACACGATGACCCACAAACACCGGTCGGTCGAGCCACCGCGGAGCTGGATCCTCGAGTTTTAAGCGGCCGAACCGGCGCCGCAACTATTCCAGCTCCGGTGTTGTATCCGAGCGATATACCCTAGACGTGCGCGCACCATGAAGGAGAGACCGGTCGTTACGCTATGCAATACCGTTGTGGCCGATGTGGTGCTCGTGATAATGGATCAGATGGTCGCAGAGCGGATGCTGGCTGGGATTGTACTCGGGGCGAAGTTCCGGCGGGCAGTCAGGTCCCTGTCTGGCGTTCCTCGCCGCGGCCACGATGCGCTCCCGAACCTCCTCTGGCCCCTTTATTTGCTCCACTGTTAACAATCCGAAAAGGGAGCGCAAGCAAGTGAAACAGTTTATCTCGCAGTTGATCGTTATTGGCGGGTCAAGACCGTTCCGGGTACGTGATTTTCCTAGGGTGGCGCGCAATGGAGGGAATTTTCGGTGCGGTTGCTTTGAATGGGAAATGCCTGGAGTGACTAGCAGATAGGATTTTCAATGTTTTTGAAGATTCAGAGTAACTGGTATGTCAGAATGGAAGAGGAAGGATGGAAGATTCCATGTAACAATTGTATACTTCTTTTTGGAAACTGTAGATAAAATAGAAATAAATTATCAGAACGATATAGTTCGTTTACTAGCATTTTTTAGTGTTATACTCACGAATGAAATCAGCAGGGTTGTAATGTGGGAGTAGCGTGAGTCCGATCGTAGAGAAAAACCTGCCGATATTCGCTGTGGGGCCGTAATACGCGACCTGGCCGCGGCTCAGTAGCAGGATCTTGCTGAAACTGTGGAACATCCTCGAACTGGGCTGATGCACTGTTACCACGATGCTCTTGCCTTCTTGTTCGGCGTATTTCTTCAGTCGTGAGATCAGTGCCTGTGCCGAATGCGAGTCTAACCCGCTCGTTGGTTCCTGAACAAATACGTCATTGTGTGAATTAGTTGTTCCATTTCGAGCACTCGTTCGGGAGAATCTTCACTCTTTATAACATTAATGTAAATTTTGGTGGTTTTATCTTTAAAATTAATTGTCAGAAATAGTTTCGCAAATACGACGAAATTGTGATTGTGAAATTTTTATAAAGTTCTTTTTTCGAGGCAATCCAGATATTTTTAATTACGAATTTCAATATTCAGCAAACTTTGTTGACTTTAAAAATCGAAAATTACTCAATCAAAGTCAGAGATTGAATTTTAAATAAAATAAAATTCACTTCTCTGCTCTGCGACAAGATAAATAAACCGTAACTAAATTACGATTGAAGGAAGTTTGAAATAAATGAAACAAACCTCTAATCAAATTAATCAAAGGGATCGCGAGAAATGTATCAAGAGATAAGCTTCCCGAGAGAATCACGCGATAATAGTAAATCGCTGTTTAATAACAATGAGGCTCCTAAGGGAAGTGAGAGAGTTTTTTTTTCATTTCGCCGTGTGTAATCAGGAAGCTTTAAGAAGCTTACGTCGAGCAACATGAGCGAGGGATTGGTGAGGAGCTCGCAGGCTATGCTCGTCCTCTTCTTCTCGCCGCCGGACAGTCCTCGTTTCGTGTAATCCCCGATAACTGAAAGAAACAGAAAGCGAAAAGCAAAAATGAGTGTCAACGAATGTGTGCGACGGGGACGAACCTTCTGGCTCGCTGTTATCTCGCGTTGGCGACTAATTAACGCTAATTAGGACCAAAGTGGACACCTTGACTCGCAAGACGCGGCGATGACGACGCTTTGATTAAAAATACGTAGCGTAGGAATAATTGGGATAATTATGGAAGCTGCGGTCTCCTTGCTCCAGTGTACTTACAGGGTGTCTTCAAAGTGTCTTTACCACTGATCGATCGATTCTGCTTTCTGTCGATTTCTCAGTTTCACTGCGTGAAAACGTACGGCCGAATCACTTGAGGGTAGAGGAAGAATAATTACAGACAGACGTTTGTATCGTGACGTTCTATCGTCACGTGATCAAACAGAATATGTACCACTAGAATAGAAAGTATATTTTAATAAAATTGTCGCATACCGGAATTGACAAATCCATATTATATATATATATATATATATATATATATATATATATATATATAATATAGTTGTTGTGTGAAAATTAAGTTGTTCAACGAAAGAAAATAGAATATAAGAATTTCAATTGTGATGTGCTAGAATAATTTAGAAAACCAAAATTAAATTCACTTAAAAGAGAAATCTAATAGAATGTTCACGCATTAGAATGTAGTACTGTAGAGTATATACGATCGAAATTAGACACATTTGCGATCAACAATCACGAAGATAAAGTTCGTTGCTTCAGAAACAACGGGGAATTAGTTTTCTGAAAAATAATCGACAATCAAATTCCACTGCACTCGCGAGGACACTTCCGTTGTTACGACTGTCACGTTTGTCTCGTCATTTGTCTCGTCGCGAAAATTATCGAAACTCGACGTGAAAGTAAATTCCGGATCCAGAAAAGAAATGAAATTTCTCGTCCCACCGATTCCCTCCGATTGAAATATAAAATCATTTTGTCCGGATTGCTGAAAACAAGTCGAAATTGGATTACGAACGCGACAGACCTGCAGCGTTTCAATCGAAGAGAAAACAAATAAACAAAAAAAAAAAAAGTTTCGAGTTTCCCCGTTTGAGTAAATAAAAAAAAAAAAAAAAAATATTATCCTTGTTATCTGGCTTCGTTTTCCCGTTAATTCGATAATATAGAACGAGAGAAATACGACAGCTTCTTTTTAATTGGTCCCAAACTTTGCTCAATTTTTTTTTTCTTGAGTTTCGTATTTCTCTTTTTAATATCGATTGTGTTTAGTTTTATATTTTCGATTCGTATCTAACTCTAAAAATTGTTGCAAAGTTTCCAAAAATTTTGATTATTTAGAACTTTTTTGATAGCAGGATTGGCAACAACAAAGATTCTTGCTACAAGCTTTTTGGTTGTAATCTTGAGGCAACTGTTTATGGATATTTCGCAAGGAACAAAACATTTGTACGAATGTAATTTACAAAATATTACTTATTTCATCAAATGAAACCTTCTTCATATAAATAAATATATTCTGCTCCATCGATATAGTATCTGCAACGTATGCGCAACATTATTTTCCAAAGTATCGACCATTAAACAAGCAACGCCACTAAATTCGCTAAATAAAATCAAATTGGGTCAACTGTGCAGTTCGATCTTTTCCAAGAAGTTCAAAAAAAAAAAAAAAAAGAAAGAGAAAAAAACTTTCATGGAAACGGGACTTTAAGTAAATCTCGGCCGACGGATCAAAGCGTTTCGATAGATCGGTACAAACGATCGGAGCTAGCAGGAACGAGGGTGATCCAGCGAGTCGTAACGCAGCCTCGATAACAAACGATCTCGCTAGGTTTTACGACGAGCAACGTTGAATGAGTTACGATCGCGGAAATTATCGATTAAAATCGAACAAACGAACGACGATGGCGAGCAACCACGTGGCGTTGAACCACGCCGCTGATGGCCTGTTTCTTATCGGTGGAAGTCGTAAATCGTCACCAGCTCCTCGTTCGCCGTCCATAAACAAATTATGACGGATTTACACGGCCGCGACGCGAGAGATCGTCCCAGTTTCGCGATCTCGCGCAGACGCTTTGATCTCCGTGGAAAACGGATGCGAGAAATCGTCAAAGATCGGCGTGTCTGCGTGCTACGTGGGCATCCGAGTTCATGGAGATATCCGAGCATTTATCGTCGTTTTTAACGTACATATATATGGTACTTGCGTAGGTTCGTGAAAGTACTGTGCTTGTAAATACTTATAAATTTAAAAATGTACGAAATTTTACGATGTAACGTGATACACAGAATGTATTCATAAAATTCATATCAGCGTTTCGTAAAGTTTCGAAATATTTTATACAGTACGTATATGTGAAAGTTCTTTTGCAAATATTTACTATAGACGAAACTTTTATACGTATCACGTAAAATGTTGCACAAAATAGATACTCGTGTAGGCTCAAAGCATTCAAAAATTAACAAACTCTGAAACTAATCCGAATACGTATGAATATATTTACAAACGAAGCAACTGCGTCCCACAAAATATCCCGTGGAACCTTGATATCGATATATCCTTTGTGAAAGCACCTTGCCAATTATCTTCAAACGTTCACGTAAGAAAAGAAGAAGAAAAAACAAAAAAAAGAAATGCAACGAGGTGAGACACGATGGCGTGCAAAAGCAGGCCGAGCGCGCAGGGGCTTGGCACGATCCGTCGATCGCGTCCGATCTATACTCACTGGTGTCTTGGCAGGCGGCGAGGTCGAGGACCTCGATGATATGATCCACGCACTGCATCTTCTGCGAGTGCGAGAACGTGTCCGGAAGCCTGAGCCTCGCCTGGTACTGTAACACACGAGCAGCAAGAACCGCGTCAGATCAAATCAGATCAGATCGGATCAGATCAGATGAGAAAGGAAAGGAAAGGAAAAACGAAAAGATAAAGGTAAAACGAGAGAGAGGGAGAAGAAAAAAAGGTTGGACGGGCGATAAAATTGGCGAAAGCGAGTGGGGAAGACTTGGGGCACAAGTCGTGACGGGCTTTATCGCGATGTTTGGAGGCCGGCTTTTAACCCATAAGGCACCACCGGCCCCGTTTACGCCTTAAACAGCAACGTAAGCAAAAGCCGCCGGCGCGGCGTGTCGACGTGCATTTCCGTTTCGCAACATCCAGGCCACTTTGTGTCTATTATTATCATCTGACACGTACCCCCGAGGATGCACCGGTCCGCTCGTAATCGCGATCGTTAAATCAATTACGATAACGCGCCGCAGCAGCCGGTACGTTCCTTGCGAAACGATCCAGGCCGATCGTCGTTTCCCGGTTGCTTCTTTCGCGCCGCTGGTAGTTTTCCAGCAGGATGACGGCTTCGTAGATCAATTCGAAGCGATTCTTTTTGGATGCCTCGAATTTTTCACTCAATGTTTCCATGATAATCCTCGACGATTCTTTGTTATTTTGAATTTTCTGAAGATCGTCGATCGACCGTGGATCGTTTTAACAATTCGAAGGTTCTTTTTTTTAATCTTTAATTAAAATTAAATTCTTTTTTAATCTTGAGTTGACGAGACTGAGAGAAGAATTTCAGTTATTCGAAGATGATTGTTCGGTTGCTTTGAATTCTTTTCTTTTTGGAAATTGTTTTTGGGTTTTGGTGGGAGAAAAATGGGAGAATTTTTCTTCTATTCTAAAGAATTATTCCAACTCTTTGAACGAAGAAGAAACTTTCATCGATTCGATTTGTTCTTCGGTTATTTTGGAATACCTTTGGAAGAGAGGGGCCGATTATCAAAAAACGATTTGAAAATATTTAACGAACGATCTCTCGAACCTGGAAAGTAAAAATTAGAAAATGCACGCGAAAAGAAGGGAAGAGGAGAAGAGCGTTAAAGATTCTCGGTGAAAGTAAAAGCTCCAGATAAAACGTACGAGTGAAACAAATTAAAAATCGAAAGTGCTCGATCGTCGCCTCGCCAATTAAA
Organism: Melipona beecheii; assembly: GCA_032399605.1. Taxonomy (NCBI): domain Eukaryota; kingdom Metazoa; phylum Arthropoda; class Insecta; order Hymenoptera; family Apidae; genus Melipona; species Melipona beecheii. The sequence goes on along the minus strand of JAUCMO010000243.1, from coordinate 7,281,549 downwards.
GAACGTACAAATTACATAACGCAACGAAGCAACTGCGAATCTTGTAACAAAGAAAAGGCTACGTGTCGCGAGCTACGTCTTCGTCCGATAACCCGTCGAAGAACGAGTCACCATCGGTGTTGCGCGACTCCGCACGTAGAGCACGGACTTTTCCTTCGTCTCGAAACGCGTTCACGCGCGTTCGACAATTCGGGGACACGCGGAGCGAAGCGTACTCGGAAGAAAAAGCGCGGCGTCGCCTGTGGAATTCGTTTTGCGAACGGCGGTTGAAATTTTTTTCTGCCCCGCAACTCGAGAAATTCGCCGACCGAATTTTTGAAAAATCCCTCGTTCTTTTATTTGTTTTTGTGGCAATCGAGTCGAGTTTTGATATTTTAAGAGACGCGTGAATTTTGGTATTCGGTATTTGAGGTTAGGTCAAATTTTAGCCAAATTAAGGCAAATTGAGGTCAGAATATTTCACATTTTTCAAGTTTCCGCGAACAATTTAATTAGTAATGATAAAACTTTGACGTTGATGGTAGTAGAATTTTAGAATTTTTCAATTTTTAGACCGTGTCTTAAATGTCAATTTCCAGAGATAAATCGGTATTAAAAAATGTCGTATTTTTCTCCAGTTTTTATTCCCCCAAATTTAATTACAGACTAGGACGATTACTGCAGTTAATGCAGTAATAAGCGCGAAATTGATCGATTTAACTCTTCAAAATCATTGCGATCTACGATAGCTCGATAATACCAACTGACGTGGTTTCTGTTTTTGCTGATCTGTCGCCTTATGCTGTACACTCGGGACAAGTTTCGATCTGAAGCTGAGGTCTAGCAACAAACAGAATCGATCGTTTCTTGGCCCTTGGCTGGCTCATATCTCTCCTCGAATAGATGGCTTTCGACGCCTCGGTCGGTCTTTTAAAATTCTATTACTTGCCTGATTAATAGTTCCACTTAATCAGTCGACGAAAGTATGCGCGACTACATAAAACGGCCGATAATGGCTTTCGACGCGGTTGGTTAACTTGGATCAATGTAAAGCAGCCAATTAAACGGCCCATTGTTTCCTAGCCGGCTAGTTGAAATTCCGCTCGAACGAAACCATCAAGCCGCTTAATGAAAGGAAATTCGATTCCCGTCGATTTTGTCGATCGATGATTTCTCACGTCGTCGAAAACGTTCGGTCAATTTTGACGATTGATCCTTTGTCTCGCGAGCTTCCTAGACAATCGATCGTTGAAACCCAATAGTTTGTATGCGGTAATCTATAACTTAGAAACGGTCAAAGAATTGACAAATCGGGAATGTTAAATTAAAATATTTAGTGGGCGAAAGAGATATCACAAAGATTCGAATTGACACGAGCATCTGCAGGCAGGATCAAACTAAAATATTCTGTTCGTTCCTATTAAAATATCTTCTCTGCAATCGTTCAATCATTATGTACAAAATCTCGCTCCTTTGATCACATTTTTACACGCCTGTGCGAAAATGAAGTATGAAAAAAATGCATATATCTAACATTCAAAGTGTTTGACGCATTATATAAACATTAACTGAGATTCCACTTATTTCGTTGAAATATGAAAATTCGCGCGTGCGACGTCTTCGAGCCGTGTGTACGGAGCTTAAAGGTGGACGCCGGCTCGGTTGACACACCCTGCCTTGGCCGCGGCGCGCAACGCGGACAGACGTGCCATTTTCTCGACGCGATGGTCGTCCGGGAGTCCGTTACACAAGAGGATCCGTTATGCGGAGAGAGAAAGTGGCAGCCGACGATATTTCGCTGCGGGTATAGCGGTCGTCTCTCGGCCAGCAGGAAACTGGACTGCTCCAGAACGGAGCACGGCCGTGAACGTCATCTCCGCCGGCTGGATTCCACGGAATGACGACAACGACAACGACAACGACAACGACAACGACGACGGCGACGCGTCGGTCATCGCGTTCCACGCGGGGAAAAGCGAAAGTGAGAAACGATCGAATCGCTTCTCGATCAATCTGCAATATCTGTTCATCGATTTTTCACGAATGTTCGCGACGAGACGATACGAGGGGAGAGGCGTAGAAACCAAGTTGGAAGATTTGTGTTTGTTTGTATTCCTGAGTATTCGAGAAAAGAGACTGGAAAGGGACTGAGAGGGCAAATATGATCACCATCGCGGTGAAGAATGTTGAAAGATTGCAGTTCTTTTGGGGGGTATTACTATTAGGTAGTTTTATTTTCAAGAGAAGAAAGCTATCCTTGTGAATTTCTTTATGCGATTACCTTCGTTTCTTAAAATAGAGATTTTCTTTTTCGAATCAATCTGTCGGAAAAAGACAATCGTCAAGTTCGAAGATAATCTTCCATGAAACTAAAATATATAAAATATACAAAATACTTTTTAGACGATTGAAAAACTCACAACTCTGCAATCTGAAACTAAAGCATTATTACTCTTCGAATTCTTCAATTATTTCCATTTTGAAAATCGAGGAGAGAGAAACGTGGGATAAAAGCGCGTCCATAAGCGTCCATTTTCCGAGAGAAAGGCGCGAGGAAGAAGAAAAAGAAGAAGAAAAACGAGCCCGCGAAAGAACACAACGTGACGTGACAAAGTAAGAGAATCGGGTAACGCAAATGGGAAGAAAGAGAGACGCAGCAGCGGTTGCTTTGGCGTATTATGCACGTAGAGAGACGGCGCCGAATGTTTTTGAAACACGTAAGACACGCGCTCGACGGTTCACTGACCGAGTTATGACGTCACCATAATTCTCTCTCTCTCTCTCTCTCTCTCTCCCGTTTTATCTTTTCCTTTTTCTCTTTCTACCACCCTCTATTCGTCACGGGGCAACTCCTGTCCCCCTTTGTCACGATCGCGAGGCCAACGTCCCGTTGGATCGGTTCGTTTAATGTATCACGCACACGTGTCTCGCGAGTACTTGCATACGTGCCGTATATACTTCCAACAGTGAACGTTTCTTCGACACGTATGACGAATTTCTCGTTTCTCGTTTCTGCGCCTGGAGAAACTTTATTTTCCGGCGGGGTTCTGTCGCGCTGGTTGGACGAGCTGAGGCCACGCGTCCGTGGAAGTTGATCGTGCGACTCTGTGTCAAATTGAACGGCGTTCTGACGTCTCTTTCGTTCCAGATCCAGTTGTTCCGTTTTGCGATGGCTTTGATCTTTGAATTGGGAAAGATGCGATTGAGTCAATCGCTGTGCGTATACTGAAGAATTCTTGAAAAATGAAATTGATGAACATTTTTTCGATCGTTTTAAAAAACAGAAAGTGATTTAGGAAAAAGTGAAACGAGATACAAAGTTAATAATTCTTCTCGTAATGTTTTACCCTCTTTTAAATATTAGAATCACCAGAGTGTCCAAGTCGCAAGAAATCACCTCAGAGCGTCGTAATTGTTCAAAAAAATCTGATTCTTTACATGTACGTCTTTAACTTTACGTTTAGACGATTTTAAAAATTCACAGAAATATTCGTACGCGTCTACGACGAAATTTAAACAATTAGTATTATTTTCCAGAAAGTATGAATCCGCGATTCACCGTGTCCCTCATCGTACCGTCTCGTTCCAAGTTCTAACTGAAGTTAAGAAATCTCCCCTGAGAACGATACGTATTAACAAACACGAAACGCGATAAATCAAGTCGATCGGAGTAATGGACGATCGCGGCACGCCCGCGAGCGTGTTTAAAATCGGTCGAAAATGCAACGGTTGGTTGGCTGGTGGCTCGCATTCCGCGCGATCCCCGAGCGCGAGGTGTTCCTCCTAATTTTCCTGTCGCGAACCTTCATAAATCTCGCGCGGAACTTGGCACGCACGCGGCGGCCGATTTTCTTGGAAAACGAGGAAACACCGGTGAGAATCGGCCGCTTCCTATTTCGCGCGGCCAGCCGCGCCGGTAATCGGCCGGGGCCCCATCTTCTCTAGCCTGTCTGACTATGTCCTCCCGTTTCTACTTGCGCTCCTCTGCCCTCCGTAAATACGAACGATTTACGAGTTTCGCCGGCGTCCAAGCTACGGATTCTCGCGTGGTTCGCCGTTTGTTCATTTGGTTTAACTTTTCTTTCTTTCTTCAATTATTATATCAATGTAATATATACCGTTTCGTACCCTATGCACATAGCCGAAGATTGATCGTTCATTTTTTTGGCCATTTGGTGTTATATTTACTTCTTTTTTCCCGATATTTATCGTTTATTTCTACTTGTATATTTTTTGCTCGGAATTCAGGGGAATAAATTGTCCTTTTGTCTATTCTAAATCCATCGAAGCATCTAGAATAGAAATTATAGCAAAGAAAAGGACGAGAGGAAAAAGGTAAAAAGAAGAGTGCGAATGTAAATTAGGAAACTTGTTATTACAAATTATAACTTGTTATTATTAATTAGGAAATTGGTCGGGGAAATTTATTAGAAACGAATTACTTTTCGTCCTAAAGAGAGATAAGACTCGATTTAGCCAATTCACTTTACTATTCTGCTTTGCTATTTGTTACGTATAACGTAGATTCGACGAATGAAATTTATTTGATCGAATCTGAATAAAGTTCTCGTTGAAAACGAGATAGAATCGAATGTCGTTGAATGAATCCATTACTTTACAACACGATCGCGATTGAAAAGCGAAAAACTTACGGTTAGGCACAGGCGTACGCGAATGCAAATTTGATGGGTTTTATGACAGAAATTCGATACGGTTTAATGCAAACTCGTTTTAGCGGAGTGATCGTTGGAATTTACCAGTCCGCTGCGTTATTACATGCCGGGGGAAATATTTAGACTTTTGCCGTTTGATAAGATACGGTTTTATGCGAATTGCTCGCTTTCACGCGAAAAGATTTCACTACGAATATCGTGGTTCTTCTTCTTCTTTGGTTCTTTTGCTATTTCTCGCGATGAAAGCAACTGTGTTCAATTTAACAGTCTTTAGACCTCGTACCTTCTACGAGAAACAATCGAAACTAGTGTTTTTTTTTTTTTTTTTATTAAAATATGAATTTTTTATTAAAATCCACAAATTTATTTTGTGTTGTGACAATCGCCTCCGATTCGATCAACAAATTCGTATTCGTCTGTTTTTATATTTTTTGATATAAATTGTATAAATTAATATTTCTAGAATGTTGTAATAAATTACTAAAAAAAAATTAAAAATGTATTTTCTGAGAAACAATTTTACGTGAGATTACTATCGAAATAATAGTTTCTGATCGATCGGGCCAATAAACTCGATCTTCCTCGTATTTTTCGACGCTTGGCAAATTCGTGTCACGAACAAATGTAAATTGAAACGGTAGTTTCCACGCGAGGTATAATTTCTTCGAAAAAAAAAAAAGAAAAAAAAAAAGAAGAAAAAGAAGAAGGAGACGTACCTCGAGAGTCTGTCGTAACGTGAGATCGGGAAAGAAAACGTCCTGCTGTTGCACGTAGCAGATTCTTCTGCGCCATCTTTTTGTCAGCCTTTCACGATTCAGCCAGATTTCACCCCCGTCCAAGCCCACGCGGCCTGACAGACAGTTCAATAACGTCGTTTTGCCGCAACCTGTGTCAGACAATCAAATACATCGTCACATACTTTTATCAAAAGCAACAAATATCGTCAAATAGCAAAACTGGCAGACGAATTTCCCTTTCTTCTTCCTCCTTTTTCAAAAATTTCCGCAAAATAATCTCCGTTAAAAATAACAAATTACTGCGAAGAAACAATTCCTTTTCTTCCCCTCTTCTTCTCTTTCAAAATTCAACGAAATTCCAAAAATCGTCTATATCCACGTTTTGAGAGAAAAGTAAACTCGAAGAAACCAAATTGACCAATTAACTGAAGAACAAACGAACGTCTACCACGGCATAATTTCTTGCATGGCCAGAAAGCGCGTGCAGCGTGGAAATGCGAAAACGCAGACGTTCCAATTGGACGGCTTTGTCCATTAAGTGCTCATAGTCGGGACGGTCGATCTTACTCGTCGTCGTTCCGCCGAGATATACAACGTCCGACATGGAAATACGCCCGGCGTGGACGATTTTAACGACAAACCGTGAAACGGATGATTTGTACTCGCGTGCCCCGTGCTCGCGGCTTGTTAGACGAATATCAAGGGAAGAACGACGAATCTCGGCGATAAATATCACGCCAGTGGAGATCGTTACCAAGACACGATACCCTCCGTGTGGTTCGCGATCTTTGTCGCGATGAAACATGGAAGAATTCACACACTTGTGAATTTCGTGATCTTCGAGTCGGTGGTTTCACCGTGTTAATTTCACGCTTCCGATTGATTTCGATTCTTTTTCTTCGTTTCATTTCAAAGTTGCATTCCTCCTGGCAGATTGTGGGAAATTCTTAAGTACAAATGCTCTTTATAATGTCTGACACGTGAAACAATTTTACAAAGAAGTGTTTTGTAATTTTGCGTATCATAAATTACCAATTAACTGTAACAGTTGTACTTTATAATTTTATAAACGAGTTCATACTCTCTTGGAAATATGAATTTGAATATGAAAAGTCCGCAATTTATCATAATTACTAGCAACTGCACGACAGGTAATTAAATATATTCACAAACGTTTCACACCAACAATAATTCGGGGTCGTTAGAAATCAAATTTGGACCAAATTAGAAAGAAAAATTAAAAACTTTCTCCCGTCTTCGTACATTTTATCACTGAAAGTGATTTTAGGATAACCCAGAAAATCGGGCCTCTTCAGGTGCAACGCTGATGCAACGAAAATTAGCGATTGGTCGATTTGGATCACGTGATTCGCGAGGGGGCGTGGCGTAGGCCTCGAGTAAGAGTGGAGTTGTCTGGTACTGAGCGATCGCGCCAGTAAAAATTTGTTTTCTATCGAAAAGAAGTCGTCTTCGTTTCCTAGTCGAAACAGTTGCTTCTGGGCCTTTCAGTGAGACGAGTCGTACTGGGTGCAAGTCGTGCAGTTTTTTACTAAGTCGTTTGCGGCCAAAGTCGTCGTTGACGAACGTTGCGTCGGTGAACGAGTTCTCAGATAGACTCGAAAGGAGAGAAAGAGTTACGAGCGTGAAACACTCGCGAGCAGCAGAGTCGGCGAAATAAACGAATGACGCAAACTGTCGCGAAACTGTCCAATAGAAGATCGCGGAAACCCGATCGAGTCATCAGCGTTCGCGATGGGAATCGCGACGGAACAAACACGTAAATTAGCCTAAACGAGGCGAACGAAGCTCCGAAAAATTCGTGACGAACGTGTCACGTCACCGGCCACGATAGAAAGTAGCGGAGAAAAACATTCAAATAACTGAATAGTCACTGTTTTGAATAATTGGATAATGAAATTCAATCGGACGGTTGATATTTTTGTCCCTTAAGAAAGGAAGAAAGAAAGTTCAGACACAGCTTCTACCAACAAAAGATTCGCTTTATCTCTCTTATCAATCTCGACGTCTACTGCCAATTCTATCTAAGACAGAAGAAGAGAAACTATTGCTTGTGCGAGCAATTTGTCGCGAGATTGAAGGATTTATCCTTATCCAGAGATAAGAGGTAGGAAGAAGAAAGACTCTTTTAATTTGTTCTCTCTATCAACTTGATACGCAATTCGATACCAAATTGATATGCGAATAACAACGAAACTTGCAAATTTGCCATTTTTTTTTTCATCGAAGGCGGAAAAGAACGAAATTCAAACGACGATCAGTAAACTTGAACAAACTTCAAGATGGTGACGCGAAAATTTTCTCAAATCTTACACTTTGTAAAAGATACGTGCAGATATCTTCTTACTTTCAACATTTTCAGAAAAATTTTTCTTCGAATTTTTATTCAGGAGGAAATTTTAAAAGATGAATTTTAATAAACTCACGTGGTCATCGAGAAATATCATTAAAGAGAATAGTAATAAAGGGAAATATCGTTCGAGAGAAATTCTTACGGCGCCAATCTCGAAATGATGAATTTCGCTGGTTAAGATCGATTTGCGTTACCTGAGGGGCCCATGACGGCCAAGAGTTCGCCAGGTTTAACAACGCCCGAGACATCTCGGAGGAGGGCTCGTTTCTCCTTGACCACCTGCAACCCCCGGAAGATTAGCTGCACCGGACGAGAATCCAGCGGGTACACCAACTGCAACGCTGAGCTTTCCACTCTGAAACGAATTTGATTACGATTTGATTACAATCAATCACAGAAGAGAAGTGTCGAGGTGTCTCTCTCAATCGTTTCGACTTTAACGACGGAGCCATCGATGGACGATTGAAGCACGAAAAATTTCGTTCGTACATGTTTGCGAACAATTTTTAACGCGCTTAAAATCTTTAAAACTACACCTCTGTGTAAAATAAAAATTCCAACAAATAAAAAAAAAAATATAAATTGGTCATTCGCGCGAGGAACTCTCTGCCGAGTAAAAATTCAAAGCGTGGAGAAACGTTATTTGAAACGGAAAGACTCTGCGAGAGAAAGAGAAATTGGAAGACAACGTTCGTTCGGCGGTGAAAGAAAGAATCTCGAAAGCATTTAACGAACTCCAGCTGGCGTCTGACGAACTCGGTACTTCGTAATAACAATGACGTGCCATTGGAGCTATTCCGTGACAGCAATTAAAGGCCGACACCCGTTACGCCACGAATCAGACCGCGTCGAACAAGATCTGGCTCGCTTTCAAATGAAATTTCCTAGCGGCTCTCGTTCCTCGTTTCTCCGTCTCATCGAAGTAACCTCCTTCCTCCTATCTGCTTCCCCATCGTTCGCGATAATTCAGCCGTGCAGACTGTAATTACGTTACGCAATCTACAGTAACGAATGAAAATTGCGAGAGGGGAGGGGGGAGGGGGGAGAGAGAGAGAGAGAGGGAATTCGAAGTTGCAGAAACGCGCAGAATGCACGCAGACGCGTGGAAGAGAAACGCGTAGGAATGTCTGAAACGTTGTGACATTTAGCCAATTTTTCAGGTGTGGAAGAGGATTGAAAAGAAATGAAATTGAAAGCGTGAAAGAATGATATCGAATTAACGTTTAACAATTGGTTAATTAATTTTAATAAACTTGGTTAATTTAATAAATTTTATCACCGGTACGGAGAAAAGAAATTATTCGGAGAGAGAGAGAGAGAGAGAGAGAGAAGGCAGTTTTTACGAGAATCGGATCGCACGCGATTGATCGAGGTGAAAATTTCGGTTCGTTTCGTTCGGCGGAGATTTCAACGAGCGCAAAAACGAGGATCGTCCAGTTGCGTGGCAAAGGCAAAAAGTTCGTTTCGTAACGTGTCGCGATGTTCGTCGCGAAGAGAAAGGCAAGAAACAGAGGCCTTAGACGCGTCGAACAGATGTGCCTCTGTAGATCCCTCGGTGAAAAAACATTTTCGACGCGAAACTGATTAATCCGTTAGCCATTCGTAACGTCATGCGGCCTGGAAGAAATCACACGCAGATGTATCTCGGACAAAGTAGAATCATTCCACTATATATAGCGGAGACGAAAAAGAATTTTTAAAAAGTATAGAAAAAGGGAAACTATCGGCGAAATAAGTCAATTATGACTGTGCTAAGAAATCAACTCGAAAATTGGGAAAATTCACGATAAAGATACAAAGTTTTGTTCATCTGCAATAAAATTACATTTCATCGAACTAAAATTACGGGAAACATTTCTTCGTGTGAAATTCAATTTGAAAAAAGGTGACTTGACGGATCGTGAAAGTGTCAATTTAACGTTTGGCGAAGATCAAGGACATCTTTTACTCCGTCTGAGCAATTTTTCTGGGATTCTAACATTGAACGAACAAATCTACGATATTTCAAAACGTCACAAAATTTATACGAGATAAAATACTTGAAATAAATCTTTGACGAATCCTGTGCGTAAGAACAGGAATTCGCGCAAACATCAGCACTCCGACAATTATGAAAAAAAAAAAAGAAAAAAGAAAAAAGAAAAATTATGATAAATTCTAGGAACCTCCGTGTCGAACGAACATCTGCAATTACTCATTCTGTTATATAACGCAATCACCTCACACTCACACCGTCTCGCCCGTTTATAATGCAAAAATCAAGATCAATTTAACCGAATCCATCATCTTCCCTTTCATTCGTTTTACACGATCGCTCGTACGCGCGCTAAAGAAACCAGCTGATTAACGAGCTCTTTAAGTTCGACACCTAGACGTGTTAATTCACACGCTGTGATAAATGACGTTGGATCAGCGAGAGATGATTCGATAATTGTCCACCATTGGCGACGGTATTTGAAATTATTTCGCGTTGATTTCAATTGCTCGGCAGAGGAGCCGATTCGAACCATGTTCGTTTGACATAACGACGCGATCGAATTTCGAAAGGACCTTTCGAAAGGAAGGGGAGAAAAGCTGACGAAGGATCAAAGAGAAACGATTCTCGCGTTTTTCTCTCGATCGACGCGAGATCGCACGTCGTGCAGGGAAGTTACACGGTCTTCGTATTGCTCGCAATTACGCGGTCAAAAGGCATGGCGTAATAGATTGTATCGAGCAAAAATTCAATTTCGATTGAGACGAGAGAAGAGAGAGAGAGAGAGAGAGAGAGAATCACAAGAGAATAAACGACGTTTCGTTTGATTAAAGTTCCTACCGGTTGACAAATTAATAAATTAATCCTCCAAACGAGATTTCTTTCTCTATGATTTCTCTCTCTGCGACGTATCGAACGTTTCAGATTGAGAACAATTTCTGTGAATAGCATTTGTAAATTTACTTTTAACAAGCATTCTCGCATTTATTTTTATTTTGCTTCGATTTATCATCGATATATATTTTTAACAGCTACATTTATTTATTAATTGGACAGAGTTTCGATATTTCTTGGGTTCGATAAATTTCTTAATTTGCAGAAATCGGGGTACAGCGCGAATATATATAGTACGTAGTGTATATTATATATTGTAGATAAAATAATTGTCAACCAATTTAGATATGCATAAATCAATCTTCTGAATTTCCATTTAGATAGATAAATTATATTCGTAAAAATTTGAATCTCGAAGTTATTAAGAAGTTACAACTTATATTTTTAATCATTTTGACATGCTCTGGTAATTAGCACGATGCAATCTATGAATTAATTCTTTTAATTTCAATATTCGATTCGATCATTTTGATCACTTTAAAGGAGGATAACTTTAATCATCGAACGTATCGGGAAAAGCTAACGAACAGTAACTTGTGCAAAATAAAATTAGCGAGTGAATTAGAAAATTTCCTTGAGACTTTAATTAACGGAATTAGCGCACCGAGAACGATTGAAATTGTTTCACGATCGTTCTCGAACGCAATTTAATAAGAGCTTCTTTCATTAAAATTCTCCGAACAAGAGGGTAAAATCGAACTACCGTTTCGGCCGATCTCGATTGTTTTACGACGATTCATCTCGATGCAGAATTAGTTGAAAGTGGGATCGGACGATTCCGAAGAGGAGAGAAGGCTGTGCCCTCGGTTCGTCGGATCGAATATTCCTCCTGGCGAGAGGGCAATCGAAACTTTTCTCGTGTCAATTTCAATTGCCTTTAAATCTCAAGCTTTTAACGAGGGGGGTTGGAAATTCTTCGAACGACGTTTATAATTACCAAGATAATTAATGACATAGAAAATCTCTAATGAAAATCGTAATAATTTTAAGTCGTTTGGCGAACTGATTTCTTCTTTTTTTAATAATTCTTAATCCTTTCGAATCTTTCAAATAAATTTCTATAATAAAAATTTAAAAATTCTTCCAAAATATCTACATCAAAGCTCTTAGATCAAAATCCTCTAATTTAAAGCTTAATTTTTGTCTTTGAAAGCATTTTCAGATCGAAGCTATTTTCGCGTCAGTTTGAAAAATTTCAAGGGGGCCTTGTTTCCTCGTGAAATAATTTGGAAATAATTTTACGAAAGGGCACGAACTTTGCACTTTCTGTCCAAAATCAATTCCACTCGTTCCTCAAAGACAATTCTCTTCTCTCTCGAATCTTTATCCGCGAATTTGAGAACGAGCAATTCGAGAAATTCCAAGGAATTCCTTTCCCTCGCAATTCGCAACAAATTTTCAGGACGAAGCCGACAACTTTCAATTCTCCGCGTTTAAAGTACCGTCGCAAATTACACCGATGGTTCTCGAAACCATGAATTTCCCCGTCAATCGTCACATTTTAGGAATGCGCCTTCGAGGACTGCGCGGAGGAACAATTCGCGCCGCGTTGCTCGAAAATAATTTTCCAGCAAAAGGAACGCGTGGAACCAGTCAGACCAGATGAAACTCGTAGAAATCCCCCGTGAAACGACGAGAAACGCGACGAGAGAGAACAGCTTTCGATCGGTCGGATCGGCTTTCAGTCGGAGCTGGATGGTTTGCGTGGCGATCAGGGACGGGAAAACGGTTTCTGCAAGGCCGTTCGAAAGCTGAACACAGCACTCGAATAAATCCGAGAGCCGTCAATTAAGGCGGCCGTGGAACGAACATCTTCACTCATGCGAGCCCATATAAGCGGAATCAATCTCGCGACTTTCCAATAGAGTTTCCAAGGAGAATAGGAAAGCCGCGTCGTAAGAGGGAAGTGAATCGTTCCCATCGAGGCTCCAACTTTGCGCTCGTCGAGTGCAATTTCTGACGGAGATCTCGAACGATCTTTCTGACAAACGATCTTCTACAGCGAAGATGGCATTTTTAAGAATTATTTCTTTTTTCTTTTTTCTTTTTTCTTTTTCTCGTGGTGAATATTTCTCGCGATGGTTCGTACAAAATGTTGTTTCATTTTAGTTTATTGGCGAATTTTTACTTTTTTTGTGAGGTATCATATGTGCATGTATCTTCCAGAATTTATTGGCTACGTACATTTTACAAATTTATTTATTTATTTTCTCTTCAAGTGCAACGCTGATGCAACGAAAATTAGCGATTGCTTGACTTGGGTCACGTGATTCGTGAGGGGGCGTGGGCTAGACCTCGAGTAGGAGTGGCGTTAATTGTGTCTGGCAATTGAAATTTCTCGAAGCGAAATTAGGAACTTTGAGTTTAAACGGATGCTTCAAACTTCGGGTCATCGTTGATACAGACGAATGAAACAGCGCTGTCCATTCGTGGCAGTTCAAAGGTTTGACCAAGATGAAACCTTTTTAAAGAACGGCACCGCGTTCGCGAGCAGATAAATCAACAAAACGCGACGCTGCTGGTGACAGTGAAAAAGCTGTTGGCGGGTAATTCGAGTATTTCCTAGTAAACGTCGAAACTCGCCGGCTCTTGTGCACTCACACCTGCGCTAGCTGGAATTTCAGTCAGTCGAATATTTTTCAGGCGCAGGACCTTTAATCACTGCCTCGCGCAAAACACATCAACGACCTCGGTGAGAGAGAGATATGCAGCTGGAATGTTCGATTAAAAACCGGTAACGCGACGTTAGACGTTCGATCAGAATTTTATTTCTGGCTGCTGTGTAACTGAGCCGCGCGAGCGTTTGACGTATTCATTAACCGAGGAATATTTTATTTATTATTCGCTGGAAAAATTCAAGGGGAATTCTTTGGTGCAACCACGGGCTTCAGCGCTGAAAGTTCGTTTGCTGAAAGGTCAGAGATACTTCTCGTTGGGAAAACGTGAATTTTTATTAAAAACTAGCTGCGCGTGCTCTGTTCGAGCAGCGGAACGCGAAATAGAAGGCAAACGTTGCCGATTTTGCCATTTTTCGTTCAAATACTCGACTTGTTAAAGATTAAAATTGTCAATTTTCTCTCTGAACTTTGCCGATCTTTCTACATTTGTTAAATCACGTCAGCCTCGAAAGTCCTTTCGTACGAAAGTTAATTAAAGTCCAAACACTTTCATAAATTTAGCAATTTCGATTCAACGTACAGAGATGTATTTCAATTGGTCAAGCATTATTTCTCTTTCCCAAGTCAAGCGATTCGAATTACAAAGTGATTCGACAGAATTACGCAACCAATTTGCAAATTAAAGAAATATAACCACAGAAATTACTTCGAGTCCTTAATTAATCGTTCATAAAACCTGATCTAACAATTCTGTTTATTGCGATTCACAGAAAATGATCTCTCAACTTCAATTCTAATTCAACCCTGTATAATCTTTGCGAAGCTGATGAATTTTTCAAAAATTCACTGAAAATTCGTACCGAATTAAAAATTTCGAAAACTCGGAGCTCCAAAAGAGATTCCACGGACCTGTTCGTCGCTCTGTCGTTGGAAAAATGGTCGATGGCGGCCGCGTGCCACGTGGTGCCACGCTCGCGCGCGCGCGACCCTCCCCCGAGGTGAAATCGGAAAGGAACTACAAGTAAGAGGAACGATCGGACGCGTCGCGATACACAAAAAGCGGGGGTCGTTGGACAACGGAGTAAGATAATAAATTCCCAACATGGCAGTATCGCGTCATCCCGGGTTCGTTGAACCTCGACGTTGCGCGACGAACGACGCTCCGGAACACGGGGCAACGGGGGGGAAGAAATCCTACGACGGAGGGAAAAGGAGAGACGAGAGTGCGTTTCGTGACACTTATCGACAACTTCTACGAGCACCCGTGAATCTTTCGATTTCTCCAAAAATTGCTAACGTGACCTGAAAATCAGATGTCACGAAGGGTAGAAAAAGTTTTACTCTACTTTTGAGGATTTCATTTCTGACACGACTCTAAGGCGAAGTTGTTTATTTGTTATTGGTATACTAATGGAAAATACTGGCGAGAGTTATTCACTGGGGGTAGAAATCACTGATTGACAGTATTGCAGAAGAATAGAATTGAGGGGTGGGTATTTTCGATTCTGTGTGTGAATTCATTGCATGGAATTTAATTGGCACAGGAAGATTATTTATTAATGGCATACTGCTAAAAGAAAGTTTCATCCTTGAGGTAGAAATTTTTGGTTACATCAGTGAATCATGCATAATATATATATATATAAAATACGTATAATTGGATTTTACGGTCAAACTTAGAAAGATCGATAAACCTCAGAGAGAGAGAGAGAGAGAGAGAGAGAATTGTATGGAATTTACTTTTTGATAATTGATGCAAAAAACCGATATTCTGATTCATTGAATAACAAAACTCTCTACTATTTTCCACTCTACGATAGATTTCACTGATATTGGCTACGATCATTAACTGAAAATAATCTATAAAACGATTCAATTAATATAATTTATCAAATAATTCAATATTATTATTGTTTTATAGCTGTTACATACTACGTTATTAACCACTATTACTATTATTTCATTATTTCGTAACTACTATTTCTCACATAATTTTTATCATATCATGCATTACTTCATTATATCACTATTATTATCGCACCACTTTATCGATTGTCATCATCTCAGTTATTCGCGTCGCACACCCAGCCATTTTCCATCCCCTTCCACCTTTCCTGTTCCCGCGTTCCGCGAATTTCAATTCTTAATTTCTTCAATCTCGTGGAACGGAAAGTCTCGAATATCGGCTGAACGAAATTTTCACGGTACAATTAACTCGTAATTTCCATAATCCTGTCTCCTCTCCCCCTTCTTTCTGCCTCTGTAATCTCGTCAAGCATAATCCAAGTAATTACGGTGTCAAGGCAGTTACCGCGGGAAACGAAAATTTCCATCGGTTTTCGGCTGATTATCCGCGTATCCCGTTGGAACCTCGCGGGACAAACAGACTCGTTCATTAGATTCGGCTGGAATTCGACCTGCCCCTCCTCCTCCTCCTTCCTCGGTCTTTCTTCCCTCGATCATTTTCGTAATTCATGGGCTCGATGCCGTGGGTCGAGGTTCCACGGGGTTAGGTCTCGTTGAAGGAAGTTCCAGGGTCCCATCACGAATTGACCCCGGAGTATTTGGAGTTCGTTGAACCCGGCTCCTTTGCATGCAAATTGCAGCCGTGAATTTCGGCGACGGATTTCGACCGTTCCACGTGACGAACTTACGTGGTGAAACTATTGCCACGTCGATGTTACTTATCTTTTTATTCAAGCACCAACTTTGTTCTACTCTTTTCTTTCTTTTTTTTTTTTTTGCTCAAAAAATTGTCTTGGCGAAAAATGGCGCATCTCTTTCGAAATTGATCCATTTGAAGAAATTAAATGATACTTTGTAAAAGAACGAGTCTGTGAAGTGACGACACGTTACTAACTTGAAGATTTTGCTTACGATAGATGCGCAATATCGAGAGTACAAAACGAAATATAATCTAGAATTTTGCAAAATGTTGAAAATCTTAGGAATCTTAAAAAAAAATCTTAAAAATTCAGGTTCGATTGTTTCGCCGAAACTTTACGAATCTTCAACGATCAAACTGCGAGAGACTTCGTCAGAATCTCAACAATTCTCCAACTACCAAATTCTCCGGATCTCCTCTTTATCGCATATTAAATTCCACGGGATGGATTATTTCGAAACTCGCGACCGGCGTCGAGCGAGAGAAAAAGAGAAGAAGGAACGATCAATCTTCGAGAGGCAGTCAATCACCCCAATAAAGAATCAGCCGGTCCCGAAACTGAGCGTCGACAGAAATAACGATTGAATTACAATCGAGAAGCTAATCGTTCGGTGTCGATTCTTCCTTGTCACGAGCTCCGCGTTTTTACGGAACTTTTTTTTATCGCTGAAAGCGATTTTAGCGGGGGTAACCCAGAAAATCGGGCGAAAACCTCTTCTTCAGGTGCAACGCTGATGCAACGAAAATTAGCGATTGGTCGATTTGGATCACGTGACTCGTGAGGGGGCGTGGGGTAGACTTCGGAAGCTTAAAAAGAATTTTGAAAATTTGCAAACTAGAAATACTCAAAATACTCGCGATTCTGTAATTTTTCAAGAAGACAGAAGTTTGACGCATTGCGATTTCCACGGAAAATTTCCTTCAAAAAAGGAAAAAAAAAAAAAAAGAAAGGAAAACGAATACCCGAGAGTGCGGTACGGGTCTCCGCGTTAAAGATAAAGCGAGCAAATCGCGGAGCAGTTACATCATCGTAAACACTGGTCGACGAGCGAGTGCGCGCTGCGCGTGCACAAAAGGGAACCGAGAACGCGGCGCACGTTTCGTCGTTGCACGCACGTAGAAAGTTTATCGCGTCGTTCCAGTGAACGATTTTCAGAAGTGGAACGCGCGGGGCCTTTTGTGAGGGGGCGCGGGTTCGATCCGGCCGATTCGCTCCGTCAAATCGGAGAAATTGCCGGGCTTCGGGGGCGGGCGGCGTTCAACAACGGAGTTAATGCGCGAAAGGCAGCCACGGCCTTTGGTAATATCACGTAGAAAGGAGCCATTGTGAGTTCCTTCGACCCGAGCGTTAACTTCCTTTTTTTTTTTTTTTTTTTGCAGCGTGGCAAGGGGGTTGGGTCGAGCATTTTCGCGTTATTGTCATGGAAATCGCGGCGGTTATTACGTGCAAAAGGGGGAATCCTTTAAATCTCAATAACGTGTATATTAAATATCCGAGGGAATACGAAACGATCGTAGCGCGCGGGGAACGTTAATAAAATTTACGTCGTACGGTCGATCGCGAAAGCGTTTATTTTAATTAATTTTTCGATCGAAATTTTTGTCCGAAACTATCGTCCGAAATATCGATGATATTTATCGTTCGAAAGATCGAGAATATGAATTTGGATATGAATCACACTTGCAGAGTGAAGAAGAAAAAAATTATTCTCGTTTTTATGAAAAAGATACTTCATAAAATTCCTTTCGAAATTTATGAAATTTTAATTAATACGAGTAAACCACGCGAATCAGTGGCTATATAAAATGTCTATGGAATCACGCAAATTATATACTGTAGTGTACCGTAAAAATTTCTATCCTCGAACAACCTACTTTGCACAATGATTCTCGCCTTCTAACTACAGATCTTCCTTTATGTTCTTATTGCACGCATTCTCCGCATTCTCGCGTCGTTCAATTTCTCACAAATACACGAAAATCTGCGATCAACTTGTAACAACAATACAATATAGTTTACACAACTTTATGAAACTATTTCACATTACATTCAACATCGAGTTACACTCCGAGGTGGTAAACTTCCAGGCTAATCTACGAAGCAGATAAAATGTTTTTCTCTTTCTTTTTCACTCTCCGTCGATGAAAACAAATTCCCTCGCCGTATCAATCACGTAAACGTGGTTTAGATCGGATCGAGTCGAAATCGAAACTCGGCTGCGTCTGTACGTAACGTATATCGCTGCTCGGTCTGTTATCAGGTGAACGGACCAAAACGGGCTGCCGCTCACGATGGCGTTCGCTTGTTTCTCGGAGATCGGTTCAACGAACCCTGCGGTACGAGTCATCCCGTATCGCAGAGGTTAATTGGGGTTGTAACTTTCTCCGATCTGATTTATCCCCGCGAAACATCGTCGTCCCCGATGTTTCTTCTTTTTCAACGTCATTTCAGTTTCTCGTTTCAGTTTCGCTGTCTTTCGCGAAATCATCGTCGATCTCGACTTCGTTCTCCTCTCGAGACTCGAAAGTGAAAAAATGGATAACAGCAAAACGAAGCAATAACAATGGCAGTTATCGAGAGTTTCCACAGTTCGAAAAGGGATTCTTCATTTTTGCAGTTTCGAATTTCAGACTTTCTTCGATTCTCAGTGAGAAGATTTGAGCATTGGTTCTTCAAGAAAGCGTGTCGTAGGATAAATTTTCCTCGTCTAGATAATCTTTGAATGGTTGTAAGACACTTTGTATACAGGGTGTTCCTCGACTATATCGATCAACCAATTGGGAGGTGATCCTACGTAAAAAGAGAAAGAACAAGATTGCTAAACCAAGACGGAGGAAATCGAGTTTGAAAATTTATATATTTATTTATATAACTGACCACGAGTCGCTGTACAAGAAATTTCTCGACGACATTTTTTCGAGAACATCACTTTCTCTGTTACATGTACATATTTATGCAGGTTTCAAAATAATCTTGGCAATGAAAATTCGTTTATTCGCGAAAACAATGGATGATATAATAACAGTAATAACAATAAAATGAAACAATAACATTGGCCAGTGTAAGTTATTTAAATCCAGGAATTCTTTAATTCTTGAATCGAAGAAAGTGAGAAATTTTGAGAATAGTAACTGGTATTATTAAACTAGTATCGCGAAAGGATTGAGAAGAAAACAATTTGATCTACATAATTCAGACTCGAGCGTCGTAAATTTGTTACAAACGAAGAGAATAGCTTTCGCCAATTCCTTTGACTTTGGACCAATAAGACGGATAAAAAGGACGAAGTATGAAGTTGTGATTTCGACGAGTCTAAATATATATCGATCGAAGAACGGTGAGCCTTCAATTGCACTTCAAAGCTACAATTGGACCCTAGTGTCTTCTGACATCGCGATTGAGGGTTCAATTGCGACCGAAGGTTGTTTCTCCCGCGTGCCCTCCCGTTCGCCTATTTTTACGCCGTGGAATTTTTCGAATTTCGACCACCGGTTTAACTTTTCTTTCTTCTTTGAATTTTCTATGGGAGTTTCGACCCAAACACATTCGAGTACACGAAAGTGTAAAAGTGTAAAATCGACTGAAATGAAAACTTTCTAGATGCCACAATTGTAAATTTAGAAAAATCTACTCTCAAAGATCGAACAAACAGGCGAGACAAAAATTCGTCGTAACAGCATGCGAATCTACGAAAAATTAATCGGTCCATTTCCAACAAAAAGGTTGGAAACCAGTATTTGTAGATTAGCAAAGAAAGATTGAAAATTTCATCGAACCTCAAAATTTCTCCATATATATATATATATATATATATATATAAGGAAAGTTATTCGATACAGACCACGATATGGCGATAATTAATTTTGATTAGAAAATAAAAAAATGGAAAGTAACGACCCAGAAAAGTACGTCAAAGTGTATCGAAGATTAATCTTGCAAAATCTGTGCGTAATCGCGTGCACGCTGGGTGCCGGCGGCTCGTTTACAGCCGGAACGCGACAACGTCGGTCGACAATGTCGTTCGCGTTAGATGATCGATCCACCGCGGCGCGCTGGTTCATAAATTTCCTCGGCGATATGCAAATTTCAAGCGTGCGGTATCGCCCGGTATGGAATGGCCGTTCTCGCCGGCTTGCACTTTCTCGCTCTCGTATGAATAATTGCAGCCGCGGCCTTTCAAGAGCGGCGTCTCGTTCGACAGAAGCCGGAATCGGTACGATTCCCGTACGACGGCGTCGCACACACCGATCGTAAATTTGCAGTACCGATATGCAAATGGTCGAAGCGCGTGCTTATCGTCTCGCCCGGCTAACCGTATCACAATCGCGTAATTGTCGGTAAATTGAGTTATCAGTGTCGGTGTGTCTCGCTGGCTGCGCGTTTCGCCTGTACTTCCCGCAAACACTCTGATTCTTTTTTTCGTTTTTCGTTCCAGCGCGTAAGCGTATCGACACTTTTAAACTGTGAAGTGAAAATGAATTTCATCTTAATGCGCACGTTGATAATAATAATAATAATTAATTGTGTTTTAATACGTACAATTTGTAACTATTGTGATATTAAAGTTCATTTGAATTGCACTTTACACCGCATATGATTTTAAAGTGCTATCAAAATGGAGCAAAGTCCTCAGCCACTTAATCATTACAATATTAGCTATACTAATTATTATATTATTATTGTAACATCGAATTACATAATTATTATAACATTAGCTGTTACTTTCATCAATATTAACACGCGCTAAGATCAAATTAAAATTCAGTTGACCGAGTAAGAGAGTCAAAACTTCTTTGTACCTTCGTTGTCCTATTTTTATTCATTCTTATCGTTACACCTTACCATTATATTCATTCTTCTATCATCCACGAAAATCCCCGTGGATTTTCAAGCGTTCCAGGCGAATCGTTTTAACTTTAACTAATTACACCGTGCCAGATTTTACACCGTCATATCGCTATAATTGCGCGTGGATAACGCTATCTGAGGGAAATGATCTAGGCAGATAAACCTGGGAGGATGTGAACCGAGAAAAGAACCGTCTGACTCATTCCAGTAGTTGTTCTTGAGTAAATATGTAGATTAATGTGTAGGTAACATGTAAGTTAAATAGGCTGAAGCGAAATAGGTATGGCGATTCGATCGTGCAACAAATTACTGTCTTACACGTCTATTGATATTTATGTAGCACAGCATGTTGTTCTAATGGTAAATGTAAAACACTAGTGAAAAATTCCACTTTTTCCTTCTTTTTTCTTCTCTCTCTCTCTCTTTCAAACAGCGATAAGACTGCGTCTCGAACACGCGATTGACTGGCTGCTACGTTAAACTTCAAGAGAGCAAAAGATCCGACGTGAAAGTCCGCGGACGAACGATTTCTCGACTTTAATTTCTCATCGGTGTGCTTCTGACTGATCGATTCGTAAACCTACTTCTCGATTAATCCCGGTGAAATGTGAATAATTCAGATTATGTTCTTTCGTTTCAAGGAGTTTCTATCGTTACACGCATTCCGATTATTTCCGAGCGACGTTCTCGGAGAGTTTCGAGAGTATAATTTGGTATAATTATAATTTCTCGCGAAACAGGCTAATTAGACAATTAGACAATTTCGTTCGTTTTGTTGGTAGAGTGATTTTACGAAACACTGGTAACACGGACCTTGTAAAATTATAATATTTTATACATGTGCATACGTAGCACAATTAATCCTTGATCTCTGACACATCGCGTGATCTCTTTCATCACGTAGCGTGATCGAAATGATCGATTCGTAGTTCTGTACATCGATAAGAGATCTGTGTACATTCAGATAATGTATTTTTCTTTCAATTCATTAAAAATCTCATTTTGCACGCACGGAGTGACAAAGCTTGCGAGTTTCAAATACGTTAATTACAAAGGGTTACAAAAAATGCTTGAAAAAAAGGAAACCAATGCGGAATAACGATTCGTTGCAATGGAAGGAATTGAACTTTTTGTAAAAAAATTAATGCTCTCTTTTAACTTTAAATTTCCACCGAACACCCGCGATAAAACGTCGTTTTAAAAGGAAAACGGAAAACGGAGGGGGGGGAGAAAAAAAATCGAGAATGAGCTTTGATCGTTGCCGTGAACAAACAGTGGCAGAGCAAAGCGGCGGTATCGGTTCGTGAATCGAGCTATCGAGCACATTTCGATTTTTTTCGCCTAGCTGGAAAGCGTCCGGGGACCGTGCAAGCTATCTTCGCGAGTATCTTTTGCTTGGAAAGTGGGACGCCGCTGCGTCCAACTCTTCTCTCTCTCTCTCTCTCTTTCATCTCTTTCTCGTTCAGGGGACGTTTTATCACTTTGCTATCGCGCGTAGCTCGCAATAAGTAGCGTAGTAGAAAGTACGAGCATTTGGTGGTTGTATTTTAGCTTTCACGATCAGATAGCCGGGACCAGTGTACCGCGCGAGTCGCGCGCTGCCATTTTATTATCGCGCTTTTGCTTTCCCGGCTCTCTCTTTCTCTTTCTTCCCCCTCGTCGCGCGTGACAATTTTTAATCCGTTCGCCCGGTTAAAGACGAGACGACTTCAGACGAAATTGTTGAATTTAGATAGCGATGAATTTATTACTTATCCTCGTTGGTGAAATTGTCCGAATGCAATTTTATGATCTTACGAACGCGATCAAAAGGCGTCTGACTAGAAATCTGTTTTCACTGCTTAGCGAATTTGTTTTAATTTCTTTGATGGGTTGATGTATATTGGTTCTTTTCGGAAAAAATATTGATCGTTCAAACTGTTACTAATTTTTAACTATAATCGATTACTTTGTACTTTGTGTCCTCTCTGGAGGAGGACATAAAATATCGAAGAGAATAATCTTTTAAACGGAGCTAAATCGTTCTTTTCTTCTTTACTTTTTCACACAAAATAACAAGAGTCTCGAATAAAATCGAGAATTGAAATAATTTTATTGAAGGTTCGCAAAGTTCAGAGTTATCAACTACGTTAGTTCTAAAGTAGTAAAAAAGAGCAGTTCCTCGTTCTTTTCGTTTTCACTTTTCGCACAAAGGAAGGAGAATTTGGAACGAAACCGGGGGACGGGTTGACATTATGTGATATCGGAATATCGGGCGAGGTTTCTGGTTTACTAGAAACGGACGTCGTATCGTTTGAGCGCAAAAGCGTCTCCCTACGCGACGAAAGCCGGCTGCAGGAAACCCGTTTCGTTCGCTGCACCCAAAACGAGGTTATCTCGGTTCTCACCGAGCCGCGCGTGCACCACGCGTGTAATTTCGATATTCCGCACAATTTCTGCCGTGACGACACACACCGGCCACGACCCTTCTTATCCCTTCTCATCTCTTTTCTTTCTCATTCTTCTTCTTTTTTTTTTTTTCTTCGTCCCCCTCCATGCTGCGTACCGTTGCAACAGCGACCATTCCAATTCCATTTTCGACGTTTCCAATGGAAACAAGCGTAATCTACCTCAATGAATTCCTTTGAATGAGTGTGCTGATAGCGCAGGTCTTGATTAGTTGAGCGAGACATTAGACTCGCTTTTCGTTTAACTTGATGTTTATCCACGGTGAATGCAATATTAAATGTTAGATACAAATATAACATTATGCGTTAAATGCAATATTTAATATTATATGTAATGTAATATGATATAGCATGATATTGCAATTTGTATTGTAGAGATTATTCTCTTCAATTGACTTAACAATAAGTGATGAAACAAATACAGCAGTAAACATGATGAAATATTATCATTTATCATAGATACCATAGAAGGCCCAGACGCAACTGTTCCGACTAGGAAACGAAGACGACTTTTTTACGGCCGTAAAATTTTATTGACACGCAAACATTCGAATCGACACAAAACAAATTACAGGCGCGATCACTCAGTACCAGACAACGCCACTCCTACTCGAGGTCTACCCCACGCCCCCTCGTGAATCACGTGACCCAAATCGACCAATCGCTAATTTTCGTTGCACCTGAAGAGGTTTTCGCCCGATTTTCTGGGTTACCCCCGCTAAAATCACTTTCACAGTGATAAAAAGAAGGAATCTTCTTCTTCTGAAGCAAACTTTAGATGGCATCGAACGAGAAATAAAATTCTCATCTCCTGCGAGGGAAATAAATCCCCTTCAAATGTTAATTGGCAGAAATTCATCTCGGACCGAAAAGCTCGAGCAGCATCTTTCACGTTTATTTCACGTTTGCCCAGGACAAAGAGACACACGTTTGATCGTGTCACTGGCCGTTAATCGAGAGAGCGAAGCATTGTTTCTAAATTCGACAAGCTCGAAATAAAATAGCAAAGCGGGTCACTTCGTAGCGTTGCGATTCTGTGCTTTTTCGTTTGTCAAATGAGTCATTGGCGGTCTGCGGCGAAATGGAATTTTAATTAAACATACGAAACGTCACACTGTCGGAAAAACACGTTCCACTAATTAATTTCAACTTCCGTTAGAATCGAGTTATTCTGTTGCCTGTGTGTCGAGAAGAAATTATATTTCCGTCTTGATTTAACGACAGTTGTATAATAATCAAACGTATACAATAATTGTTACAATGTATGATCAAATAATTAATGATCATTGAAATTAGGTTCAGTCGCTGTACGTTTTCATTCTATTAAAGAGAACGACAGAAACTGTTACTAACGCGAAACAAAAAAATATTCGTGAAAACAATACCAACATATATGTTTATATTTTCTGGATATTTCTTTTTTCAAGTCCAGATACTTGAACTTTTCGAAGGAAAATGGCTTAAAAGGAAACTTTGTTATTCTCGTTCTCGTAATGAAAGCAAAACTTCTTTTTTTCGTAAGAAATTATGCAATTAAAATTTCACTGTTAGAGGAACAATTTTTTAAAAATAATTCAAAGAATTAAACGAGAAAAAGAACTGTTTCAATTGATAGAAAAATGATCACCAAATATTCTATCCGTTCGTCTTTTTCTTTTTTTAATTTTCCAGTCGCAAACAACTAGAAAATAGTTGTGATTCTCGGCTTTGTTCCACTTTCTGCATTTCAGAACAAATTAAAACGAATTTATAATTTGTGCCACAAACAATCGATATATTTTTTTCCAATCAATTTCTTCAATAACGAGAAACAACGTTCTACGGAGAGAATTGGAGTATTTCCCTTTTCTTTCTTTTTCACGAGGAATATTGGCTGCGTTGCACGAGATCGAATCGTGATCGCGAGGAAAACCGCGATTGAAGGAATCACCGCGGTGCGTATATTCGCCGGTCGTTGTCGAAAAATTACGACGCTTTGTTCCGCGCGTCCCTGTTTTTCTCCAGCGTGCGTCAGAAACGTGCTTCTTTTTTTATCTCTTTTTCGCTCGAGAGCCACGACTGTGCCCGATTTTTTTCTTTCTTCCTTTTTCCCCTCTTTGTGATCTTTTCAGCCGGATGTGCCTCGTTTCTCACGAGCCTTCTTCCTTTCGTTTCATTTTTTCGTTTCAAATAAATTAAAAAGACGAGTCCGCACGATTCGCGAGTGCCTGAGGTTTTCAGCAAGATTATTGCCTGTATCTATTCTAAAGCGAAAATTTCTGATAGACTTCAAGGAAAGTTTTGCTATAAAATTTTATTGATGTGCAAACATTTGAATCGATACGAAAGAAATTACAGGGGCGATCGCTCAGTACCAGACAACGCCACTCCCACTCGAGGTACCTACCCCACGCCCTCTCGCGAATCACGTGACCCAAATTAACCAATTGCTAATTTTCGTTGCACCTGAAGAGGCCCGACTCTCTGGGTTATCCCCGCTAAAATCACTGTCAGTGATAAAAAAAAAAAAAAAATCTTCGAAAATGACTCGCTCGTAGAAGAGTTGTAAACAATTTTTTAAAGGTTGCGTAATCACTGTTCTCGGTTGAACGATTCGCGTAATTCGCGAGAGCAACCGGCGATCGGTGGAAAAGCTGCACGCGGGAGAGAATCGTGTGTAGCCAGCATCGGTGGCCAGCGAGGCGCGGTGCAACGCACGGAGCGTTGGGTGCAACGAGTACAGAGAGGCGTGCGTCTGTGTGTTGCACGCGCCTGTCCGCTGGTAGGTGCACCGGCACGGAGGAGAGTAAATGCAATAACTGTATCTCTGGTCCAGGGGGTCACTGTTCCACGACTGCGAGAGTCTGCTCGACTGTTCTCTCGGTTTCTTGCTCTATACACGGTGTCCTCACGCGCGTGCTTCTTCCTCCGGGAAATAAAACATTCGCGAACCCGTGCGTTTGTCTTATAAATAATTTTAACGATGGCAATAACAGGAAAATTTAAACATGCGTACATGTAATAAAAATAGGTAATGAAAATGTAACGAAATATTCAAAAGAGCGAGTTTTCTTTGATTTTGTTACATGTAAAAGTTTGAATTTACGTAAATTTACGTTTCTGGCAATAGGTACTAATTTTCCAATTGGTGACAGTAACAAAGTTTTTAAATCAAATTTAATTTTCGCATTGTGCTCGAGATTTTTCGAATTGAAATCTTGTTTATTTGTTCCAAAATGAAGTACAGGTAATACGAAGAAACTGCATTCATTTGGTTAATGAATTCAAACAAACACACAGTTAGAAAAGTATGAATGGATATAAATTAGATGAGAATAAAATGAAACTTTTAATTGAAATTTTCCTCGTTCATTTCATGCAAGGGTATACAGTTTTTATTGTGGCGGAGCAGAAATTTCAATAAAATAAAGCGAGAGAGAGAAATAATACACAAATAAAGTATAAATCGAGTAGAAGTCGAATCGAATAATGAAAAAAATCAGAAAGAAGAAAAGAGGAGAGAAGAATTGCAATGATAAAACACGTGACAAAAATAAACTGAGAGCATGTAAATAAATGTTTAAACAAACGTACGCAATAAGTACGTTCAAAAAATGAGCGAAACTGTACAGTTCCAGATTATGTTAACACTTCCCTCTCGTGACAATGATCTACCACTCGAATAAAGGATCGATCGAAGATTCGAATTTTAGAGCGGTAGATCGTGAAACGTGCAACAGAAGTTCGGTATTTTTGCGGAACTTTTCAGTCGGAACGCTCCGAATGAAACGACACACTGGAAAGGAAAATCTCGCGGCAGCTTTCAAGTCGAACAAAGTTAGAACACCTCCGAATGTTTCTGTTGCGACGAAGCTCGTGAAAGTTGCACGATTCTTTCCCTTTAATTTTTTTTTTTTGTTTGCGTGGATTGTGGTTGCTGCAGATTTCAAAGAAACGTCTTTCGCCGAGGAAGATTCTTGAGATTTTCGTAAAAAGATACTTCGAGCCCGACAAAGTCGATTCTCTTCCGACATTTTCCAGCGACGATCGGAGTTTTCGAAACTTTAACGAGTCGAACGTGCAAGAAACATCCTCCGCGAGGATGATTCCTCGAGTCTTTGAAAGCGATCCCGTGTCGAATCGAAAGTTTCCTTTCTTCGGATTTTGCAAAAGTCGGACGTGACGCATTCCGATTTTCGAAGATTTTTATTGCTTCGGAGTTCGTGGAATCGTCATTCGGTAGATAGTGAAGGGAAAACGTACGAAACAAGTATGGAAGCTTTTGAAACGACGTCCCATGATCTGGGATTGCTATCCTTTTTTAGTATAGAAGTGTCCATTTTCTGTTTTTCCAAACTCATTTGCTCATTCACAGCTCTCAATTTTATACGACTGTTACGTTATATTAATTTTCTCAATGATCCTAAACTTTAATATATCATTTTTTTTTCTTAGTGTCAGAGAGAAATAATTTCAATAAGTTGTTAGCTTACGGATTAGTGAAACAATTTTTTATTAATCGGTCGATCATTCGTGACGAAATAATATTACCACCGGATAGTTAATCAAAAATTTTATCCGCAATTATCAACAATTAACAATCATTTTTCCAGAAACGTACGATAGGTCATACATTCTTAGAACATAGTACCGACTATAGTCAATTCTCAAAATTTCGTACATCTTCCATCTCAAATTCTATCAAATTCTTCGCGGTAACTTTAAAAAATTCGCTAAAAAATACAATACTCGACGATTTTCTGCAAACGCTCTCTTCCAGCGACGCGTTACGTTTTATCCGTTTTACATGGGAGGATCGTGCTCGTTCCGGATCGATAACCGTTTGTCCCAGTTCGGCCACCCTTGCTTCTCGAAAAGTGAAAACAGTCGGACGTCCACGTGTCCCTGGCCACGTCGTTTCCCTTTCACTTCTTACCACCGGACCCGTACCACCCCTAGGAAGAGCGCACCCTTTCCCTTTCGTTTTCCCTGCCGGTTTTCCGCCACACTGAACGGAACACCTACCAGAAAAGGGCCTCCGCGCAAACGCGTTCGTTCTTTCTCTCCCTTTTTTTTTTTTTTTCACGTTGAATTTTTCTCCACGTCGCGCTCGCGATTTGCATCTGTCTTTCGAAGCGTTTGATGATTTTCTTTTTGACGAATTGAAAGTGTCTCTGAGACGCGTTTGCGTGTTTTGTTTAAAGTTTCTTGACACATTCTGTTGCACAATTGCTTGATTCAACGTAAGTTTCCTTGTTTTGGAATTTGGTTTTTCTCCTTTTTTAGATAACAGATTGCTTTATTGCGCGCTTGAAAAATTCGATAGTAATTCAACTTGCCGTTTCCAACGAGAATATAAACGCGTTTATTAATCCTCAAGTAGCATCATTAAGTTACAGTGCAACAGCCGTTTTAATTGCTAAAAGTTAGGCTATTCAATTTTGACGTAATTCTACGCGACGAGAGATCAAATTCAATTAAAGTTTGCAAAATTAGGCGTTTAAACCCTTGCGATCCTCAGAATTTAGCCAAGTTTGCTGCAACAAGTTCTACACTTTGAACATCTCACGCTGTACATTGCACGTTTCATATTTCACACGTCGCATTTTCGCGACTTCAAATTTCCCACAGACTTGAAATTGAGAAAAAAAAAAAAAAAAATGGTAAATTCTAAAAGTCTTTCTCGAACGAACGATCCACGGGTGTTTTTTTTTTCCAATCGATTTACCCGAGCGAAATTGATCCGGTGGCGTGAATTCGCGCGAACGCTCTCGCTCCTCCAGCTCGTTTTCCAGCGCCCGAAGGGTAACCTTCCCCTCGTTTTTCTTCTTCCTCGTTTTTTTTTGCGCGCGCGTGCTTCCCCACGGTTTACCCGGAATAATGACCCAATAATACAGCTGACCGGGATTTACGTTTACAGTCCGTGAACTGGATCCGCAAGGCGAGAGCGTTAACGAGTTGCCAGGAACAATGGGAGACGACGAGCGCTCCTCGCGGAGAAATCGCCCGCGAAAATTTCCCTTCGAATATTCCGCGTTCGCCACGCTTCCCTGACGAGAGTGTCGTTTCTACCATTTTTTTTTTTTTTTTTAAAAGTTTCGTGGAATTTTAAAAATTTCTATAATCCCTGTGATTATCGTTCGTGTAAATGGGAGTTTTTATAATAGATATATATTAAATTTTTTTTTTTTAGTGAAAATTTGTAGCGTTATGAAGAAACGAGATTCAGAGAATGAGAGCTTTTAGATTTTTTTTTTTTTTTTTAACTGAAATATGTATGATTTTCATTCCACTAGGAAAGAGGTCAAAATGTCCAATTCAATACTTTTCTGTGAAAAGTGAAAAAAATAGGTCTGATAATAAATGAATCTCGAAAAGGAAATTCGAAACGTCGGATCGTGAGTTCTCTTAAAAATAGGATATAAATCACGTTTTTTAACGTACAAAATGGATTTTAGTTCCATTCTAAAGAAAACCAGAGTATCGTGCCGTAATCTAACTATTCTCGAAACTCGACGATTCTCACAAAAATAAGAACGCTCGATTCCACAAATTAATCTCTTTCTTTCTGAAACTTGCAAATTTCCACAAAAATACGAAGTAACATTCAAATTTATTAACAAATGGATATCTGTTCCATTTTAAAGGGAGAAAAAGTGTCGGACTGCGAAACTAATTAATCTCGAAACTCATGAATTCCTTCAAAAGCGAGATACAAATTATAAATTCATTGTCGAGAAATTTTCTATTCCATAAATTAATCTTTCTTTTTAAAAGTCACAAGTTACCTCGAAAAAAAAAAAAAATAAATAAATGACCCTCAAATTCATCGATGGAAAAATGGATCTCAGTTCCTCATTTTAAAAGCAATTAAAGTATTCTCGAAATCCTCTTAAAAATGAAAAACAAACTATAAATTCATCAGAAAAGAAATTTTCTATTCCAAATTAATCCTTCCACTTAAAACCCACGAGTACCTAAATATCAAATAAGTGGATCTCAGTTCCATTTTGAAGATAACCAAAATAAACTACTCTCAAAAACGGGAAACAACCTGTAAATTCACCGATTGCAAGTCGTTCTACTGCGCGAATATTAATCCCCTCTTTGTCAAACTCTAAATCGAAAAGCAAACTTCAAGTTCACTGACGAACGTTCCATTTTAACCACTTGCGCTGGCAACCGATTGCGGACCATAACGAGTGACCGAGCCGTACGCGATAATTCGTCGCTTTCTTTTTCATTTGAACTCGTCAGTATATCACATCACTGGATAGAAATTATTGACAAGTAATAAATTTATTATTTGTTTTGCCTGGGTTATACACTTAAATATACTTAAAACTGAGGAAATATTGCAGTTTTGGGACAGCAAACTCTCGACGTGCGTGGCACGTTATTCCAGCGCAAGAGGTTAAAGGGAGGACAGAGCGAACCGCGACGAAGGAGAAGGATGACGCATCGTCGAACACGGGTAACCGCGCGTTGCGCTGCCCACTTTGATCGCCCACGCGGCCGCGAAACCCACGTGTTTTATGCAAAAATCGAATTTCCCGATGGCGGGTGAAAAGACCGTTTCCCGGCCGATCCGTTCCCCATGGACAAATCGGGTGTCTCCTTCGACGCGACGCGACGGTTTCTGTCGCAATCGCGACATATTACGCATATTCCGCGTTTGTCACGTTCGACGCGGCATTCCACGGAATGTTTGTTCCATCTAGTGGGTGTCGGCGATTGTTTTCATCGCTCGGCGAGATGAAACGGTCGGCCTCTGTATCGGGGAGAAGTCGATCGGCCGATGACGACGTTCCCGACGCATTTCAACGGTGGGTAGCAGGCTGACGCGATGGAGAATTGAAAAGGATTGATGAGGCGTGCGAGGTATTTTTGTCGCCGCGGAATTGGAGCGATTCGGTTTTGGAAGTTTGCTTATTAACTCGAGAGGTTCATCGCGAGGAATTAATGAATACATTTTACTTCGTTAAAAAACGTCATCGTGGTTGCTTCGTTCTCGCTTGAATTCACGATTCACTAAAAATTCAAAAAATATCTTTGCGAAGATTTACGAATTGAAGAGAAATCTGAGAAGAAAGTAGAATTTTCCATTTCACAAAATGTTCGACTTACCTTCGTTCATCTCATTAAAACGAAAGAAAGAAGAACTGACAAAGAAAGAAGAGAATTTAAAATAAGCAATTTCATTAATGTTCCGATCATCTTCAAACACGCTTCACCTCACAACCGAGTAAAGAACAAATTTTTTTCCGCAACTAAAAATCTTTCCCTCGAAATTGCTTCGTGAAAATTCTAGTCATCCTCAAACACGCTTCGTCTCATCAAGATTGAAAATGAGCGAAGAAGAAAGGTCTTGCGTGTATAAAACTGAGAATCTTTCCGTCGCGGCTGCTTCATGAAAATTCCAACCATCCTCGCAAACATGCTTCGTTTCATTAAGATCGAAAACGAACAAAGAGGAAGATCCTGTACAAAACTGAAACTCTTTTCACGAAAGTCGCCTTTGAACGAGCTTCATCCGTTGTTAAAACGAAGAGCGAAGAATCGAAGATCGTTATTTTTCCCGATCGAAGCTGCTCTTCTTCATCCTCCCCTTCGTTTTTGCAGTAACAATGAACTCCGGGAGTTGACGATAACGCAGCGTTATCACCGCCCAAAGCGAGCAACGTCAAACAAAGCAGCTTGGCGAGTATTCTTAGCCTCGATGAAAAAAAAAAAAAAAAAAAGAAAGAAAAAAAAGAGAGGGAGAAGCTGCAAGTTACTAGTGCCGTTGCAAATAAATCGCAACAGCGAGACCTATATTTTTTTCACCGTGACGCGATCTCGTTTTTTCCACTTCTCCCGAAGAAATGATAACAACGATACGAGGATCGAGCTGGACAAAACCGATCTCGTCTCTCTTCTGCTCGCGAGGGATCCCTCATTCCGTAATTTCCTTGAATGCTTTTACATGCTCATCATATCAATTGAAGAGCTTCTCGACATCGTACGATTTTTCTTTGAAACATTTTTCGATCATACATGCAATCAATGATCTCAAAGATATTTCAAGATATTTCTTAGATGAACTGCGATTAAATTGAATTTTACGAATATATTGTATTTTATTTCGTCGCACTGTACATCTCATTTTATTTTCTACCCTCATCAAAATCAAACATCAAAATGTACGTTACCTATTTGAGATTGAACTACAAGAAACTTCTGTGATCTACGACGAGACGATAATTTGTTGAGCACTTGGACAAAAAGGTATGAAAGAGAGAAATGAATGGGAATCAGATTTAATCAAGTATCAGCAAACGTTACTTTGACAACCTTAGCTTCTATTTACAACACGTAACGATCAAATAAATAAAATTTTCTTTGTCCAAATAAAATTATCACCAAAATTATACGCTGCCGGACCCAGCGAAAATACCCAGTAAAATGCACTGATTATTCGTTTGTTGTATTTTTTATTCGATCAGCCGCGAATTTTTCTGAAAAGATCCGGACACTCTACGTTTAGAAACACATTACACACTTTATAAAATTGCGCTTAAGTAGGGAGAATCGTCATCGTCGAGAATCCGTTTGTCTTACGAGTGAGTCAAGGTTGCCAGAGAGTTTGTCATCTTTCAATTCTTCGTGCATTACGTGCCTGAGTTATCGAGAACTTTTGACCTCGTCATTAAAGAAGAGTCAAAACTGTACGAAAAACTAGAGTAACAAAGAAGAGGAGCTAAATTAAGGACGCGATGGTTGACCACTTATTGCAAATTCTACTTTTCCTTTTGGTCTTATTACTAAAATTAATAGTCGATCTTTCTAAATTTCTGTGAAAAATTCTCTCAAAATTTCTCCTTAAAAGTTTGATCTAGTACAATAAGATTTTGCCTCGAACGTCAAGAAACAAATCATCTAACAAAAACACTCGAACTTCACGATGAACCTTCCAAGCAATTTATATTCTCAATTATAGTTCCAAAAGTATAGTATAACAAAATTTAATCCCCATAATCACGTACATTGTCTTGCTCAAAAATGTTAACAATTAAATTAAATACAATATACAATGATATGCAAATTAAAAGTCGTATTATCCAACTATTACCAAAAATAATAGGACAACAACACTTTTCAACGACATTTAAAAACGCGTCTGCTTAGAAGCTACTAAACGGAGAAAGGAAAGAAAGAAAGAAAGAAAAAGAGACAATCAGCCGGAAAGTTACATATTCGGCGTAAAATATGCATTCGCAACACGATGCGAAGGAAACACGGTCACACACTCGCGAGCATTCAGAAAATCGCGTGCGTGCAAGTCGGACGTTGAGTGATGATATCAAGTATATATACGACTGTGTGTCACGGGTCATCGGCCCTCGGATATTCTTGGCAATTCTCTCTTGCTCCCCCTTTCTCCCTCGCGCCCCTCGTTCGCTCGATTTCTCCCTCTCTCTTGCCCCCTTCCTTCTCACTCTCCTTTTATTTTTCCCTCCCCCTTCACGTCACTCTTTCGGGTCTTCGACGACCCCAGCGAGAGATGGAAGCTCGTTTCGCTCCCCTCGGTCTCTCTCTCTCTCTCTCTCTCTCTCGTTCATCCAGAGAAGAGACTTTCTTCTCTTCCGCTGCTGGATGCCCCGTGGATCGTTCCTCTTGCTCGGCGTGGCAACTGCGCCCCGCGCCACCCCCTTCGATTGCCTTCTAATAGTCCGGGGGACTATTTTCTAACGATCCGAGGGACATCCTGCCCTTCCGGACGCGGCTAACGAGAAAAATCGATCCGAGAGGGAGGGGATCGATTCCCTCCTGTCGCTGTCTTCTCGCCACGGTTTCAATCGGAGGTACTGGGGCCATATCTAAATCCAGCGATTCTTGGAGAACAAAAACAGCCGGTGTTTTTTCTACATTTTTCTTTTAAAATTAGGTAGTTTTCCAGATTTACAGCCTACTCACGGCAAGTGATTCAAAGTGATTTTATTCGATGATAGTTTTATTGTAGTAACGAGTTTGACATCTCGTAACGTAACCTTGATACTTGGCTATTTTGAACCATTAAAATAGCCAAAATGACCAATTGTTAATTTTATATATGTAAAACAAATGTATTTTTAGAATGACCTGAATGACTCTTTGTAAAATACACGAGTAAGCTAAGCTTGTGCATCCTTATAAAGATTTTCTAGTTTCTTTCACTTGAATGTCTCTGATGGAAATTTTATGCTTTGCTTGTCCGTAGTTCTAGTATCAATGGAGATTTTACTTATTCGCGGGAAATTTGAGGAACAAAAGTACACGAATGCTCCACTACTAACATAGTACAAATACCAGTGTACGTATTAAACGAATTTCTGTTCAGGTTCCATTTTCTCGGTTTTTAACCCCTTGCACTGGCAACTGGTGCGCGGACCATAACGAGTGACCGAACCGTTATTCCAGCGCAAGAGGTTAAAATCCACGCAGTAACAATAATGAACAAATGTAGATCAAGTTAATAAATGTCGATACCGAGTCGATGCAAAATGCAAGTCGATATCGTTTGATTTTCAATTGGATTGTTTAAAGAAACAGAATAATTCGACATTTCTTACAATTTCGTTGTAATAATCATTATTCTAAAACAAAAGAAGAACTTAAGATTGTCGAGAGCATTTAGAAAGGCTGCGCTGTGAATTTAAAAAGAAATAAATTTCAGAAATTTTATTGCCATAAAAAAGACACGATGTTGCAATGTTTTATAAAACCAAGCTTGCCAACTACATCAATCGCAATTTCATTCGTGTCATTTCGCAAAGCAAAGGAACGACGATTAAATTCGAACAAATTCGCGGCACGATTACGATTACGATCTCTTCTGTCGAGAAAAAGACGACGAAACGAGGCATCGTCGTTTCTTCGACGTGACTTTCGACGAACGACCTTCGTCGCGGAAATTTTATCGCCGA
The DNA here is from genome assembly GCA_032399605.1 of Melipona beecheii. Classification (NCBI taxonomy): domain Eukaryota; kingdom Metazoa; phylum Arthropoda; class Insecta; order Hymenoptera; family Apidae; genus Melipona; species Melipona beecheii. Next base: position 7,246,417 of record JAUCMO010000243.1, on the reverse strand, counting down.
GTTGTTGCGTCTCGGCTACGCCAAGAGGAACGATTTTCGTCTCGGTGACAGACCCTCGTAAAATCTTTACCGGCGAATTAAACTCCGACACGTCATTCCTCTCGTCCACACGCGAAAATTGAAATCCAGCCGTGTCGACGAACCCACTTTTCGAGGGCTGAGAACGTCGTTGACGAGGACGACGAAGGACGAGCACGGCGCCTTTTACGTGCGTTTCGCGGATCGAGAGGGTATGTGTGTGTTATTAGATTCGTTCGAAGATTGATTAGCGTGAAGTGGTAGTAAATTATTAAAAAGTTTTATACACACTATTTTATAATTAATCCCTTAACCTACGAGCTACGTTCCAAGCGCAGCCTTCGGGCTACTCGACGGCTCGGCAAGTCGGTCCCAAGTTACACTAAACGCGCACGACTTGCAGAATGTAAATACACGTGTAGGATACAACTGGTTTAATTTTGTGGACTATTTGACAAGTAATTACAACCTGATGTAATAATTGTTGTAGATATACCACTAAAGGTTTATCATCAATCACTAAAATGTAACATAAATCGACAACATTTATCTGCAATTCCTGAATAAATTAGCAGTTCACGCAATTAGCATAAAAAGATCAATAACAAAAAACATCTTGTGGGGATTCTTCTCTGATATTTAAGAAAATATATTTCAACGTGCGAACGTGACCGAGGATAACGTGTAACTGATTACGAGAGAAAGAGATAAGAATCTATCACGAGCCGCGACCGTCGCACGACCCGTGATATTTACATTTGGCCCGCAGTAATACGTTTTGGCCCGAAGACAAAAGTAATACGAGTTTCACGCGTATCCATAGGTTAAGGAGTTAATATAATTTCATTTTTATATTGTTTTTAGTCGCTTTAATTATTTTGCGTTTTACATTTTATATTACGTTCGATTGATATAAATGTATCAATGTAATAATTTCGTAATCATTCTTTCTGGCGTTACGAGCAAATTAATTTTGATAAACTCTGAGTTACTCTTTGAAAATATTGGCAATTTGAATTGCCTTATATAAAACAGGGGGTATGAGAGATGAAAAATTTTATTTTATATTTCAACGAAATGTACAATGAGAAAAAAATTGAAGAGTCCAAAGTAACGAAGAATATCAAAGAATATTTCTAATATTTCAAAGCGTATAAAAATCATAATAATAATAGATAATCAAGAAAAATTACTTGCCCAGAACGACGAAGGATTCTCCAGGATCGAAGGATAAAATTCGCACAGACTCGTGGATTCTTACCTGCGACAAAAGAAGAAAGCAAAATTAAAGAAACTTGCAGGCCACTGTGCAACAACCGTTTCAAGTTCAAAGTTGGCGGCTGACTCGATTCTACGCGAGGAACGCTGTAAATGCGGACAAAACTCGGAACGATAAAAGCTAAAAATAACGAGAACGCCAACAATGCGGAGCTCGTTCACTTTTTTGTTTCTTCTTTCTTCTCGTTGATATTTCTCGATCGATTTCTCCGCGCACAAATTTCTCATTGCACTGACTGCATTTTCGAAAGGAGAAAAATACCGCGATTCGATCGAGCGTTTTAAAACGTGTTTAATATTTGAAATATTTCACGGTCGTTAAATTTAACATCGTTCCAAAGTCCACGATCCGTGCTCCGAGTGGTCAAAGCGATGAAACCAAGTGTATTGGAAATGGCGATGGTTTTGTAAAATGGGTGGTTAAAAGAATCTGTTAAAATTCATATTATCTTTTGCAGGCAGAATATATCGGAGCGTGAAATTGAAACTCGTTAGAACGTTCGCGACTAGGTGCTTGCGCTTCAAAGTGAAATATCTGAAACTGAGAAATTGTTCTTTAACGATGATCGAATTATTCTTTTCAAACTCACACCGCGTGTTCTGGTAATTTCGTCTTTCGTTCATTTAAAAATTCACGATCTTCAAGGCGAAATAATTAGGGAAATCGTTCCTCGACATCGAACTTGAAAATGTTTTTAAAATTTTCCAATCTGAGTCTTTCCAATCTGGGCTGGACAAAATGGCATGAAATTCACAGTACTCGGGAATTTAATTTAATTTTAGAATTTAATAATTCAGTGACAACGTACGACAATAATAATATTTAAAAAACGCGTGTAAAAATTACATTAGAATTATATGTACAAAAAAGGAAAAGCTTGAAATCCTTCCACGTATGAAAGTACGAAATATACAAAGGGGATGGAAATGTTTCTCGAGAAAAAAAAAAACGAACGAGACAAATGAAAAATAGACGCAGCCTAAAATATGAAGATACAGGAATTAAATAAATTAAAATACAATTGACGAGAAGAATATCCAGATATTTCAAACAGCGACTGATTTTCATCCTCGACGGATGAAAAATTTTCTGAAAGATTTACATTTCGTTCTTTGATGTACTTAAAATATGAAAATAAGGGGGAGAGAGGGAGACAGGGAAGGAATAATGGTTCGTAGATGATCGCCGAGGCGTCAAAGATTCGCGGCGCGAAACAACAGAGAAAAACAGAAACGAAAGCCATTAGTGGTTCCCGACAACGAGCGGCCATTAAAATCGCAAAACGTTTCGAGTAGCTTCATCGCCGTCATCGTGACAGATTACGGGCAAAGAATCACCGTGAAAACTGACCTATCGTTCGCAAGTTGTGTCAAGTGGCATGGAAAATCAATTCTCGGAGCTTAAAAAAAGAAAAGAAATAACAAGACACTTTCAGCGAAGAGTTTTTACACAATTTTGTATACTTGAAAATTTCTTGAACGATTGTGTTTGAGATTTTAATGAATATTTTTAGAATAGATGTTTAAACATTACTAATATACTAATGTATTAACGTACTAACTATATTATAACTAATATATTAACTAACTTAAACATACTAATTTTTCTAAATTAGTTGTTTGTAAATTTCTTTAAAAAATTGATTTCTACGCCGCAATCCCTAGGGGTTCTCGTTAGTCGAAAAACAGTGGATTTTTTTCCTTAAAAATTAGTTTCACTTGAGAGTTTCACGCAGTCGCAGTTTTGAATAGATTAAAATCAACTGGAAAAGAAAAAAAAAAAAAAAAAAAAGTAAAATTAACAATTGAAACAATAGGAGTGCAAATATGTGTTCATTGAATGATCAAAAACACTTCTGTAATTGCTCTAATCGTCCAGTTTCGAATTATTCTGGTTCGTAATGCCTCAAGGACGGTTTACGATGGCCGCCGCGTTTCACGTAGTTTTATTCTACTAGCTTTCGATCCCGTACGAAAAATGCTTGACACTCGTTACTAGCACCGCTTCCTCCGTCGAAACCTTCGCGTATCACTCGAAGTTTCTCTTACATTCGTCGAAACCTTTTTCATTAATCAATTAAACAATTAACCTTAAATTAACCTTTAAATTTCTTAAATATTTATACACAATTTTTTACTCCATCTAAATTCTCTTTGAACAATTCGAGGCTTCATTGCCCCGTTCAGAAAAAACACAAATATAACAAAGTAGGTTAAAAAATGAACTGCGATCTCCTTTGTCGGAAATATTTCAATCGGCGACTGAAAGTTCTCGAACGAGATTAAGTTTGAAATTTCTTGTTAACATTTAATAGGGCATTTAAGAGTTATCTGCGAGGACAGAAACGAGAGCCATGCAATTTTCAGCACTGAAGGACTGTGTGAGAGGTAACGAACAAATTGTTCCTCAGCAACGTGAAAATTTAAATTATTGGTTACGAAAATTCATCTTACGATTAGAAAATTCTTCAAAAGATCCGTTTGCAATTTTGCTTGTGGAAAATTATAACGGGCATTCTTCGGGCTATTTCCGATTTATTGTATAATTATTTCGCACATTCTCGCGTTTCTTCGTTTTTAAATTTTCCACGAGTGAAGATTCGCTTGTATTTAATTTCCTGTCGGAACTGTTTAGAAATTTCTCGAGAGCCGAGAGTCCTAATTCGTCGTCGGTTTCTCGACGAAGAAATTTACTGAAATCTAGAAGAGCATCTCGTTCTCACGCGAGAGTGGAGTCCCACTCGCTGGCAGCGAAGAAATAACGATCTTTGTTTATTTGCATCCTCCTCGGCAATCCGTGCTCGTAGATCCACAAAAAGAGCATTGTAGGTGAGCAAGAGTGGGCGGAACACTGCCGGCTGATGAAAGGGGAAATTGGAGGGGACAGAGAGAGAGAGAGAGAGAGAGAGAGAGAAAATTTCCAAGGAGAGGAAGAATTTTTCCCGGACGGTGAAACTGTCCTACGATCGACTTCCCGTGCGACGACCCGCGGTGCAGAGCGACAGAATAGAACGCCTCTCGAAACCGCATCGATCGTCTCTTATTGCCACACCATGTGCACGTTCGTGCATTTGTAGGAAATTGAAAAAGACGCAAGAATGCACGTATCGCATGTTGAAGTACATATTCGAGGTACATTTGTAGGAAATTTTAAAGTGCAGAAATTGGATCGTTGCAAACAATTTTCCTCATAAAGGTCCGTATCGAGACGTAGCAAAATTCAGTTGCAACAGATCGTTACCGAAAGTTTGAAAGATCGATATAACCGAATGGAGGAGAATGAAAAGAAAAAAACATTATACGTATAAGAATGCATTCATCTTCAAACACATTTATTCCTAATACCTGTTTAAACCTCTAACAAGTGAAAAGAACAGTGAATTTTATCGAAACTATAAATAACACAATGTGTATGTAACACGTTTGACGGAGTTTGCTGCTCAAAGTTTTCTGAAGAACTTCAATTCTCCAATGCAACTTCCCCTTTCTTCTGGCTAGACATCTATTAAACGTGCCTCGAGGAATTCAAAGTTCTGTAAACAATTTAACCTGCGATCTTCTTCAAAAATTAATCACCAACAACCTGCGACCGTAGAGAGTTCAATCCTCCCGTCGATCTCACAATCAGCTGCCTCGCTCCTCGCGCCAGCAGACGCGATTTGCACGGAATCGCGTGGAACCCCCAACGAGCAAAACGAGCGAGCGATCGGCAGAAGGAGAAATAACCGGGGGAAGGGGAGAGGAGAGGCAAGCGGTATCCGATAAACGATCGAATAAAGAGGCACTCGGAGCAAACAGCGCCATAAATAAAAACGGACTTGCCACTCTTGCTGGCAACGATCTCTCTCGCTCATTCTTCCAACACTTTCGTTGCATTTCCCGGAGCGCAGACGGAGTCGACAAAGGACACGCGCCAAGGAGTTAAAAGAAAAGAAAAGAAAAAAAAGGAAGCAATCGAAATTGCCCCGATAACGTTGCGCGACCGCGTGACACACACTCGCGCTTGCACGCACGTATGTACGTGCACGTGCGTGCAGTTCGCGTAACACGAGGAGAGACGAAGGATACGACAGTGTGTGCAATGCGTGCGCAATACTGCACCGTCGGTTGTTTTCCAACGTGCCGTTGACCTCGTGTCGCGTATGCATCCGTTTGTGTGTGTCTGACGTGAGCGTGTGCAACACAGCAGAGAGAGAGGGGGGGGGGGTGGAGAGACACTATGAGCGCAATAGTCGCGTTGGCGATGTGCATAAACAACGGTGTTAACTTCCTCGAGCGAGGAAACCGACGGTCCGCGTTATCGAGAGACGGTCGAGGTACAATGGTGATAAGAGCGTTGGGATTTTGCGCCGATAAGCTTGGAGATCCGTTTGGTTTTCTTTGATTGACTCTCTCTCTCTCTCTCTCTCTTTCTCTCTCTCTTGCTACGAAGGAGAGTGTATTTTTGTCTCAATTATCCACGGACTTTTATTTTCTCTCGCGAATTATTAGAAGAAAGATACGGTACATACGATAGGGGTTTGCCTCGATATTTAAAAAAACAGAGTTTGACAAGGTATATTGATTGAAATTTGAAAAGTTCGCAAAGTTTCGGCACCCGAAAAGAATAGTATCACGAATCATGACCACGTTTTGTCACAAGCTGGATCAGGTTGCGCGAAGTTTGAAGTTGTATGAAACTACTTATACTTATTTATTTACACCTAGTTTCTTTTTTTAATAAGTTTAATTTATATATAAATAATAAAAATTTTTAATTTTAAAAAATTACTAATGATTAAATTAGTGGTACAAATTATTATTTATATGTATAATGTATTAATTTAATATATATATATATGGAATTAGGCAAAGTAATTATATTCACCTGTTTATCAAAAACATGTCTTATTGAAAATAATTTTAAATCGATGAATAAATTTAATGGCTACAGTATATAATCAACTGCATAAAGTTAGTATAATCAATTGATTTTTAAATGAAATCTGAAATAAAAGGATTAATAAACTATATGTATACCGTCTCGCATATATTTAATGAATTTAAAATTTTAATAAAAATTTATATTTCAAAAAAGAAAGGGACGTCCGACAATTCCGTCTGCAGTTTCGCGGGCTGAAACGGCACTTGCGGGCAACTTTCGAACCGACTGAACTCGCCTCGAAGCGGTGGAAAGCCTCCCCTATAGAAAGCTTTTATCAAACTGTTGGGGTTACTTAATTGGGGGGGGGGAAGAGGAGGAGGAGAGTAGTTTATCAGCGCGACGAGGCACTCGCGGGCACGGCTGCGCCTCGCTCGATAAGCCGGCGTCCTTAATTTCCAATTATCCTGGTTATTAAGGCCGGAGAGAAACTTCGCGGATGCTTCCTTTCACATTGTACGCCCGCGGACTTGTTTATCGTCCCCTTTAATTGAACCGACATCGCGAGGCACACTTACGAGCGTCCTCTTCGCTCTCGCGAACCCCCTTTCCGAGATCTGGCCTCCCAGATCGGACGCCTGTTTCGGTTAATTAAGCCGAGCAGAGGTTGCAAAGTCGTTGTTTCACGTTGTGGATTCGTCTAGCAGCGAGAAAAGGATTTTCTTGGAAAGAAATTTTTTTCTTCGCGGGGAACGATAGTTTAATATTTCGATTGAACCTCTGAATGAGATTGAAGTTTTTTTAGGGATCCGAACGAAAAGTTGTTTGTATAATAGAAGAGAGAGAGAGAGAGGTTTAAGTTACCCGGTGCTGTTTTCTTAGAAAAAAAAAATAGTTAAAAAATAATATTTCGGTTGAACGAAAGGATTGAAATCGATAAATTATTAAAACGGTAGTTTAAATTATTTCAAATTTGAATTCACTATCTTCATTTATACTTGTTTGCAGAGTCATCTTCCAATTGAACTATTCGGTATTTAATTGCAAAAAGCTCCTACTCGAGGTCTACTCCACGCCCCCTCACGAATCACGTGACTCAAATCAACCAATCGTTAATTTTCGTTGCATCAGCGTTGCACCTGCAGAGGCCCAATTTTCTGGGCTACCCCCGCTAAAATCGCTTTCAGCGATAATAATGTACAGTATTTAATTCCAAAAAGAGTGTGCGTCCAAATTAATATATATATTGGAACTGAGAAAAAATTTTTTTAATTTCTCTACTGTTCCTCCTATTATCTATTATTGAAATGAATTTTCTATTTTCTATTTTTCATATTCTGCGTCTCTCTCGTTCGAGCTGTTCAGGAGAGGTATATCGGGGTTGACGACCAAACAGACTCGCGAAATGCGGAGAAAATATCCGGACGCGTGAAAGTTCGCTACTAATCGCGGATGCTCGCGGGATGCGGTTCTTTCTTTTTCTTCTCCTTTTTTTTCTTTTTTCTTCTGTTTTTAAACGCGATGCAGCGCTTTCTATCGTTTTCCTTTTAGACCTCGAGAATGTTCCTCGATTATCTTACCTACCGATCGTTCTCTAACATACACGAAACTTCTTAGAAGTTGTTCTTTCGGCAGCAACTCCGAAGCGTAGAGACCAATGTGTCAACTCATTGATGATTTGCGTGTTGGAGTTTCCTCGAAAATCAAGCGAAAAGAGACGCAACTTCCAACGAGAAATTTTCTATTCCTAGGTAATATAGAAAAAAGTAAAGTAATTTAAACATGTATTCAAATATGAGGGTATCTGATTTTAAACTCGCGAAATTTATCAATTACATTTGAGCTCTTACATAGAAATACGTAAATTGAAAAATTAATAATTGATTTCGTCGAAGAAAAAAATAAGAGGGTGGGCGATGCTCGACGATTCAAATTTACCGCTCAAAGTCGGAAAATTGAAATCCGACGAAGGAAAGGAACTTGTTTGATCGATATTTCTACTCCCTGAGGAAGTAGCTCCCTTAAACTCAATAACCTCGATGGCGATTCAATCCCCCGTGCCACGTTCTTTCCATCAATCTCTTTCCATTTCCCTCCTCCTCTCGAGGATAATCGTCGACGACAAATTATAGTTTTGGAATTAAGCGGGAAAAAATGGAAGGATTCCGAGAAGGAAGGTGATTAAAAAAAATTCTCCTCCAATTCCATCCTTTCGCGTTTGACTCTGAATTGACATAAATCTAAAGAAAAATTTGGAAAAATTGGGAGTTGCGGTAATTTTCATCTAATTTTCGTACTAATTCTTATTCACTCATAATATTATGTAATTTAATAATACTAATTTTATTACCAATCCCAGATAGAATACAAAGTACAAGATACAAAATTAAACAACTGATAAAGTTAAATGATCAAACGTAAAAAAATAATCAAGTACTTCTTAAAAAATTACTGCAATCATCTCCAACGATGCTAATTTGAAAAAAATTGAAGAAAACTAAATCGAAGAAGAGAAACGAAGCAAAGTCGATTGCGAATGCTGCGTTTAAATTTAAAAAAAAAAAAAAAAAAAAAAAGAAAAACAAGAAGAAGAGAATCGAGGAGAAACGTTGGTTTGAAGGATTGACACGGGTGAAAACGAAACGGGAAACGGCGCAAACGGTAGCAAACCGGGGCGACGTCGATTCTCGAATAGGCGAAAATTGCACCGAGAGCAAAGCGACCGAGGGAGATTCTCCCGTGGTTCCGCTTAATTGTCAAGAGAGGCCTGGCCGCCATTCACGGATCATTTTCGAAATAATACGTTGGCGGAGGGTTCGTTACTTCCAATTGACCGACTGGCCCAATTTCTACCGATTTCTCTCCGGCTCCGCTGTTGTTGCACTCGGCCGATGCAATTTGCACTTTGCGTGCGCCTCCACGCCCGGCTGTCCATCGATCCGCCATTTCAATTCGCCTCGCGCCTTTATTTTGCACCTGTTGCGCGGCCCTTTTGCATCCAGGGCTCGTCGTTGCGTGCAACAGGAAAACTACAGGATCTGTTTTGTTCCCTCAGCTTCTTCTTCCAGCGGATCCCGTTTAAACGTAAATTTCGAGGGGACGAAGACAGACGATGGATGGATCTGACTTGAATCTTGGATATTTCTTTCTGCTTCTTTTTTAATGGTTACCCTCTCTCTTGAGAGTCAATTTGGCCTGTGGTACCATCTTTTTAAATTGAGTTAATTGGAGTTACTGAGAATTAGCTTCGCTCAAATTGATCGTATCGATTATTATCAGATTATATTTTGTATTATTGAATTATTATATCGGAGTAGTAGTAGACAGGTAGACTTTTACTACCAGCTATGATTTTTGAAAATCAATTCCACTTCTTGATCATTACTAGATACGAATACAATTATTATTAAATGAAATGTTCCTAGATAGACAGACATCAGGCATTAGATATTGAACTCTTACCGAATTACACATTGAAACTGCTATGATTATTGTGATTTGAACGAGTATTATATAAAAATTACCGATTCAACAACAGACAGGTTAAATTCTAGAAGTGAAGATCGTTTTTGCCATTTGAAACATCCCGACAGTTAATTGTCAAAATCCGAATTAAATTTAAAAAAAAAAGTGTAATAAAGTCTTTTCAACATTGACGTTGAATGTAAATCCTAAATACTCCAAACTATTAAAACTCAAGTTCGTTTCAACAAAAAAAAAAAAAAGAAAAAAATACACAGCTGCTTTTGTTTTCCGAACAAAATTGGTTCGAAACCAATCTCGCGTCGTTCGATTTGTATCTCTTGGCCGCGAATGTTGATCAACGCGTTCGTGTTCGTTACGAGCAATTAGAAACGGACGTAAGGGAAATTACGGGGTGTCAATTATGCGAACCGACAGACCGCGTCGGGAACCGGAAATTCCGAATTCGTCGCGAATAAATCCATCCAATTAAAATTCGCACTCTCTGTGCGTCGTGGAAAATGTTTTCGTGCGAGAAAGACGTAAAGACGAAGAGTCTTCAGTTTCAGCGTCACCTTCAGTTTCTACGAATTATTATATCTTCAAGTCGAACGCACGGAATTTTTTAGATTCGTTCGCGGAATTTTGATTAAACATTTATTACCCGTATTACTTTTTGTAACGAGTAAAAATGTTCCGATTTTCGATCTCGAAACCAACGACTTTGAATTATAAAAATTTCTTACAAACCGTATTGTCGAATCAATAGTTCTGGAATACATTTTTGACAGATGCAAATCAGAAAGAAATATCGTTCTTCCTCTCGTTTGAAAACGAATCTTAATCTTCTCGTGAATAGAGAATTCTACTTGCGTAGAATAATTTGTGAAATGAAAGAAAATTAGCCAGATCTCTCTCTCTCTCTCTCTCTCTCTCTCGACTGTCAGATCGAAGGAGTATTGATTCGCGAGGTTTCCGGTTTCGGAGGAGGCGAGGTGGAATGTGCTCGTGGAATCCAGGTTGAGTTTCGACGTCGTGAAAGTGTGCTTTTTTTTCGCCGGCGAGATGAGATCGCGCATTCTCTGCGACGCCTTGCGAAAGACGCATCGCAGTATCGGCGATTAACTGCTTCGATTTTTAGACGTTTGCGATTTATTTAAACTTACAGATAGGTTCAATTGTCGCTGATGAATTTTTTCCTGTTCATCTTGCTTCGTTAAAAAACTCTTACAAGTGATAAAACGGTGATTTCTTTGAAGCTCGTACGATGACGTTACGAAAAATTTATTTGAAGGATTTATATTGCCATGTTACACGAATATTATTTACGCGGAATATAATTTATACTGTTGCGTCGTCTGTACGCAGGATGCAATTTCTTCTTTTAGACAGATTGTAGCAATTTTTTTAAAATAAAGTCGGAAAGACAGTGACGGAGAAGGAAGATTAATCAAGATTTGAAATAACGATGCTATTTTACGGTTGTAGTGTCTTTTTTTGCATACACCGAGTCATTTCTTTCTGTCATTTCATGTAAAAGTATTTATTTAAATAAATAAATTTATTAACGACGGATGCGAACGAAAAGAAAACGGAGATTTGCAAGAGGTTCCTGAAGATTCGGCTGATATTTTAAAATAATATAAAATATAGAACGCAATACGATACGTCAAAAATAACGATACAAACAGACAAAAAGCCGAAATAAAATCAGATCAGATTCGATTTTCACTCGAACGATCGTTCGTCCGCTTCTCGTTAACCAGATCGAGAGACAGAAAAAGAGAGCCACAAGTGGAACAAGCAAATGGAGCCGAATGGCGCGAAAAAGAGAAGAGAAGAGAGAAGGGAAAGCAAGATCCAGGAGAGGAGAAACCAAAGTGGGAAAAGCAAAGCGGCGCGTCCACGAGCGAGGGCAGTGAATAGTTTCAGTATGAAACTACGAGAGAGAGAGAGAGAGAGAGAGAGAGAGAGAGAGAGAGAGAGAGATCGGTGAGAAGCCTAGCGGCGCAATCAAGTCTTCAAGGGAGAAGTCGTAGGCCAGGTTTGCCAGTTGCCCTATCGAGATAAGCTGGCCAGGAGGGGCTCTCTCGCCGCTAATAAAACGCAATCGAACACGGCTGAGGCAACGATGAAGTCATTTCGCCCGCGATTCGATAAAAAATCGCGACAATCCCGCCAGTCGCCGGCGACAATTAATTCACGTCAGTTACCGGTTCAACGACGACTGCCTTCAGTCTTTTCCAGCTCGTGTGCAACCGGAACGGAAGAGACTCGTGCTCCTCTCCATGGTTATTACACGCACGACGACACCTTGCTTTTGGAGCCCTGGTCTTCTTTTATTCAATCGACCGTCCATTTTATCTTGATCTCTTTTTAACTTTTTCAACAACGAACGAACCGAAACAAACTTATTTTCTCGACAAGAATGCTTAATAACAAATGCTTTTTACTTTGAACTCGGAAAAATTCTAAAACTCGGAATGTTGAATATATTAGAATTATGTTACAAATGCTTTTTGTTTTCTACTGCACCTAGGCGAGTCTTCTCTCGCAATCTTCTCTCTCGTAAATGAACTCAAAATATTAAACTTTCTTACTACGTCCAAGTTACTTACATCGTCTCTTACGGTACGTTTAGGCTAGAGTTAGTATTTATGTTTTCGTGATAAATTATATTTCATTATATTTTAATCATTAATGTCTATAAAATATTTCTATTGCAAGCATTTATGTATTATATAGTTTATTATTAGTACTAACAGTGTTACATATTGGTCTATACAGTGCTTGTTTTATTTTAATTGATTTTACTTCGTATCTTATTAAATCATAATTTACGTTCATTGTGAAGTGCAGAGAACTCGAGAAAAGATTGGAGAAAAACTTGTTAAAAGTTCTGGAACAGAGAGTATTTTCTACAATAGTTTAAGACGAACGATATTTCCCTGCTATTGGAAAATGTAGGCTTGTTGATATTTTTCACGCAAAGACAACCGTCGCAATTTAGAATAATCACCTTGTCGCTAAAACGTAGATTATATCGCTATAAGTAGAAATAGTAGACATTATCATTATATTAAATAGTCTCGACTATTAGCAGGTACTACACTATACCAAATAGCTTCAACTATTTCGCAAACGATCAAACGAACGAATATTTCAGAGCCAATTTGCTCGGTCAAATCCCTCCCCTCCTACCACCTCGGGCAAATTCGTGCTCGCGTGCAATAAACGGGCGGTAACGAACGGGTTCACTCGATTTCAATCGAACGAACGAAAACAAATGAATTTCAATGAAAACAGCGTCACCTCCCCAGCGCCCTCCCTTTCACAAAGCTCCTACTTCCACGATCAATGACCTCAGACATCGGCGCGATTATCGGCCGCGAGTATTTGCATCTCTAACAGCGGCCGCAGCCGGCGAGGATGACGAAAGAGGGGCGAAACTATCTTTCACCAGAGGCGACCGACCAAAGCCGACCCAATTCCCCTTAATTGCCCCCGTGAAGGGAGTCGCGGCAGACGCAAGAAGTCGCTTACCATCGTTAGGAAGTTCGCTCTGCACAGTGATCGGGACACGTGCTCGTTGAAAATCCAAGGCAACGGCGAAAGTATGCCAAACAAATTTCTCCCTTGATGAAACTGAATTTTCACCGATTTTTCTTTTTTATATCGCGTGACATACGTACGACAGACGAGTACGGCTGACGAAATAGAAAATTTGTTTTCGCTTGATTTTCACGAGTTCAAACACATTCCAATATATTTGGAACTCGAATTATTTGGCGATTCTACTGGTTGATCGAGTGGAAAATTTGTTTTTTTTTTTTTTTGAAATTTTTACAAGTTGAAAGATACGTTTCGTTTCTTCTTTCTCCTCTCCGTAAACCATAAATTCTGACAATGCTCGTCGCACACTTCCTTGTAAGCATTGTTGAACAAAAAGTGGAGACTTTAAACATCGTAATCTTCGGAGCTTATTTTCTAATTTTCGTTAAATCAACTTCATCGAACAAAGATCCTTTCTCCTCTATTTTAATTTCAATTTTAATCCAGAACAGAGTTGTACTTTAACCGATCGATACATTTTTACAAACAACGCTCGAGTTTCTCGACGAGTACAGCATATTCGGAATTTGAATGGTCTCTTTGAATCGCGAGTGAAATTTCTTACTCTCATCTCGTCCACGCAGATTCCTCGGATTTACAATTGCAGCGGCTTGACGTCTCCTCGACACGTTGCTCCACTTTCCCCCCTTCCCTTTCTTCCTTCTGTTTTATTACGTTTCGCTTCGCTGATCGTTCAGCGAACGCAGAGATCGAGGATCCATCGATGGGAAGAAATCGAGTTAGGTGGAAACGGACGGCGGGAAAGAGAGATTTCGATCTCTCGGTGCTAAAAGCAGCGGAGGATACGCTGCTCCGGCTGATTATGGTTATTATCGCTCGCTCTTACTATGACCTACACTACGCCGCGCGTTTCCCTCAGAGAATAAGGAGAATGGGGTATGAAAGTTGCAGATTCTCGGTGTTATTATTTTCGTTTTGGATGAGGTTTCTAGGTTAGCGTTGAAACGAAGAGGAATGAAAACGTAATATTAAGCGGCGAATGAATAATCACGAGCGTTTGTCTCTGTTTCTGGTTAATTATTCAACTTCGTTTTTTTTTTTTTTTTTTAGTCTCACAGACTGAGTTTTATCTTAACATTTCGAATCTTTTCGAACGAGAGAGAAAGTTTTGCTCGCAATCCTTTCCAACGTTACGAATTTAAAAAACAAAAATCTGCTCGTTCGAGGGTTAATTTCTCCATTTCGTTTAAGCGAGTAAGTACAAACGTAACATTTCAAACAGCGAAATTAATCTTTGGAAAGTATAGTGCAATTTCTACTTGACATTGTTAGCTTTTTTAATTTAATCTTTGAGCGAGATCTGAGGTTGCTTCTCGCGGATAATCTCGCGTGATTTTTGCTCAGAAACACAGAATTCCTCGATCCTCCAAAATTAAATTACACGGACGAGAGGAATAATCTGCTAAGAATAATTTTTCCATAAAATACGCAATCTGTCTATTGCCAAACCTCCGTTAGATTCGACTCGCCAATTGTCGAAACAAGTTTGACATCCGCGGAACGCGTTGAATAATTTCACGGATCGATAGGAAAGCCAACAAAATTCGTGGAATATTCTTGGAAATACCCAATGATTCTAGAAGCTATTCGAGCACCTGTCACCGAGGAATTTTCACGTGCATATTGGCACGTGGAATGCTTTTAAAATTTTTAAAATTTCGACACTATCTTTGACGATTGGAAAACAATCTGAAAGCGTAAAATTTCAGTATTTTTCAAGAGTTAAATAATTCAACAAAGACCGCGAAAGTTAGAGAAACTCGCATGTTCTCCGATTAATTAATTAATTAATCACAGTTGAATCGTATCCCGAACATTTTAATTTTCTAACTACGTCGTTACAAAGTATTCATAAAAGCCTGACAATTTATAGCATTGCAAAATCCTCAATAGAGATACAAGTGTATATTCTATGTACTTCCTCGAAAACGAAGTCGCAAGTGGAAAAAATTTTTTAGAAACATCGTATTGCTATCTCGCGAACGAAACATTGTCGTCGATTTGAAAGCTTCAGGTTGAAAGAGCTCGATCAACTTTCAATCTTCAATTGAACACCAAACGCGACTAAGTCACGACCACGCGCGCGCAACAAGGAATCAGAAGAAGAAAAAGAAAAAAAAAAATATGAAATACCTCTCGACCAAAAGGAGGATCCTGATGTACGAGTTCTCGTCGAGGCAGCCGGCGACCATGTCTATCGGAAAGGCGGCAAAAGCGAGAGAGAGAAACAGCGAGACAGCAATCTGAACGCGCAGAGACTCCAGGGCCAAACTTCTTTCAGCACCAAAGATCAAACTTGTCAACACTATACCGTATCTCCCGCTCTCTGATTAAACTCGACGAAAACTCGAAGAAAACTGAGAACTGAGAATTCGCGAGAGTGTTCAGATTCTCGAAATGCAGCGAAATGAAAGTAAAAGTAAAAACAAAAAGGAAGGGACGACGAAAGAGCAGACAGTCTTCGCGGAGAAGAGAGAAGACTCTTCGCTCTGTGTTGAACTTAAGGCGAATGAAATCGGTTCTCCGGGGTCTCCGCGGCGTGTTTACGCGGTGAAAAAGGTTCGCCGCGGTGGGCGGTATGTTCGCGGCTGGCCACGGATCGACGACTACGCCACTGTACGCCACGCCGCTCGATCGAGGATCGGCCGAGGAACGATGCGCCGCGTGCCATTCCGCGCGTTCTCGCGTCTCCTAGATCACGACACAACGCCGCGAAATCGATTTTTCTTTTTTTTTTTCTTTTCTCTTCGCTGGATCGGTGGATCTCGCGCGAAGCGCACGCGCGCGCGCGCGCACTCTCGCCTCTTTTCTTCCACCTTTTGCTGTCACGCGACGCTTGTTCACTGGATCGCTGCGACTGTTTGGCCGACGAAAGGGGGCAGAGAGGAGTCAGAGAGCTGCTTTTGGGACAGCCGGTCGCGATTGGGACAGGGTAGGGAACACGCTTGTGACAGGGAGGTGGAACGAATGCTAACTGGATTTGCTAAGTTAGATTTGTCTATGAATTGCTCGGTCCTCCATCTAAGAGGCCAAAAACTAACGCTTTTAACCTCTTGCGCTGGCAACTGATTGCGGACCATAACGAGTGACCAAACCGTACATGTACAATAATTCGTCGTTTCCCTTTCGACTTCGTCGGTACGATACCACTGAATAGAAATTACTAAGAGGTAATAAATTCATTATTTGTCGTTGCCTGGGTTGTATTTAAATATACTTAAAACTGAGAAAATATTGCAATTTTAGGATAAAAAATTCTCCAGTCCAAGAGGTTGACACGTTCGCGGACAAGAAGTTCGAAAATGTTTGACAAAGTTTGTATCAAAAGACAGTTCCAAGAACGACTTGACATGTTCATCAGCGGTGAGATTTGGCTAAAATCTGATACTGTCATAGTTTAAGGACTTCTTCACCATACAAACTTGCATTTTTTTCTTTCTGAAACAAGCTCGAGAAATTAGATGTCAGACCACGGACAATGAATTTGCGAATGAATTTAAAATGAAGTTGGTTAGTCCAAAACACGATTACTTTTCTAACTTTGGAGCTTTCCTCGAGAATGATCGACAGAATCACTGAATTTTTTATTTACGTGGAAATTGGTTGGAGGTGAATGTGTTGTTGGAGTTTATTTAAAAAAGAAGAAGTGTAATAAAGAGTGAACGAGACAATTGAATATATTAAATTGAATGGTCAGGAAAAATATTCTGCTGAATGATTAATCGCTGTTACGACTGTTGAAAGTAATTTTGGAGATTCTTGCGTTGATCTTTGAATTTTCCAGAAGAAATTTGTCGAGAATGGATTTGATGTGATTTGTTTGAGGAAGTAGACGAGTATCTCTACTATCGATATTTATCTCCATGTTACAACCTAATACACATATACTTGTATAATTTACAAAATATAAATATACACAAATATCATACGTATATTTATACGATATAATATACGTGTATATTTATCACGTAAAACAAGCTTCGATCTTCGGTGCCTTGAAAAGTACGAGGAATTTTAAATTTATGACTTATTATAATACACAGATGGTTAATCTCAAATTCACAATTGCCCAACGATATGGTAATTTCAATGCGTACAATGCTCGGAGAGGAGCACTATCAACAACGTCTCGCAATCTCTCACCACCATAATCAAAAACCATTCAAGGATCGAACAACAAGCGAGCGCCGATACCGTCGACGATAAAAAAAAAAAATCGAACGATCGGCGCGACTCTCGCGGCGTCGGCTTACGTAAAATTGTCCTCCGTGTGGACGGTTGCGTTCACCGGAGGAAAAGGAAAAGGAGGGTGAAAAAGGAAAGGGAAAAGGAAAAAGGAAAAGGCGAAGCGCTCTCCGCGCGCGCTTGCGAGCGAGAAAAGGCGGTCCGCGGCTGGAGGAAAGAGAAAAGGGGCGACGAAGGAGATCTCTCGGAGGACAAGTTGACAAGTCGAGCTACCGCGTAAAGAAAGAATAAGAGAGAAAGAGAAAGAGAAAGAGAGAGGGGGGGGGGGATGGAGAACTGGTCACGCCCGGCTCGCCCAGGCCGGGCCTCGACAATCGCGACGTTTTCAGGGCGAAAAACCGACCCGGAACCCGGGTCTCTCGAGCTCTGGTTCGCTCTCTGGTGTTGGTTGGTCGTTGGTTGGACTGGCTGGCTGGCTGGCTGGCTGGCTGGCTGGCTGTTCGTTGCGTGCGCGCTCTCGCTCTGGCAACGGCGGTGCAGCAGGCCACGCGGAAGTGAACGGCGCTCTCCCGCGATTTTTCGGCCCAGAAACGGTTCTGGCGTGGGTGTCAGCCTGGATACCTCGTTCGATGCACTCGCAGCTAGGAGGCACGGTCACCTTCGCGCGGCACGTGAACAGGTAAGCCAGTTGCCGCGCGTGCCTCTCTTCTTCTACGGAAGAGTACGTCACTGTTGATCCCTCGGTGTCAGCTAGTACTGACAATTGCCCGAAGAATTTTCGAGAATAAAATTCTTTACGAGGACCTGAAGGTCCCGGTCTTCGATCCCGTGAGAAGCCCTAAATATCACGACATTTGTTATTACAATGAATTTAATTTACGTGCAACGGTATGATTTCCTGAGTGCTTGATCTAACGACCTTGTAATAATTTCACTGCTATTTTATTTTCTTCCATCTTCTTTTACCACTGGCGTCGTTTCACTCGTTTGTAAAATGTACGCGCTGTTATATAATCACATCCCGATAACTCTTATTTATTGAGTACTATATTCATTTACTATATTTATCTAGTTATTTATCGCAGTTACTGTATTTATTACTACGTTTATGTACAACATTAGTCGCTATATTTTATGAAAATATTACCAAACAGCCATAAATTTGATACAGTCGACTTGGTAACCACTTGGTACAAATATAATAGCAATAAATAAGTAACGAGTACAATTTTTAATCTTTCACCGTAGCAAATGGTAGTTTTCCTTCTTCGTGTATCGAGAAACTCATTCCTGAAGAGTTGTGTACGATTTGAATGAGGAGTCAAAGTGGGATGACGATGAACGACTGAATGAACGAATGAATGGACTTTAGTTACGTGGACTAGATGTGTGTTTTCCAGTGGCTTCAGCTGAACAGAGATCTGCTACGTTTGAGGCCTTACGACGCACGGCTCTCGGCGGCAATGAGTTTGAATTTTCAACGAGTTTCGTGCAAAACCAAAGTTTAATGGCACCGAAGTAACTGATTTAGTGGAAGATTGTTCGGTGGAAGTTTGCGCGAGTATGATCGATTGTTCCACGTAATTGACAGCTATTGCTTGTAATTTAACTGCAGTAGCATTTCAACTTCCTGTTTGGAATTGTTTGGAATAGTTCGAGGCACATTGACGCTGCATAAATTTCGCGCAACACGCCAAAGTGGGCTCAACTGAAGCGATCCGTCTTAACGCGATTCGGTGATTTCTGGAACAATTTGAATTTGAGCGGCAATCTCTCTCCAAAAGTTCTCGAGTAACTTGCAACTTTTAACTGCGAATTTTACTTTTAAAAATTTCCAAACAAATCGGAAACCTTTGACACGAAAGTATTGAAAAGCTTCGACCAGACTTTGACGAGTAAAATTCGTGAACTTTGAGGGATCAAATTGAAATTTGAACGATCGTCACATTCTTCAGATGTGTCATACTTTGGCAATTTCGCGAAATTTCTGAAAATCACCGTGTCATTTGAATCTACGAAAATGGCAATCGACGTATATCCCACTTTGTTCGAATTGTATTTCAATCATCTGGAAAGCTTTATCAATTTAGACTACGAGTGACTTCCAAATAGAAATTCTAATCTGACTTCCAGTCACTCTCGAATATTCCACTTTGCTTGTTTCATGCATTTAGCTCTTACATGACTATGAGAAGATTTTACATTTGCATTCATATTTTCTACGTTTTTAACTATCTCTCTCTGCCTTTTATCATTTCTAACGAGGATCAGTAAAAAAATAACGTCGAACGAAATCAAATGTTCCAAAATTAAGCCGATGAGAAATAAATTTCATTTCGTTATAGGGTTAAATTTCCCAAAACCGTCAGCCAATCGTACAACGTATGTACATACACTTCAAACAGCGAAAGAAAGAGAGAGATCACGGTCGTGAGTCTCTCGTTAGAACCGAGCCCAAGCTTAGATAAAGAGAGAGTGGAGCGTTTCTTTGGATATCGAGCAACGATAGCTCAGCCGGTTGGATTCATAGGCAGATTTAGGTGGATATTGTTTCCATGACGCGACGTAGTCGGCTTGATGTGGGACGTTGCCCGGTTACCGGGCGTCCGGGTTTAGGTTGGGTTCCCTTCTCGTCCCCCGTCGGCATATCGTTGCCGATTTTTCAGCGACGCCGGTGCCAGCGTCTGCTTGCTCTTCCCGAGACGATTCGCTGCCCTGGATCGGCGCTTCATTTCGCCGATTAGGATCGTGAGACCCAACCAGTTGGCCAAGTTAGACCCTCCTTATTGTTATTATCACTGAAAGTGATTTTAGCGGGGGTAACCTAGAAAATCGGGCCTCTTCAGGTGCAAACAACGCTAATGCAACGAAAATTAGCGATTGGTTGATTTGGGTCACGTGATTCGTGAGGGGGCGTGGGGTAGACCTCGAGTAGGAGTGGCGTTGTCTGGTATTGAGCGATCGCGCCTGTAATTTGCTTTCTATCGATTCAAACGTTGTTTGTATCGTAGAATGATGTTTGAGTTAAACACGTACATTATATTCTTTGATCACATACAGGATCTCCAATTTCAATCTGTAAATGCGAATTACTCTGAAACATCTACGCACAAAAATAATTTAGATAAAACATAGATGATCACAATCTGGTGTGAGCAGTTTTATTTTTTTTTTTTTTACAACAGATAGTTTACGATTATTAATTTGCATTTACAGATTAAAACTGGACACCCTTATCTATTTTATCTACAAGTCGAATCTAAACAGTCATTCCAAGTATTCTCAACCCGAACAAATCCAACAGATCCAATAGATCCTCGCCTCTCGAACAATCACTTTGGAAAAAGAAATCGAGCACGATTCCACGACCCCTTTAACAAGAGATCTCTCTATCGACTATCTAGCGAGGCAATCAACCTCTCCTCCCCCCATTACCCTCCGTGCTCCGAGGTACGTAACACCTTGGACCATCTTTCCCACGAGGATTCACCTCGTCTGAAACTTGGTAGCAAGTTGAAACTACCGGTTTCCGATCGGTTCAATCAGCCGACTCCGTTCTAAGAGGCTTAATTAACGAGCGACGAAACTTTCATCGCCACGCGTCTCCCTCCAGCTCGTGAAACTTTTCCCTTCGTAACGAGAGACGGAGAGAAAACCGTGGCGCGGAAACTTTATCGCCTTATCGTGTCGCACACCCCTCCCCCCCCTCTCTCTCTTACGGCACGAACAAACCGATTTCACGGCGATTCAGGATCTCGTTCACTCGGAAGAAACTTCTCCCTTGTAAAAAAACGCTGGCACAATTTTCTTTTTTTTTTTTTTTGGTTCCTTTCTTCTCCAAGCTAATTAAATTACCGGAATTTTTCCGTTTCTTTTTCCACTTTCCGTGTTTCCAACATGAACCAGTTTCGGGAAAGTGCTGATTAAATTGAAATTCAGCTCTCGCGGGAGGAAAGGAACAGAGCAGGCGTGGAAATTGAAGAAAAAAAAGAAACGCGTTCGATTGAATCGGGAAACGGCGAAGATTTGGAAACGTTAAATTTCACAGCGAGAGAAATGATTCTTTTTTTTTTTTTAGTCAATCGAAGCGGCGATGTTTCAGCACGAACGTGTGAGAAACGAAAGAAGGGGGGAAATGTGGAACGTGGAAAAAATTACGTTTCGTTCGTCAGAAAGGCGAAACTTTCTTTAGAACGCTGGGGAAATTTCTTTCATAAACTGTTTCTGAAGCTCCACTTTGATTTTCTTGCTCAACTTTGGAAAATATTTAATATTTTTCGGATGCCACTTTGCCGTCGAAAGTTTGGAACTGCAGTCTCGTAAATCTGGCTTTTTAATTGATTGAAATTAATTAAAAATATCGTTGTTCAAAGTAATGACGAAAAGTAAAATAACGCACGATTTGAAATATCGTGTATTACGTTTGCGAAGATTCGGAATTTAAATTACGAATATTCACGGGTACAATATTTACGACAGACGATGACAAACAGACAATTTTATGGAATTTGTGAAAATTTGGAATATTGTTAAAAATATACGAGATACTCAAAATAATAACGTTGTTTACAAAAAGTATAAAACAGTTTATTTTATTTTACTGAAACGTGAAAAGATCAGTCTTCGAGAATGTATATCAGAATATATTCCACGACAATTATTTTCAGACAATCACGAGCCAAAAAGTCCAATAAAGTCTATATAAATCAACGAATAAATAACAAAACAATAAATTAATTAAATCAATTGATTAAACGCCGAAGCAAGAATGAAACTTCGCAGAGGGGCAAAGTTGTCAGCAGGAACTCGAGGCTGGAAATCGTTTTCTTCTTTTCCGGTTTCCCCTCGTGGCCTGATAAAAATCGACAAGAAAATGCAAACTAGTTCCATCGGAAACGGACGGACACGGTTCAGTTGTCGAATTAAAGGCGGCCGCGTAACACCGCGGAGAAAATTACACGTCACTGATCCGTTCGCAAGTGGAACGATCCACCGCGGGGACTTTCGAACGAAGGATGGGAAACGGGCACGATTCGAACGCTCGCTAATCGCTAATGAACCGTCATCACAGTCTAGAAAGTGCTCTCCTCTATCGTCCCGATTATTTCCATTTCGCGGATCGTTTTGTTTTTTTTTTCCTTTCTTGCGCGAACTCCGTACGCGGTGTGTAATAATTTTTACTTAAATTTCGATCGTTTCGTTCGTTTTTGCGAAAGCGGAGATTTGTCACTCGATTCGTAAAGAAGAACGATAAAGTAATTCGGTATTTTTAACGGAACTTCTTTTCTTCTAGCGTCAATACCGCGTCAATCGTATTACGATTCAGTGGGTTTTAATCGATCTAAGAGAGAACTTTTAATTGACTTTTAACTTTCGGTTAACCTTTTTCTTAACGTATTAACATTATGAACGCTAATGAATGAAGTAATACTTGCTCAGAAAAGTATAAACAAACATTCCAGTATCGTTGGTGTAATAAAGTATGTACATTATAACAGTGTTTGATATAAAAAAGCCAGCAGCGTAGCTTTCAAAAGCCATTACACGTATGTCGTATCTTTGGAACGAGCCTTTACGGCGATTCTAGTAGTATTAGCCTTATATAGTCGAACGTTAGACGTCCTTTACTACTACGGCGCACGCGTTTAATACAAGAAACTAATTACCGTAATTTTCGAATTCTCGAATTGTCCCTTCACCTTTACGAGTCGCCGATAAATTTCCAGTCAACGACAACAAAATTATATTACAACGAAACAATTAATTTTGTAATTATTACAAAATTATGTTGACATTATTATTGTATACATATTGCATCGATATACTTTATACTCGATGTATAACGTAAAAGTGCAACGATGAAACGTCATTTTATAAATAGAAGGAAACTTACAATGCGACAAAGAGCGCAAGCTCTCCCTTAGTTTCACCAAAGATCATTCGAGTCTCTGAAAGTACACCGTTACAAATATATATATATATATATATAAAATTTCCATGCAAAAATTCCAAATTGGTCGTTTCGATCATTTTGGCAGTTCCGGCGTTAAACGAGAAAGTTGATGGCGGCCGAAAGCGATGACGACGGTTTAAGCAAAAGCTCGCGCCGAGTGAACGTTTTGCATAAGTCGTATATCGGGCTATCAACGACGGAGACGCAGCAGGGTGAAGAGGGACGAGGAAAAAACCGGCAGGACCGACGAAACAGGTTCCTGGTTGCGCTCGTTCCGGCGCACGTGAGCAGGAAAGTGGTAAAAGCCCCGGCGGAATGCGCCTCGCCCCAGCCTTGAACGCGGTTGCATCCTCACGCGGTTGCTATTCGCGATAACAGCACCCTCGGTCCAGTGGTGTCTCGAGCCGGTGCAATGTCGAATCCCGTGGATCCGCCAGGTGTTCAATCGAAACAAAAAAACAGAGAGAGAGAGAGAGAGAGAGAGAGAGAGAGAAGAAGGGTAAAAAATTGAGAGAAATTGCACGAGGTCAGGGACGAAGTTGACGGAGATAAGAGATTTCTTCTTTCAACGTTTCTAGAATGTCTTATTTTTATTTGTTCAATGTCTTCGAATATACTGAGTACATTGAGGAATTTTTATTTTATTTTTGTAAGACGGAATGTCTGACTCATCAAGTGAATTAATTCGTCTTATTTAAAATCATGAAATTTTTTGTCGATAATACGCATCTTGGGCTAATTAATACTTTTACATAGCGTCAATGTTCGACTATTTTAGTAATTAATTTAATTACCGATGTTCAAATGTGTTACAACATTATATTACAATAATACAATACGATAATATTGTAACAACGTAATGAACATTAGCAACTGTTAGGCATTATTCTGAGATATTAAGATATTCGAATACAAAAGTTGAGCATGTTCTCACTCTGTAAACTGCAAGAACATTTCTTTTTCCTTCTCTTTTTCTTCCTTACAAGGAATCGTGGAGGAAGTTTATTCGTGATGACTCATTGATTTAGAGTTACACTCGTTTTACTTTCGTGAAAGAGCGTGGAAATTTTGCGCGAAGCTTAGCTCTTCTCGTCATTTTTGTCAAAAAATTTCTGACTTTTGAAACTTTTCAAATTTTTTCAACAATTGAAAATAGCTCAACTGCGTGATATTTGCTGCGAGAGAATTTCACGACAATTATCCAAGCACGCTTTCATCGTCGTCGGTGCTCCACACTCTCGGCAACGTTCGAACGACAATGCAGCGATATCATAATAAATTGAACGACAAAGCAGAACTCCTCCGCCACGTCCAGTTAATCAGCGCGCTTCTATCGCTCGTAAATCAACGAACGCGAACGGCTCGAATCTCGTAAAACGGCTTGGCGTTCGCTTGTTTAGAAACACGTCGCCGTAATAAATTATCGGCAGCAATTAATCGTCAAGGAAAGAAGCGGGAGATCCCTTTATTGAAACTCAACCTCCCCGTGCCCCTTTTTTCTATTTCTCTTGTATGACTTGCGCGTCGAGTTTCATCCCTCCCCTCCGTCCTCTGCCATTTTCGATTTTATTTCTCTTTATTCGAACTCGGCCGCTTCCATCTTTGGTAACACCGTACATGTTTCTCTTTCCCGTTTTTTTTCTTCTTCTTCTTCTTCTTCTTCTTCTTTGGTTTTTTTCTCTTTTTGCACAGTTCCATGCACGTACGTACACACGTAGCTTTTCTCTTTTTGTTTTTTCTTTTTTTTTTTAGTTTTTCACGTGTAACAGTTTTATACAGCCAAGAGAGTACGTTGTCACCGTTTGCAACAGAGCTATTATACGGGTTATTATTACGTGATAATGCGAGACTCCCGAGATGAGCTATTACTATAAAGCAGCATTTTGCTATCTATCAATTAAAAGGGTCGAGGGGATATTGCTGGTTAACAGGCCTCCGATCGCGAGCCCCCGACTTTATAGTGATCAACGCTGTTGTTTGTCATCGAGTTAATTATGGTGTCGTTATTATTCGTTCCTTAGAAATACACGGTACGTGATCAGGAGCTACGATCTACTCAACTACTCGTTGGCGTTCTTTTACGTTTTTGTGGCGAGTCATAAAGGTATTCAGAAAGACGCTCGAAATAGGTATACGTATACATAAAACAATATATTTATAGTCTCACTGACCTTCACGCGTATCTGCAAAGTCTCTTGTACAATGACAGACGAAAGAGTGTAACATTTAAATTTATTAAATTTATTTATTAAATTCATCACTGCTGGTGCTATACAAAAATTATATATATATATATATATATATATATAAAATTATATATAATATAATATGTATATAAATTTCCGGGTATTATTAAAAAAAAAAAAAAAAAAAAAAAAGAGTTTCGAGCTAATTGGAACAAACTTGTTAGAAATCTACTGCAAAAAAACACGAGCGACCTACCCCCGAACAGCCATAGAGACACGGAGAGAGAGAGAGAGAGAGAGAAGAAGGCAGAGGTTGAAGCGAGAAAAGTCGCTTCGTGTCGATTGCCGGCGGCGTAGCTCTCGTTTAATGGGTGCAGGGTCAGGAGGGGTGGTAGAAAATGGCGAAGGGGAGCTGGGAGGAAGGGGGGGAGAGGGCTCGTTGTCGTCGTCGGCGACCTCCGGCCGGGAGACGATGCACGGAGGAAGGAGGCGTGCAACGCTCTCTCCGGCTGGAGAGGAGAGATGCAGCGGCGGAGGAAAGTGGCGGAAGGGCGACGAGGGGATGACGTCGGGGTCAATACACCCGTAATCTCGGTGAAATGCACTTGGGCGCAACTACCGAAGCGCTGCTACTGCAGTTACGCGAGCCCTGTAACGGAGGCTAGAAATAAGTATCGTCACTCGGCCCGGGGATGCCCAAAGTCTCGCCTACGTTTTCGCGTAGACTTGCTTTTCGAATTTTGCAGGTACGAGAGGCAACTCTTTTCTATTTTTTCTTTTTTTCGCTGTCACTTGTTACATTTCGGCGGGATTTCAGATAAAACCGAGACAGCTGAGTTAGACGGTTTGAAATTCTGATTTCGTGTACATTTTTAGTTCAAGGGTTAGATTCAAGAGCAAAGTCATTTTAGTTCGTTAGTAGAACGTAGAATATATTGTAAATGATTGTACATATTGCACGATACGGTACAATAGTACACACAATTGAAATACTTTCGTGAGGAGAGATTAAACGTTTAGAAATTTGGTTACGTAGGGATTTTGAAAAATTGAATTCTCTAAATTTTCCGACCTCTCAATTTCGCGAAAGACTAGGAATCTTCAGTCGAGAGACACCTTCAGTTGCTCTCCACGACCGTGAACCACCCACGCAATCGAGAGTAACCTTCGTCAAGGTGAAACACGGGCGAAGGGACAGCCACGACGCGAAGGGTTTCGAGATCGAGGGTCGAGGTATTTGCACGCGTGCAACTCGCCGGTATTTGTCCTGCTGATGGAATTGATTATTGAAACTGGCGAAGAAAAGAGGCCGAAGATACGCGCGCGTATCAACCCTTCGTTTTAAAAAGGGAGGTGGATTTTCAACTGAAACGTTGTTGAAGAAGGTCAGGGTGCACGGTGATTCTCCGATTCAAAGGGACGCTGATGTTGCAAGATATATATATATATATACACATATACACGCATAGGTATGTACATACGTATCGTGAAATCCTCGCGCGCACGCACGGGGGTAGGTTTTTCACAAACCTTGACGCGGATGAGGGACGTTGAAGAGGGATCGCAGTGCCTCGTCGACGGTCATTGGAAAAGGTCAAGGCACTCGTCGCTCCGTATGAAAAGAATCGGGGATGTATTTGGCTGGCTGGTGGTGAAAAGAATACGAACCGAGAGGGGTTGCTTCTTCTTTCAGCTGTTGGAGGTTCTGTAGATGTTGCGTCGCGTCGCGTTGTTTGCCGAAGCAATTGAGAGACAAAAGTCATGTTGATGTTAGCAAGTTATACCTTGAGAGTAATAAGCTCGTTCGCCTCTCTATAGTACGTACGTACATTTCGAGTACATTTCGAGTACTTGTAAAGAAGTAGAATGAATGAACGAACGTTTAATGCTCTGTTAAGAATAAATTTATTAGCCCAATATTATTATCGATTAAGAGGTTTTGTTAAAAAAATTTATGTTGCGATTTATTGCAATATTTATATATCGTTAGAGTCGCCAACTCGTTTACTTAGACTGTCGACTTTCTCGGAAATTAATCGTGACAACTACTCTGCGAGGAAAATTTAAAAATTCAGCGAGACAACCTTTCATCGACTGTTTCATCAATCTTATCAACTTTTTCAATCACTTGCTTCGCGCAATTAATCGAGACAACTCGAACTTTTGTATTCCCGAACAAAAGATCAAAAGTTCACCAAGATTATTAGAAACAAATTAGTCTAATAATTTCCTTCGATTTTAACCAATGAATTTAACAAAAACTATTCTATCGAACTCATTATTTCTTTTCTTTTTATCATTGTTTTACAATTTAATGAAATTTCAAACAACGGACGGTATAATGTAATTGAACGGAACTTATTATTCACAGAATCCCATTTAAATTTCACTACACAGTCTAGACAGCTTACAACTGTTCTGTGTAATTAAATTCAAGTAAATTGCAATTCTATTGTAACAAAGTCTCATTACGTTTTAACGTATCACTCCAACGTTCAAGTTAGGATCGCTCTTCAGTTTCAACAGTTTACATGTTTCTGGGCAAAAGGCTTTACAGACACACACGTATCAATTGTGCAACATTCACGTGACATATTAATTATTACAGTGTGATATCGGTGTGATATTAAATTTCTCAAACTTTGGTGACAACAATAAACTTTGGTAGTAACGAAATTTCGTTCGAACGCTCCAATCTTTGACGCTTTGCGTACGTTCTTGCATTTTAAAATTTTCCATAAACACCCGCATATATGTACATATATAATAACATTAATACGTGACACGTCAATTACTATCGTTTAATATCGGTCATCTCTTTAACAGTAATTCAATCTTTTAACCTCGACGAGTTCTAAGGAGAAAGAAAGCGACGAATTATTGTACATGCACGGTTCGGTCACTCGTTATGGTCCGCAATCAGTTGCCAGCGCAAGCGGTTGAACCTCACTTCAGCGAGTAACAGTAATGGCACGATAAATCTCAATAGTAATTAAATTTCGTTCAGACTCTAAAAAAAAATAGAAAAAAAGAAACCATGTTAAAGATACCGAGAGTGATCTCGATTCGACGGTCGCGGCCAGGGGGGCCTGGTGCTTGAAACGCGCGAAGCGAGCGACTCCGGGGCGCGTTGCCCTCGGTGCTCGTCGGTGAAGCTCGAGCCAGCTGCACACAGGTGCAGGCCGGCGCATTTTTCCGCGGCGCGTGCAGCGTGATGCCGCATCACGTGTCTAGAATGTTACTTTCACTCGGGGGGCTCTCTGCGTGCGGCCACCGCGGTCCGTTTTGCAACCGGCCACGCTCGCCTGGCGGATCCGTCGCCTGATTGCCCGCGGAAATCTCGCCGCTTAACGAACCCACGGTTGGAGAGCTAACGTCCATCGATCGATCAAACGAGCCACTGCAGAAGCCGCCGGAAAGGTCGAAACGCTGAAATATCGAACGTACAGCTGAATATCGCGTTACGCAACGCGTGTTTCTACTACGTTTGATAAAATGACGCGACGCCGCGCTGTTGCGCGACGGGATTATTGAACTTTGGAACTTGGTTGGAATTATAGTGATTTTGCAACTGGGGCTTAGGCATCGTTCGAAAAGTCGACTTGTCGGTGCGTTTGAATTTTTTTGTTGTTGTAGGTTGTTTCATTTGAATTTCGTTGATCGAACGGAAGTAATTTATTTTATTCAAATCTGTACAACCGATAGAGAAATTTTACACAAATATCAATTTGCACGAAATTCTGCAGTTTGATCGGAAAACAATGACTGAACACTCTTTGAGTGTTCAGTCTACACTAGATAATTCTACAATCAACAATAAAATAATTAATTTGTCCGCAACATCTTAAATACATATCGAATATTACATCAGATCATTATATTGCAATATATAATGAATCATGTATTAAAATATATTTTAATATAATTTATATAAAATCCGCGACAAATTCGAAAAGACACGTTTACGCTTCGATCGTACTGCGCAAAGTGCGAATCCGCATGCGTGTGCGTATTTTACAATGAGAGAAATAAAACGCGACGACGGTTTCTTCGTCTAGCCGGCGAACAGAGGAACCTTCGCGGTGGCAGAGAACCATGGTGCGCTGGCATGCTGCTTCCCGAGCAAGAATATAAAGCGTTTCATGGGTCTGTCTGGCGAACGAGGGGCCCTTGGCCCCTTGCACTCGCGCCTCGACGGGATCGGGACGAGAACGGGATCCTTGCGCTCGTCCGGCCAGACTGGATCGAGAGCAGTACGCGGCCCGGTTCGTTGTTGTGTCCATAAACGCGCGCAAGCGGCTATAAATCAGGTCGTTTCTCCGAGCAACGAATCCCGTTCGCGGTTCGTTAGAAAATTACATTTCTTCGTCCCTTGTCTTTTTCTTCTTCTTTTGAAGAAGAAGCTTCTCACTCGAGGAGTGCTCCTCCTCCATGTTGCATTCTTCAACCTCGTGCTGATAAAGTGACTGGCTCGCGATGATAAAGTGACCGAAAGTTGTTGTTGTTATCGAAGCATAATGTCACAGGTAGTTCGAGATGAGACGTTGCGAAGTTTGCGATTTTTTGTTACAACAGGTTCTTGCTGCTCGATTTCAACACCGAGAAGTGTGAAAAAGTTGCGAGGCGGGTGTAGGAATTCATTGGATAACAGTTACGTCAAAGTCCAACAAACGTCTGGATCGAGTAAATCGCGAATGAAACTCTCGAAAATTCCAATTTCTTGATTCAACGATCGAATCGAGTAAGACGAGTAAATTATAATTATAAATGAGACAGTGATTGTGCAATACACGACACAAAGCTTATTCAACGCTATAGAACTACCGACGACCGAAGCATAAAGTACACTATAAAAATTGCAAATCGGGTCATATCCGCCACCAAACTGGCAATTGTTGAAATTAAACATCGCGCGATGAAGAATTCCAAGATAAAAATTGCAAGATTAACGCGTTAAAAGTTCCCGTGACTCGGAATAGCGCGTCTTGGAAGACGCATCGCGCGACGGCGATCGAAAACGTCAGCCGAGGGAGAGGATCGGTCGGAGAGTGACGCAGCGCAGGTTCTCCACCGGAGGGAAGAGCGCAGGATCGCGACGCGGGGCAATCGATAATCCTGAATTCTTCCGCTATGATGCCTTTCCACGAAGCTGGTGTGTCGTTGCACCAGGCGCGGCGAGGAGAGACGGGCCGCATACAGAGTAGAGGACGGAACCGGGGCTAGGCACCCTTCGTGCACGCATGCACAATGCTCGAGGAGGGTGCAACAACCTCCTCCACCTTGGACTAGGAAAAGGAGAAGGAGCCGCGGAGGAGAAGGACGACCGAGAATGGCGGGAGAATAGTCTGCCACGATCTACAGTCGCGTTTTCAAGCACGCGTTCCTCCTCGTTACCGAGGCGGTCGAGAGGAAGAAAGGGATGAGAAACAGAGAAAGAGAGAGAGAGAGAGAGAGAGGGGGGTCGTGGGAGTGAAAGCAACGCCGTTGCAGTTGCTTCTTTTCGTTTTTTCGTTGTGGGGGAAACGTTAATGTTCTTTCGCTTCTCGATGCTTTTGTTAAATGTTTCGAGTCGTCGCAGGCTTCTTTCTGACGTTCAGATGTTCCTGTTTGTTTCGATCTATCGTCTGAAACTGACGTTCGTGCGTCAATATCCGAGATTTTGATACATCATCGAAATTTGAAATTGGTATCTTTTTTACTTTTTTTTTTTGTGAATATAGATAGGAAATTATTCATACTTTGTTCACGCTGAAATTAATTGAAATATTAAAATGTTGCAAGATTGCTCGTACATATAACGTAACATAAAATATAAATTACAAAATAATTTGATGAAATGATTGAATAAATTGTAATCTTTCAAATGATAATTTCTCCATTTATCTGATCTATTATTTTTCAAAAACGCCACGTCGTATCTATCAAAAACCAAATCACGTTATAATTTCACTCACAAAGATCAACGCTGCTCAATGTGCTTTCATTAATTGTTAATTCTTCAACTTTGGGAGTCTTTGATCGAGAAATGACCCAACGCTCGTTAACAGAGACCCCACAAACGGAAACCATTCGTAATAACGACAATAATACCGTCGTTTGAAAAATAGCAGTATCCTCCATTATACTCTAATATCCGCTCTCTTCTCCAAGTGACACGACGTTCACCGCGTTCGAAAAGCTTCGCGATCGAAACGTCGTCAACCCTCGCAACGAGGCTAGACAAAGGCTCGTTAATTAAAAACGAAGCGACAATACGAGGGAGGTAATGGTTCGTCAGGTTCGTTAAGGTTTGGAGTTACGATGATCGATAGGAATCTGTTGTGTGACTCACACAGCCGGACTGGCGTGATAGGGCCTGGACGCGCGCGCGCGCGTCTGACAGACGTTTAGTTTAATTACGCACGGGGCCTTTTTATCATGCAGATTAAGAAAGATGTCTGGCGTCGAATGGAGAGGTAGTAGGTGTCGTTCGCGGATCCGGACGCGGCTAATTGCCAGGCGGATCGATTCGATGACGGGTCACCGACACCACCGCCACCGGCGTGTGTACCCCGGCGACGATGCTGACGATCCTCGCCGGGCTGTGGCACGCGATCAGCAAGGGAATGCAGCCGGGAGGAAAGAAAGCGACGACGAGGACTTCCTACGACCCGCGGGACGGCGTGTGCGTCGTCGCATATTTATCGGCCGGGCTACGAGCTGCTCTACGAGACCTAAATGCGAATCGTTGCCTTCTTCTGTGTTCCATTCATGTCGTCAGGGGCGATCGACCGAGTGGAGGTCGGTCTCTCCCGATGCACCGACCGTCCGAACATTCTTGCAAATACTTGCGTTCAACCTCGCGTGGCAGAGTCGTCAAAGCGACCAACTGTCGTGTCATTCTTCACGGCAGCTTCATGTTGCATTTTTCGAGATTTGAATAGTTTTTCATACAATAAGCAAACAAAATATTTTACGACAGATCAATTAACTATATAATAATTGTACAAATCAAAAATTTGAAAATTTTCCAAGATTCGGAATGTTACACAGGATTTTGCAAGAAGAACTTTTTCATTCGCAGACATTTTCATTGGCCGCTTCTTTTCGAGCTGAGACGTGGAAGCACTGTCAGATAAGCCGGATACATTTCGACAATGCTTTCCACGTTCTACGCCACTTGACGAAACGAAAATAGTAGAGAGATCGTAAAACCGATCGTTAAAATTTACGTGTAAGTTTACGCGAGCGTCGAAACAGCAATTTCATACATGTCGGAGAAGATAAGGAGCTCGTGAAAAAAAAAAAAAGAAAAAATGTTACAAAGTGGATAATTTTGAAAACAGGTTCTGAAGAGACCGCGATATAATGACATAATTTGCTATTTTTGATAATATTTTCCATAACGAGCAGCACAACACGATATCAATTTACGGATAACTTTTGTAAACTTGAATTTGAGAATCTTCCATAAAATGACCCTATGCGGTCGTTATTTTGATTGAAAATTAACAACCGGTTGCGTAGCCACTTTGATACATTTTGCCCCGAAGGTTGGAACGATTAATTTCTTTTTAATGTAACTTGCGTTTCCTTTTTCTTAAATATTTGCAGTTAATTTCTTTTTTAATGCAATTTAATTTACACTTTTGAACGACTAACAAACTAATCGTACGATGACAGTTATTATTAATTAATTATAAGGAAAAAATCCTTGACGCGAGGCTGGTTTTTAATTCAAACGTGAGCGAGAAATCTCGAAAAGCAAAAATATCGAAAACAAAATATCGAATGTTTCGTGAGCGAAGAAAATTTTTTATTTAAATCCAGTTTTACAAAAGTATAAAATATATACGTACAACTCCAACTACGATTCCCCTTACAAGACTTTCCATCGGATTCCTTAAATGACACTAAATGACATCGCACAGTCTGATCACATGTACAAGCCGTATTAATTTTAAAGTCATCAATTATCCAGTCGATGCGAATAAAAAGGGAAAGCAAAATAAGAGAGTGAAATGAAAGAAAAATCGTATTGTTCCACGATTCGTTTAAAAAAAAAAAAAAAGAAATTGGACATTTGGTCGGAATGAGGACGACCGATGCCTGACAATCGGCACAGATTCCACGGTACATGGTGAAAATTTTAACATTCAGCGGAAAATAGAAGTTACGGGGAAGGAGGGAGAAAAAGGGGGAGGGCGGGAGAGGGGAAAGGGGATGGAGAAAGATGCGGCGAGGACGACGACCTTGCATTAGGTCACGGCCTTGACACCGTTTCGAGGAAATCTCGGTGTACGCTGGTACACGCTAACAAGCTGCCTAGACCACGTGTGTGTGTGTGTCCGTGCGTGTTGCATCAATCATGCCAGTTAACGAATTAAGTTCGCGAAAACTACTCGTTCAGGTTTTCAGTTGAAGTTTGTAACCTAATTGTTACGAACTTGCGCTCGAAACTCATAGTGACAA
Organism: Melipona beecheii; assembly: GCA_032399605.1. Lineage (NCBI taxonomy): Eukaryota > Metazoa > Arthropoda > Insecta > Hymenoptera > Apidae > Melipona > Melipona beecheii. Next base: position 7,212,390 of record JAUCMO010000243.1, on the reverse strand, counting down.
TGTGCGATACACATACGGTTACTCGCGAAAGTGTTTGTACGAAAACGAGTATATTTATTAATACAATCGACGTGACGAAATTAAAAAATTGGCAAAAGGTAGTAGTATTATCAGTTGTCCTTAACGGTACGATGTTAATAAATGTTGTAAATATTTTCTTTATTAGTAGATGTAATTGTAAATACATACCTTTATATATATATATATATGGTTAGGAACGTCTTAAAAATTTGGAAATTGTAGAATATTCGGAAGAGACGTCTCTTACCTGGAAACAGAAGAAAAGGTAGTTTAGGTCAGATTTTGATGGTAAAAAGAAAAAGTAAAGAACCAGGAAACGTTAACTAAGATTGGAAGGACCACAGACTCGAGTCCTAACCTCTCTTTTTCGAACAAATTCTTCAAATTATTGGCGAGATTCAAGAAGCATTTGGCGAAGAAACTGGAATGGATGCCACGCGAACGGATATTTTACACTTCCTACAAGAACCAGAAAACAGCATTAGCTGAGTTAGAAAAACTTGTAAAGACTCGAGTCCCAATTTGGAAAAAAAAGCATCGTTTGAAACATCTCTGTTGGAAACTACGAGAGACCAGCGAACCACGTTCGACGCCTAATTTCTCTTTGCTGAAAGGAAGATTTCTCCCGCTGAAAAGAAGCGAAAAGTTTCATCTGTTTCGCGAGAGTAAATGGAAAGTATTGTACGTTGAAGAACGTGGATCGGCGGCTGCCGATAATGCTTTCGTGATAACCGACAATGAGTCAGAGAGAGCGAGGCTCGTTCGTGGGCCTCGGTCGGTAGCCTTTGCCGGCAGGCGCGAGATTGGGAAATCAGGCATTACCGGTGTTCCCGTCTGCCCGGTGCGCGTATCACGTGTACCGCGAACAGGATAATTTGTGTCGAACGCGTGACCGTGCTGGCTGAGATTTATGCGCGGAACAGCCACGCACGCCAGTGCCCCTCGATATTTATCTAAATCGCTGCCCGATCTTTCTCCTGCTCTCCTACGTAGTTTGCCTCGGCTAACTGTTTTCTCCCTGTTCTACGTAGTCGTCGGTTCGTTTCTCCACTTATTCGCGTTTATTTAGTCGTCTGTTTCATTTGTTGTTAAATCGTTTATTTCAGCCACGTTATATACCTTGTGACATTATCTATTTGAGGAAGATGGTTTTATCTACTATTAGATCATCTGTTGTTTTAATACAACGCAACAACGATTTGTCGTCAAGTCGTCTGTGTCTAATTTATTTATTTAATGAAGATGATTTTATCCGAGTAAAGACTAAACCTAACCTAAACCTAATCTATATCACTGGCAAACGAGTGTCAGAGTAAATAGCTGAACCAGAGAAAACTATTGTATCAAATCTAACCTAACCTATCACATTTTAACGACAATCTAACTCCGTCAAATGTAAACCTAACCTATACTCTGTCAAACCTACTCTTAAACTTGACCTATATAATTCGCAACGAGTGTCACAGCGCCTAAAGAGTCAGAATGAATAGCTAAACCAGAGAAAGAAAAAAAAAAACGATTGTATCAAACCTAACGTCAAACTGCGTCAAATTTAAATCTGATGTATACTGTATCAAACCTACTCTCGAGTTTCACAACTAACTAAAGAGTTGGAATAAACAGTTAAAGCAGAGAAAACTATTGACTACTGCGTCAAATTTAAATCTGACGTATGCTGCGTGAAACCTATACTCTCAGAGCTAACCTATATTATATCCGCAACGAGTGTCTCACAGTGACTAAAGAGTCAGGGTAAGTAGCTGAACCAGAGAAAATGCCAACGAGCGTTCCTTCTCGCTCCTTCTCGCTCGGTATCAGCCATCAACGTACCCATAAACGAGTGTACCCATCCAAAAGCTCGATGGGGAACGAGAGACTCGTAAAACTGGCGTTCACGGCTCGCGGGACTTGCGCGGCTCGTGATTTAGTCACGGCAGCTAGCTCGTTTAACCGTGATCGTTAGGCGGCCGTGTCGTATGGGCGTAACGTGATTCTCGTGTCACGTAGCGTAACGCGCCAGAGCCAGTTCGTGCTGCGCGAAAAACCAACGAGGGAAACAACGAGCGAGCCTGGGGTATTATATTATATCGAGCGAGCCTCGAGCCGTTGAACGAAGAGCGAACGAGAGAGAGAGAAGGGCTAGGCGAGTGGCGTGGACTGGAACATCGACTTCGTGACGTTACGTCGTTCGAATCGGGAGACTGAGATATTTGGAAATAACTCGCCCGCGTGCTCCGACGAAAGTGAAACGAGCTTTCGTGATTCGTTTAATGGACGGTTAGGCGAGGTTCACGAGCCTCCTGTCGAGGTCGTTGGTTCGCCGTTTGCTTTTCGAGGTCGTCGACTGGCCAGAGATCGACCGACTGTCTTTCAACGGAGTTGGTTCGTTGATTTCCGAGTTTCGTTTGTTTAAATCAGTCGAGGTCGTCGACGAGCAGAAGCTTGAAATTTGTCAGAGATCGATCGATCTTTTTTTGGTTTTCACTGATCTTCCGCAGTAGAAACTCGAAAAATTCGAAGAATTGAACAAATTGTCGAGTGGAGGAAATCGGAATCTATAGAAACACTTTAGTTTCTCAATCTCATATTTCTCGCCATTTTGCGAGCAACAAAATCTTTGCACTTTGAATGACATCAGATCCCCAATCCACTCTAATGATCAATGCTCGCCATTTAGATGCCGTTTCCGATCGAGTAACGAACCCTGAAAACGGAGCAGTCGGGACATGATAAGATACTTTTAACTTAATTTCACTTTCGCGAACGTAACGTGAAAAGTAACAATTTCAGAGATCCGGTGATTTCTTACTTTTATTTCAGAAATGTGGAAACATGGGAAGTGTAATTTCGTAATTTCTCGTGTTTAACCGAGATGAATGATTGGAAATAATCTTATATTTGAGTTTCCAACTGATTAAAATAATCAGTCAAAAAGGTGAGAATTTTATAAGTAAATATAATGCGATGAAATGCCAAAGTAGTTTCAAGAAATAAAAAAATCATTGACGATCGAATGACGGAGTTCGAACAATCTGTAACATAATATCGAGATTATAATATTTCGAAACAACGTCGAGTCAAACAAAACGATCACTTTTCAAACAAACCTCAAGCCTGAACTGAATAGATCGATAGTGGATACACGCACACGCACACGCGCCGATCGCCTCGAGATCATTCTCGAGATCTTACGAGCAAGAAATGGAATTTCCACGTCGTGCCACGGATCGGCGATAAATCAATCAGGAGAAAGGACAAGAAAGCAATTTGCAAACGTGTACTGCACCGCTATGGTAATTGTGGCAACGTGCTCGCAGGAATTTTCGTCTCGCGAGCAACAATTACGTAAGCCTCCGATCGCGCGACCGATCACGTGAACTATAAGTGCCGATCGCGGGTTGCGAACCGCAAAGCGAGAGAATTTTAGTCGCGCGAACGATCACGAGACTTTCAGTGCTCTTTCGCCGCTCGAGTCTCGGGAGAGTTGCCATCGGCAACCGGACTTTTTCCTCGATCGTTGGGGGAAAAAGATCGAGGAGTGATTTATGCATTGTTTTGCACACGCCGTGCGTTATCGATTCTATCGATCGCTCGTTCTTAGTTATATTGACGGTTCTGTGACTTTATTACGTTATCGTAAAATTGTTTTAACAATGGAATTGATGGGAACTGAAATTCGAACTGATCGACGATCGACAGCGGTGAGACGAAGAGAGATTAAAGTCATTGAAATAATGAATATAAATAAATAATAAATATTATTGAAAATGTGAAACGAAATTATTTCGTCGCAAAGGATGTATATATATATATATATATATATTAAAATGAATATCGTTTGAATCTTTTATTGGAGTCGAGAAATTTATTAGTTACAAAAATCATTCGATTACACACACACACACACACACACACATTTATTCATATATAATACAATGAAATGTTAAAAATATCAAATTTTTATTGAAATTGATATTTTATCGACATTGAAATTCAATAACATAAAAATTATTCACGTATATCTTTACGTGGATTAAAATAAATATCTGAATGTTTGAATTTTTATTGAAATTGATACAAAATTAATCGTTCAAATACCATTGAAACTGAAAACCTCATTGATCGGAATATCGTCGAGAACGCGAGTTGTAAATATAGAAAATTTCAATAAAAAATTGCAAATTGATCATTTCGATCGTTCTTTGATAGTTCTATACATTTCGTGGCCATTCACAATTTTCAACATTCTCGTGTTTATTTTTATATTTACAGTATAACGAACAGGAAACTCTAAAAATTGGTACTCACATACACGTGTATGTATGTATATATGTAGTCATTTGTATAAATTATATCAATTCAAAGAATAGTGTACATATAATCCCCTTTGTGAAATTATAGTGTTTCGTAATGCTACTTTTGCTACTGTATTATTTCGTACTACAGTGTTCTTGCAAAATTACCACGTTTCGTACCACTACGTACTATTTACTTTGTTGTCTTCATTTTGCGCGTATGTAAATTATCCTGTACATTTACATCTGTCCCCTCTATTTCTCTGGACCAATTAATTTTTGAAACAGGCAAAGTATCAGAAAGCTCGGAGCAAATTGATACGTTACGGTATTCAATTGGTCGCGATACTTTCATTCTCGTAGAACGTGCAAATACGTATTTCAAAGTGAGATTAATCTTCTCTTCTTGTAAAACAACAAGTTCGCCACGTTCGTGATTGAAATACATAAAAATCGAAGGTGAAAACAATCAATCAAATCGGATTGTTACGATCGAACTCTTTCAAATTTAAAAAAAAAAAAATAGAGAAATTACAAAAGGCTGAATTGAAGTTCAAACTATCGGTGACTGAAAATCGGCAAAATTTCTGATTTGAAGGTTACTTTAAGTATTTTGATATATACACGCAGAATATGGCACTGAATTGTCATCATCATCATCATCATCATCATCATTATTATTATTAAATATAATAATTTTTCATTTTATGAAACTCTGCACATGTCTCGGTGCTAGAATCAACCGATTACGATCAACTCTACGCATCTACGTACGACTCTCTCTCAAATGAAACTTTTGAAACTCTCGCGCGTCTATGCGCGATACAACAAATCGATCGAACAAACCGCGAGAATCGAGAGCCGGAGGACTTGTTGCGAACGCACCCAAGGACGACGAATCGCAGCACTGCCCCACATTTTAACCGGCCAGTGCACATCTCGACCCCTTCTGAGAGCAGATCTCCTCTCCTCTCTGTTCGCCGGAGACGAACGACTGCACGCGCTCAAACCCCGCGACCCGGTGATCGTTCGACCCCATCGGGGTCGTCTTCTCTCTCTCTCTCTCTCTCCGGACAAACGGATTTCCTCGGTCGCAGGAAAATCGATCGACGTGCGTACAGTAGAACAGAGAAGGTTAAAAAGAGACGAGTGGCGCGAAATAATCGAATGATTTGTTTATTCGTTTATTGGGTTGCGAGATTTTTTAATGGCGATCGCAAACGAGCGCCGAACAAGAATCGTTTTCAGTTTGCAGATTCTTCTTGCAATTAATTGCAAGCGTCTTAATTCGTTGTTTGATTCGGTGAAGTATTTTATCAATGGATTTTGCTATTTTATTAAGAGTATATCCGTGTGTATATTTGAAGTAAGAATACTTTGTGTGTGTTTTATGTTATAGTATGATGTAGTTTTAGTAATTTCATAGTATACTGAAACACGTGTTTTATACCATATAATATTATACATACTTTATATTATTAATATATACTGTATTATATATATATATAAATTATTTTATATTCCACCACACACGTGTATGTTTTGAGATTTGGTTTGTTTCAAATAACGTGGCTATTTCCGCTGGTTGGCTCTCAGCGCGTCGTCGATGAAACTTCGGAACGTAATATCATTCACAAACAGTTCAAATATACTCGAATACTTTGCAGCGAGCAGCTCTACAATAGGGATCAGATTAATCGGATGATCAAAAATCATTCGATTCGTAAAATTCCACGGTCATTTATCATTCCTCGTGAACAGGGACTGAATGAGAAAATAGAGAAAGAGTTTCACAAAAATACAGACGGAGGTTGATAAGTATCTCTCGGGCGATCCGCGAAACGCTAAAAGGAAAGCGGCTGGCTAGGTGTAGTTGAATTAACTATAAATCAGAGCGAATTCAGGCGATGAGAATTATTTACGAGCGGCTCGATCGAGCTCGCGCAGCCCTCTTTCAACTGTATATCTCCTACTACGGTGTACCATAAATACGATAGCCGTGAAGAATAGGGACGGCCGTAAAATTCAAACGGTCTAGCGAGCTCGAGAGAGAGAGCTTTTCTCGTTATAGCTGCAACGTAGTATCTATTAGCGTAGGAAACGCTCTTGCGCGTTGACACGCAATCTTTCCAATCTTCGAAGGGACTCGGATCAAATCGACGATGGTTTTCGAAAAAATAAGAGAAAATAGGTGCAACGCTGATGCAACGAAAATTAGCGATTGGTCGATTTGGGTCACGTGATTCGCGAAGGGGGCGTGGGGAGTTCCTCGAGTAGGAGTGGCGTTCGTTGTCTGGTACCGAGCGATCGCGCCTGTAATTTGTTTTCTGTCGATTCAAATGTTTGCATATCGATAAAATCTTACGGCAAAAAAGTCCTATTCATTTCCTAGTCAGAACACAACAGAGTACTCAATTTTATTAATTTTACGGGGGGGGGAAATGCGCTGTTCCGCGTCTGTGAATTACAAATTAGTCATTTTTAGATCACTTTTTAGTTAATAAAAACCTAAATTTTTTAGATTTGGTGCGTCGATAAGAGTTTTTTTTCCAGTAACGTGTAATGTAACAGTTTCTTTGCATCTTGTGTTTAATTCAGTTGAATTGAAATAAATATAACAAATAACAAAAAGTATATTGATAATTTTATCGATAATTTTGAAGTTATACAGTAAAATTATAATGTGTTGATGAAATTTCGAAACTGAACTGAGAACAAACAAATGAAACATTGCTTCCCAAAGATGTTTGAAAACTCGCCACGCGACATCGTGTTGCACGCACATGTACAGTTCTCTTCGACTGACTTCGATCGTCAACACGACACACGCGAAAGTCATTTAAGCAGCCAAGAGGTAAAGAAACTCCGTAGAAGAGGATCCAGTTACCGTGAATCGCGTTCCGCGCCGAGCAAAACCGTAGAATGCAAATGAAATTTCACGTGACGCTCCTTCGACTCCGATTGTTCGCGTCCAGCCGACGTATCTCAGCGAGACGGATCGAGAGAGATCGAGATATACACCGGTAGGCACGAGCCACAGCTCGCGATATCAGCGTATCGAGGAGCCGGTGAATAGAGGCCGTACACTCCGTGTAGATTTTCTGTACGCGTGTCGGAACGGATTTTTACGTTACGTGGGACGAAGAGGTATGTGAGGCCGGCTCTCTCGCCAGCCAGCCAGCCAGCCAGCCAGCCAGATAGATAGATAACGCGAGCCGAGAGAGAAAGAGAGATTGTATCTGCTCCGAGTTCAGAGACCCCTCGGAGAGTTCTACGTGTGTCTTTTAACCTGTCTCGCGTGCTCTCTTGCTCTGTACGTGCGCGTGTACTGGACACTCGATCAAACGTAGCTGCAATTTAGAAATCGCACTCGCGGAGATTTTTCCAGGAGGGTGAAACTCGTTTCGAACGAAATTACCGATATCAAGAAAGTCGTTGAGAGAAACAACCCACGTTCTCACGTGGTCGTATTTACATTTATTCGCGGTGATGGAATCGAAATTCGCAATGAAATTCGTTACGGCGTCTTATTGTCCTCTGTCGTTGAGCTCGAGCTTCGATCGAGAAAGGATCGATCGATTCTCTCCGCTCGCGCGGAATTTTCAGCGGGAGTCAATGCCTCGGCCCCCGTTGGAATTAAAACGGTCGCGGGTTTCCAACGGGGAGGGTTGCGCAGCCGGTGTGTATCGATATTTTTAGCGACGTTCCGGACTGAATTGGAAGCTGAGACAGCAGGGGAGGAAGCGTTTAAACGCGCTCCATCGAGGAAATTATGCGCGCCCCGGAGCCAGACCGACCGGACACCGGCGGAGCATCGCCGGCAAAAGATTTATTCTTACAATTACCGATAATGAAACGTAATGCGGCTACGGGACCGGCAGGTCCAACTCTTGACCCTTCTTTTCACTCTCTCTCCCTCTCTCTCTCTCTCTCTCTCTCTCTCTCCTCCCTTTTCAGTCAGGTCTTTCTCTCGTTCGATCTTGTAATTCTTATTTTTTAATTGATTCTAGCAATTCTAACAACTCTAATTCCAGTAATTTTAATAATTCTGATAGTTCCATTAGTTGATGCTAATAATTCTTACTTTTCAATTGGTCAATACTTGTAATTCTTACCGTTTTCGTACAGTTTCGAAGAGGGTCTCGTTGAGAAAATAAAATCGCGAGTTGAAAATTGTTTTCAGAGCAGAATTCAACAGTTGATCAGGCAATGTTGATTAGAAACGAAGAAAGAAGAGAATCGAATGATCGATCAAAATTCGTTTTCTGAATGAGTTCGAAACGTTTCTCTTTTTTTTTTTTTTCCACACCGTTGGAATACGTGCGTTCCGCGATAATCCAGGGTGGCTGGTGCATACGTTCGAGGAGGTTTAATCACGTGGGATCGACGGGATCCGGTGGTGGGAACACGGGAGCTTAAGGCGGACCCGGCACGCTAATCCAATCGAGGCAACTACGACCAACCGGGGTTATGCACGAATCGACGAAGGTTAATCGGCAAGAACGAGAATTTCGGCTTTTAAATTAAATTCTCCAGCCAGCGACGATATACGCCGAAAGGTGTTGGTAAAATTTGAAAAAAAAAATATATGTGTGTGTTTCGCTGACGTTACACTACACACGTCGCGAGTTGTTTCAAATTAAGGGAGCAATTTAAGGAAATAAAAAGGAAATTAGAAACGACAGTGTATAAAGTGGATGTTTAACCTTAAATGTGTGTAAATCTAAACGCACGAAGTAGCAAACATTATTTTGGGAATGAAATACTGAGCAGAAATGTTATTCTGAGCAGAACAAATGCAGAGTGGTTAACTCGTGATTAAATAAAAATAAAATTTCATATTCCAAGTATATGTGTCAATTTTGATAATTAGTTATATCGGGGAATTATTATTATTTTCTTAGAAACATTAAAGTTCTCCTCGCAAGTACTATTGTTGTTAATTATAATTATTGTTATTTATAGCAATTCATAAAAAGCGTAGAGCGGACAGAGAATTGTAAGTTACATCAAACAGAATTGCATAATATTGCAATATAACGATACAACTACAAACCTGACGAAATCTAGTTCGAAACAATCTGTGTGTATGTTTCAACAATGATTCTTGAATGTTAGCATCCAAGTAGAATACACCTGGCATTTCAATTTCGAACGCGATTGTCTTCGGTACGATCGAAAGTCTTTTTTTCCGACTTTTAAAACTTGGAACGTTTATACAGCTTTGAAAGTTAACCAACTCCAGTCAAAGGTAGAAACTGAAAGAAGAAGAGGAACGCGTCTAACTTTACAACGGAACGAGAGAACAAGAGCGTAGACCGTGAGAGGCTTGCTCTCGTCTTTTCTTACTTTTCTCTTTTTTTTTTTTTTTTTTTTTTCTTTCAATTTCGTTGCTCTCGCTTATTCAACTTGCAACGCTTCAATTAGAACGGCCAGGAAACTCTTTTATACCGCGCACGAAGCAGCCGGATTTCGCAAAGGAAAATTAGACTCTGGATTGCACGAGCTGTTCGGTGGATTTTAAGTGGCCGCGTACGCGTTCAACAAAAAAAAAAAAAAAAAAAAAAAAAAAAGGAAAAAAAAAAAAGTCAAGCACGTTTCGATGAAAAGGGGCCTCTCGTTGCGGCAAAAATCTGGAAAAATGTTCGAACAGAATTCTGTTCTGTTCCATCCTTGAATAGACGGGAGGACGGAAGGATAGGGGAGAAGCGAGAAGGAGGGGGAAGAGTGATCGAAAGAGGTTTCTACTTTGGGAAATTTGCAAGAAGCTTTTGAAGGTGGCGGTGAAAAGGGAATCTACGCGAGAGGGGAAAATTGTAAAAAGTCGAACGTTTGCCTGGGAAAAAAGGTCATTTGAAAATTGCGGCGTTCCATGCGAGAGGAGGTTCAAACTACCCTTCGACTGAAAAATAGTAGAGGGTGAAGCAAAAAATAAACGTGCTGAAAAAAATTCGAGATTATCGACGTTCGCGTGTTTGTTAAATATTTTTTTTTTAACAGGACAGAGGGTCTCTCTTCTTACTCTGAAACGAATATTTTTGAACATTAACTGGAAGTAGAAATTAAAAAAGTAATATTGTAGTAAATTTCATGTTGCAAAATTAAATATCAAGAGGGTGTTGTGAGTATAAACAAACAAAAGGGGATTGAAATGAATTAGATACATCGTAACAGAAAAATTAAATCGCGTTTTAGAAAGAGTACTGCACCCTTTTTAATTTAAAAATCAAAAACTCGCCAATTGTCGTACAATTTTATAATTATCGTCGTGATAATCTAATCTCATTCGGTACTGAATCTTACCAAAATTTTTCTAAAACTGCTCCAAAAAAGAAAGATTGAAAAAATCTGAGGAACTTTTAAAAAGTAACCAACTACCAAACAGAATTTGTTTGCACAAATCCGAATAAAATTCACCGTTATCGTTATTGTACGAGAAAATTCCTTCCAAGAAAAAAAAGAAAAGAAAAGAAAAGAAAAGAAAATCCCTTTGAAGAAGCAAAGAACGTCTAGCGTGCTGACGAAAAAAAAAAAAAAAAAAGAAAAAGGAAACAGACAAAGGAACCTCGAGGAATGGCGGAGGATAAAAAAACAGAGAGTATGTGATAAATTTGAATGAAAATTGAAAAAAAAAGAAGAAGAAGAAGAAGAAGAAGCACGCCCGCGAGAGGAGAGAAGACAAAAGGGATCGCGAGAGTGGAGGAAACCCACGTGGTCCTGGAGGAAGCACGGTGAGACGGGCGCAAAGACGCGCCCGTGGCTTGGTGGCTGCCGGAAAGAAAAAGCAGCGTGTATATCCTCCGCGCAATTTAATCGGGGAGATCAGGTAGATCAGCTGGCGGAGGCAGGGAGTCTGGGGTGGATGTTAGGTTGGTCGGTCGCCGCGCGGATATCGACCCCGGGTTCACCGACCTTTCTCCGCCACCATCGACCCCTCCTCCACCTGAGCCTTCCTCCATCCCTCGTCGGTCATCCCTCGCCCTCCACCCTCCCGCCCTCCCTCACCACTCCTCCGTCCGGCCTCCGCCGCCGGTCTATCCTAACCTTCTTCGTCTTTCGCTGTACGCCGCACCGCCACCCTGGCCCGCCAGCAGCTCTCAACCCTGCCAGATGTCCTCAACCCCCGGCACTCTCTCTCTCTCTCTCTCTTTTTCTCTCTCTTCCATTGATCCACACCTTGCCAACCTCGACTCGCGCTTCTTTTCGTCTGCTGCAGTTGGACGATGGATTTTTTTTTTTTGGGAGGGGGATGTTTCGCGACGGATTTTGCGGTGAGAAATATTGTACGGGGTGGTCACTGAAAGACTGAATAACTTTTACAAACACAGGTTTTTTTAATTTCTTATTATTTTGTTTGGAAATATCATTAATGGATTTTTTCATTATCTTTTTCTATAACTTACAAAAAAAGAAAATAGAAAAGATTGAAAAAAACTGCACGACTTGTCTCACAATTTTGCAATAAAATTTTATCGATATGCAAACATTTGAACCGATAGAAAACAAATTGCAGGCGCGATCGCTCAGTACCGGACAACGCCACTCCCACTCGATGTCTACCCCTACCGAATCACGTGATCCAAATCAACCAATCGCTAATTTTCGTTGCATCAGCGTTGCACCTGAAGAGGCCCGATTTTCTTAAAATCACTTCAATCAGTGATAATAAGCAAGTTGTGACCTATAGTTTTTCAGTATATTGGCGTTGGTGATATATATATATATATGCTATGTGCTATACCGTTATATTATATGATACTATTACATTATAGTATATATAGCAGTAATAGTGTATTTATATTTACTACTTAGGAACAGCGAAGCCTCCCTATTTAATATCTTTCGAATATTTCGAATATCACCAGAATAGAATAGCCACTAGCAGATGATTTAGTTAATATCAAAACATTCTATTCTAACAACATAATCATCCAAATGTGAAGATGCGGATGCAATAACAATCATTTTGAAAAAAAAAAAAACATTCTGCATTCCTAAATTCTTTATATTTCTTTGTCTCATCTTTTTACATGGAAAATTCTTCAAATCGAACAAAGGTCCCAATCGTTACGAGTCACATAACCCGGGTTGCCCAACTTCGTTTCGCCATTCGCGCGCATATTTTTCCAGCGTATTAGCCGGCGAGGCATTTCAAAAATCTCCAACGCGATCCAACAACAGCGAAACAGTCGGTTGGTTCTCAACGAACGCAAAACGAATCCAGTTGTCGAACTGGGGGGCGGGGGGAAGGTTTCGACTCGGAGAAACTGCCGCTTGTTCGACTGAATTTCAATCATTCCACGAAACCGGCCAACAAACGTTTTGAAACGCGCAATTAAGTACCGCGCCGATTGCGTTGCTCTCGTAAATTCAATCCTCGCTCGATTTGCGAGTCCTGAGCTGTGCGCCCGCAGCTCGTTATATTAACGAAAGCGATTATTCGACAGAGAGGAAGGATTAATGGACTCGATTAATGAATATATGTTTCGCTGGTTGTCGAAAACTGTCGATGCTGTCGGTTTCCCAACCGTTGCAACCGTCGAGAATCGATTGTTAGACGAACACGAGCCACAGGGATTTTCGTCGATGATGAGAGAGCCGGCCATTAGGCGAGTGATTGGCTCCGTGATTTCGCGATGAATTGAGAAACACGAATCGTGGAAATGAAAGGTGAAAATCTGAGATTGGTGATATCTTGACTCGATAACAATTAATAATAATAGCGGAGATTAATTTAACAAGATTTTTATTATTATTATTTATTAGTTTAATAAGATTATTTATTAATTATTAATAATGAAATTCAGGTCGGATATTGAGAACAAATCTGCGGAGAATTATTTAAACGAAACAAAGTTAGAACGAGGTCTAGTTCAAAATCGAAGAGGAAACTTCGTATTAAATAATCGGGGCAGCGATCGGTTTTTATTTTCTGATTTTCTGATCAAATATTCACTTCGGAATTTAATTAAAAAGAAATTCTTCAATTGAAAAAAAAAAAGAAGGAATATTCTCTTTTTTTGCTTCGCAATTCAAACGGCAATTTTTCTCTGCTTCCTTAATTTAACCAATAACTCCAATTTCGAATTTCAATTTTAATTTTAAATTGCGAACTGTTGCGCTTAAAATTGAAAAAAGGAAAAAAGAAGGCACGCGTAAAATAAAAATTCTGTAGTTCAAACGCAAATAACAAAACTCTAATTCAAAATTCCATTTAATTCTAAATTGTAAATTATACTCTGAAATTCACGAAAAATCAAACATAAAAATTGTACACATAACTGTTGTTTCACAGAATGAGCTCACGCACGCGATAATTCGAATAACGAACCTTCGTGCCAAACCTCTAATTCAAAATTCAATTTAATTCCAAACTGACACTGAAATATATCAGAAAATAAATACCAGAAAATAACAACGAGAACACATTCTAAAATTCTAACTGCAATTCCGGATTGAAATTCTCCGCTTCGAAACGACACAATAGGATAAGATCCGAAAGAAAAAGCTCTCGCTCTAATCTCATTAAACAGCTGAAACTGCAACAACGCTGCGAACTGCAGTTCGCGAACTGGTCCCTTTAAATTCAAACAGCGGCGGACAATGAACGCGAGTAAAAAGATACTGCCTCGCGCGAGAAGAAGCCGCTTGAATTTCATTAAACCAGCCCCGAAAACAATCCTCTTTCGTCAACGTCTTTCCCATTCGTGCCGAAGAAACGAGCGAGAAAATTGTGGAAATCCCGAGATGGGGGTCAGTTCGCGAGAGATGGGGGTCTCTCTTCGTTTCAACTCTGCTACATTCTTTCCCTCGTTTTCCCCGACCGACTTGCCACGTTTTCTTAAATATTAAATTTAATACTTTTAACTTTTATTTTCATTTTCGAAATTTTCGTAGATCTGCAACAGTGGATTTTTCAATAATTTTTATTTCTGTAAAACGTAGAATGGTAAAAATGGTAAATCTGTAATCGAAATATGTAAAAATTCGAGGATCGCATCAGGGTTGAACGGGGCTAGTAGCTAACAGCTCGAGACGGTTCGCCTGTGAAATCATGCAAAAGTGAAATTGTTTCCCTCTGCATTCTTCAAGTTTTCAAAGTTCTGCCCGTGTAATAAAAGTTTACGAGACGCTGTTCTCGCATCCACTTGCCAAACCATTTTGCCATTATTGTCTGGCGTGTTCTCTCCAACCGTGGCTCCAGCTGTCGTGTATTCCTGTTTTTAAACTTTAATTACGCTTACGGTTTAGCTTCTAGCTGGAAAGTTAATTGAACTTTCTGGACATTTGAATCTCGAGGAATATTAATGTGAGAGATGAAATTTTGCAATTGCATCGAGATAATATATTTGAGACAAATTTATGTTTAAAAAAGAAAAAAAGAATGGAACGTGTAATTCTCAGAGAATTCGAACCTAGTAGAATAACGAGACTGAATGTCCAATCACGTTTCAATCTCAAGTATTAAAAACGTAAAAAATTCGTTACGATTTACAAACAATCATACTGAGAATGAACAAACAATTTCTACACCATTTCAAGACCTTTCATCGACCGTATACGAATACTTTCTAAACTCAGTATTTTCGCTGAAAAATTGCAACCTTTTGCGAACATTTCGCATCGAAAACATTCAGCACATTGATTGGGAAACTCTCTAGCATGCCATCGAAAGTGAAGAAATCCAACTCGGCATATCTCGCCGCTGATCTTGTTATCTCCGCGTTATTAATTTGACTAATTTCGTGACGAATGACGGTTTTAGCAACGGTTGTCGCGGGGCAGACAGGAACATTTATTTTGACATGACGACTGTAAGGAACGATCGAATCGCGAACGAAAAAGAAAAAAAGAAAAAAAAAGAACGAGGAGAGGGAGGGGGAATGTGCATACATATACACATATGTGTACATGTATGTACGTCCACGAGTTCGGGCTGACGCCGAAAGGTAATTAAAATACAGCGTGGATATCGCGCTGGGTAATATTATCGAGCGTATGTAAATTGAAACACGATATCAGTTAGCGATACTGTCTGCAACGCATGTGCATTCTCATTACGGCTATATTAAGCTTGATTCAATTATACGATACACCGATTGCGCAACCGATCAACGAGCAACGCTTGAAAATTAACGATTAAGGCGGTTTTCGTCGCGGACCGCGCGGAACAACCTCGAACGCTGTTGAGAGGGTGTGTAGGAGGAGAACACGCGGTGTTAGGCGTGAAACTTATCGAAAGATATTCTTGTGTATATATTTTATTCTTGTGTGGCTACTTGTGTATTTTATTTCGAGTTATTGAGATATTTCGTCACTCAAGTGCAACGCTAATGCAACGAAAATTAGCGATTGGTTGATTTGGGTTTGACGTGACTCGTGAGGGGGCGTGGGCTAGACCTCGAGTGGGAGTGGCGTTGTCTGGTACTGAGCGATCGCGCCTGTAATTTGTTTCGTCTGTCATTTTTATTTCTAGAAAAGAGAAATTACGACATTACCAAAATTTCCCTTATTCTTCTTTTTCTTCGATCCATCTCGGGTCGATTGAGACCCGACGTTTCTTTCAACGTTCGAATCGGTTGTTCGATCAGCGAGAACGTGGCCAAGAAACGAATCGCTCGAGGTGCTAAACTCCAACCGATGCACCCTACATATTAACATGTAAATATATGGAAATACGGGAGGTGGCTCGCGTCTCAAAGGAGAACAGGGTTGTCAACTTCGTTCGCTGCCGATGTTACGTAATTGTTCGTTGCACCGGGACACGGCTCCAGTCGCTTTCAAACGCGAGGAACATCGCGGGAGACAACTCGACGTTGTCTCGCTGTTTTGCAACGTAACCTCTAACGAGCCGCGAATTTGCCGCGACCTCGCGCGAAAATCCCCGCGAAATCGTTCTCGTCTCGGAGATTATTTATCTCGTCGTCGCGTGACCACCTAATTCTCTCGTTGTTCTCGCGATTAAGTAAACGCACGTCGGAACATCGGATGAAAAGGAGTGTTACGAGTGAGTGAGGGAATAAGTGATCGTCGATGAACGTGGGTGTAAGTTGTGTCAATCGCGAGGATTAATCCTAATACCCTCTTTGTCCAGTAGTGTTTTATATTATGTCTCATTATATTGTACATTTGTGTATTTTATTTTATATTTATACTCTATGTTCGACGGCCACATTTTGCACGTTTCACATTCCACGTTCCGTATTCCATACTTCTTACGTCGCGCATTCCGTATCCCACATTCCACTTCTCGTATTCAATTTCCTATATACTATATTCCATGTTTCATATTTTATATCCCATATTCCATATCGCACACCTCGATGTACCCATTCCGCTTTTCGTATTCAATTCCTCATATTCCATATCCCACGTTCCGCATCTCATATTCCACATCCAACGTCCCATTATTTGCACTGAATGTTCCGTATCTCACATTTTCCATTTCCACACTTTCCAACTAGAATACTAAAACTTACTTCTCTGTCTCGTGAAATAGTCGTCGTTGCCCACAAATATCCTTCATCAGAGCTAATTTGTGGCCAGCTGTGAAAATTTCTGACGAACGCATTTGTAGACAATTTGTAGAAATTTTTTGTGCGCCAACGAAATTCATTTTGCGGGAAAAAAATTTTTATCCCACGTGCGTATAGAATAAAATCAATACTATTTGTACATATTTAATACCAGATACACGTTACATAGTAATTAAACTCTACCGATATGTAGTATCGTAAAATCGTACCACAATATTGAACAGAGAATGCAAATTGCGAGTTTTTATTATTACGCTAATCGCTTGATACAAACGTCAACCACGGCATATACGTCGCATACATTATTCATTGAAATCGACCCATTTGCAGTATCCTTCGTCGCGAAGAAAATCTCGTCTTACGCTTTTCTTAATGAGACTCGCAATTAAAAAGAGAGCGTCACGCTTCAATCTTCAGCCGTACGTAAGTAATTAAACGTATCGGTCGTAAAGTGTCAAACATATCTCGGCCAACTTTAGAAAAAGGGAAGAAAGAAAAAAAACTATA
This sequence comes from Melipona beecheii, assembly GCA_032399605.1. NCBI lineage: Eukaryota > Metazoa > Arthropoda > Insecta > Hymenoptera > Apidae > Melipona > Melipona beecheii. Next base: position 7,195,031 of record JAUCMO010000243.1, on the reverse strand, counting down.
TAATATCGCGATGCGATTTGCATCTCGGTAGTTAACCTAAATAAGGCGTGAATAACAGTGTATATTAAACACATTCTTTTTTGTTTCTTTCTCTTTTTTTTCTTTTAATTGCCCCTTTTCTCTTTCAATTAGTGTCAACACGTATAGTACACGCGTTACGAACGTCGATACGACGTTCCGTCTAGCGAAAGCGAAGTTGGCAGCTACGATTTAGGAAAAAACGCCTTTTTTCCACCATGGTCGTTAACCTAGTTTAGCAATTTTCCATGACACTCTGAACACCGTGTCTCTTTTTCTCGTGTTTCTTCGAACAATGCAACGAAATAGTCGTGCAATGAGACTGCGTCTCTTTCACAAAAAGAGAAAAGAAAAGAGAAAAAAAATTGGTAGTTTTATTTCAGTTCGAATTTCAATTATTTACGTTTACTGTTACGTTTGATGTATTTGTCGCTGGATTGTCACGGTATCACGAGCACGCGAGCACATCATTCGTGAAATTTTAAAAAATTGAGAAGATCGATAATTTTATCTGCAAAAGTCTTTTGTCTCGGAGTCTTTTTCCCACTTGGACTTAAATCTTAATTTTAACAACTGTGCTCGAGATTTATCATTACGTTAACTGTATAAACTTAGAAGTTTAATTTATGAAGTCGTAAAGAACGCAAGATCGGCGGCATTAAATTCGGATAGTCTCCACCAGTTTCGAGTTTATGGCCATGACACTCCCGAGCGCTGTATCGCGGATATTTCAGAGAACGCCATCAAATCCTCAAGTTTATGTCAGGGTCTAGAGCGATCGCTATTTTTGATAGAATTTATATGAAATAGATAGATGGCAGATATTTCTGCAAATTGTTCAACAACTGTTTCATTTGTTCTCTGTAATATTACCAAGTACCGATATTTTATTTGGTATTATAATTCAAATAATTAAATTCGATAAAACGATTTAAGAAAAATTCAAGAACAAGACTGTGACTTTCGTGAAAATCGCGAATATGAATATCTATCTAATGTGGTTAAAAAAAAAAGAAAAAGAACAGTGCTACGATTGTCAGTCTCGCCACGTTCGACGAGCAACAACCAGGCGTACCCTCGAGGAAACTGTCACTCCCACGGCCTCTGATTATCATTTAACCAGTTTCAATATGTCGGTATTTCTGCCTCTTAGCGTGCCACGGATTCCAGGAAAGTTGCGCTCGGTGAACGATCAATCCTCGTAGGCGAGTTCCTCTCGATGATTCTCGGGATCGACGATCAACGATCGCGAGAGGAAGACGAAGAGAACAACGTCGTTCGTGCGTGCGTCGTTAAGGAATCGAACGTAACGAGATGCTCTTTTGTCGCAACGACGAACTTTGTTGATTTTGCGAACAAAAATGAGTTTAAATGAGAATTATCTTTTACTCATTCGTGCAACGAGAAATTATTCTATTTATTCTGCTCGCAGTGTCTGACTACGTAGGGGCTTGTTTTACTAATCTAATGTGTTTAATGAAAAGCAAAGAAACGAAAAGTATCGTATCAAACAGACTTTTACTTTGCAAAAATGTAGCGAACCTAAGGTTATTTCGGTGACTGTATCTTTTAAGTGAGAAGTTGCAATGACAAATGAAAAAAATTGTTCCGTTTTATCATTGACGGAAGAAAAATGAGAAATATTACGGTTAAATTTCAAATTTCAAAATTTGCACGAGCAAGGAAGGAAATTTCATTAAGTTATCTACTAAAAGTTCGAAAAGCTTCCTTTTTTTCATATTTCATCTTCGACTGTTTCAATAATAAATTAACTATATTAATTACTGTTCCCATTGTTCCCAATGTTATAAATTCAGTCCATTTTTATCTTCTGAATAAAATAATCTTAGAAAGTTGTTAATTAAGTTAAGGTCCTTTGCACAATGTATAACGTTCTATTGGCATAAATTTTCGGAAACTAAATTCTACGCTAATTCCTCCAAAACTCGATTAAATGTTCTTCAAAGTATATTCACCAACGAAATTCGCAAACTAACTTGTCTACCTCCTTCCTACGAAAGACACACAAAAAGGGGAAAGATCAATATTAATTATTATCTTCGCGTTATCCTCTTCTTACAAGCACCAGCGTATTCTAGCTACGTGTCGATGATTTCTAAATAAAAAAAAAATCAAAAATCAAAAAATCAAAATTCATTTGCTGTAAAAGTTTCCAAGAAATCGAGTTTCAATGAAAATCCACGCGTTGCAAAAATTTCTGAAAGCTCGAGCTTCAATGAAAATTCATCCGTTCCAGAAATTTCGAAAAATTCGAGCTTCGGCGAAATTTCACTTCGTTCCACAAATTTCTCAGAATTCAAATTTCAATCAAAATTCATTGCAGAAATTTCTAAAGAATTTTCTCAAAGCTTCAATGAAAATTCATTCGTGCTACAAATTTCCAGCAATTGAAGCTTCCAAATTTGTTCCATAAATTTCGAAAAATTCAAATTTTAATTCAAAACTCACGCATTGCGCGAAGCTCGAGCTTCCATGGGAGTTGGTTTGCTCCGCAAATTTCTAAAAATTCAAACTCGAATAAATTCTAGCCTGATCTAGCCAGTCAAACTGTCGCTACCGTCGAAACTGACTGCAGACTGACAAAGTGGTGCAACACTGACCTATGTACTCGTTCTTCCAACGCGAGAGAGACACAGGTGAAGAAAGAGAAAGAAAGCAAGAAAAAAGAAAGAGAGAGAGGGAGAGGGGGAGTGTTGGCTGGCCACGCACAGCAGTGGTAGAGCACACGGGGCAGAGGGTCGGAGTCGGGCAAACGCTATAGACGTCGGGACGCTATCCGGTCGATACAGGCAACCGGCAGACTAGGAAGTAAACCCGGGCATCAACCTCTCTCTGGCTGCCACCCGTCACCCTTCTCCGCAACCTCGCGCGCCGGACGGACGCCGGGAGGAACCCCCCTTCGATCTCTCGAATTCGCTCTCCCGTCGCTAGGGATGGGATCAAGTCCAATATGTACTTCCGCGAATTCGAGTCAAGTTCGATATCAAACTTTTGTTCCCGCGTTGTTCGTTTACTCCACTCCTACGTACATGCACATACATTCATATACATATATATATATATGTACTCGAAAACGACAAAAAGTTTCGAATACTTTGCGATGTGAGTTCTGCGTATACTTTCGATGTATTTACATTACAGTCACTGAAAGTGATTTTAGCTAGAAAATCGGGCCTCTTCGGGTGCAACGCTAACGCAACGAAAATTAGCGATTGGTCGATTTGGGTCACGTGATTCGCGAGGGGGTGTGGGTAGGAATGGCGTTGTCTGGCACTGAGCGATCGCGCTTGTATTTTGTTTTCTATCGATTCAAATGTTTGCATGTCGATAAAATTTTGTGGCAAATGGTCGTGCAGTTTTTATGCAAGCGGATATTTAGTAAAAATGTTTCACTTTCGATTAATGTACTTGCAACGTGTTCATTTTGTGCAAGTCAAGTTCAATAAATACGTTTCATTGTATTCTAATGTACGAGTTTGATGTGTATAATAATATATACATGTATATATGTGTAAGTTTCGTTTGTATGGGTTTCGAATATTGTTTGAAAAATATTTCGATTAATGTATCTGTGACGTGTTCGCTTTATGCGAGTCAAGTTTAACTCTAATGTACGAGTGTGATGTGTACAATGTATACACGTATTTCATAAGGTCGAGGTGTAAGTTTCGGACATTACTCGAAAGTAAAAACGTCTCGATTACTATATTTGTGACGTGTTGATTTTAATAAATACGTTCCACTACTAGTCATCCAGTTCTACTACTCGAAATTACTAAAAATGTATATTAAACAAATATTACAAGGTGTCAGGGGAAATTAATTCCTTTACAACTTTCGCTTGAAATTTAGTTTTTTATAATTGACAAATATGCTTTGCGAATAACTTCGAGTATATGGTAGAGGATTGGATGACTCGTCCTATATATTTCGTCTGGTTAAACAACTTTCATCGGGTACGTGTTTCATTTGTAACCCAAGTTCGATATTTTGGTTCCGTTCCCGAATGCTACTTGAAAGTAAAAGTATTTCGATGATTATACTTGCGGTGTGTTCATTCTGTACAGGTCAAGGTTCAATATATACACTTTATTATGCTTCGATGTGCGACTTCGTCAAGCAAAGTTCAACGTTCGAAAATAAAAATATTTTGACGAGTATATTGCACTTCGTTTTATCGAAGCTGGTTGCTATAATTGGAAGATATTTTCGACGCCTTTGCAATCGGTACTCGAATCTTAAAAATCAGAATTTTACAGAGTGATCCTCCTTTTCGAAAAAAAGTTCACAAGTTAAACATGAAAGTGATGTTTGTTTCTTTTCGGTTCTCACGTGTGCACAAATTGTTGCAATTGTTTTTATTAATCTGAGATATCGAAGGATTGCCTGAACTAGAAAATTTATATCGATTGTTTCGTTAACAGCTGTTTTCAACAGTATCGTCTCTTTCATTAATTATCACAAATTAAGGGTTGTACGTAACATTGCTGTTCAACGTAACGATGGAATTTCCCGCAAGCGACAGCTACAAACACACATTGTAACGCTGACCCTTACAGAACGTCTCACTTTAAAAAATTTAAACCTTACTTACGAAACACTCGATCCATCTTTATTCAACGTTCAAATCTACTCGAAACTGTTACTGTCATCTTCAAAAGTATTTATGCAACGCTTGAAACTATCTACTTAGATTCCATTGTACTTGGAGATACGACTGAAAGTGGTTGAAAAAAGGAAAAATGGAATTCAACGACTGAAGCTTCGAATTTACTTGCGCGACGTTTGAACTCATCCCCATCTACTGCTACTCGAGTCTACTTAAACGTTAAAATTCACGTATTCTTGAAAATACTAAAAAAAAAGAAAAGAAAAGAAAAGAAAAAATTCGAATCCAACGAGTAAAGTTTCGAGAATTTACTTGTGCGATACTCGATCCCATCTCTACTCGTCGGTGTTCGACCGCCCGGTGGCAACGACCTCGCCCCGCCAGAAATTTGGATCTGGAGCGAGCGACTGCGAGACCAGCCGCAACCTGTGCCGTGCATTTCGTAATTATCGACGCCGCCAGGGTTGGTATAGTCGAACTGTGAGAGAGAGAGAGAGAGAGAGAGATTCGAGGACGACGACGACGACACAAAGGGGTGGAGTCCCGTTTCCGCCGTCGCAGACCTGTCTCGCGAACATCTTTCGCGATATTAACCACCGGAGAATGGTATTGACTTTGCTGTTCAAATCGTGACTTCAACCGGAGGATGGATGAGGTTTCAATGGACGGGGGTGAGTCTTCCTTCTTACAGAAGCGCAGCAAGCCGCAAGAAGAAGTTTCCCGACGGACGAGGGTGGTGGAATTTGTTTATTGAATGTTTCTTGAGTTTAAACTGGATTTCGGTTTAATTTGGATGGAAAAACGGATCGATAGGGTTTTGCTTTGTTCGTTCCGGGACTTTTAATCTACTCAAATAGTCAAAATGACCAATTTGTAATTTTTGTTAGAAACTTTTTATTGTAGATGCGAAACGGTGCATTTTCAGAGATTTAACGTCTCTGATGTCTGGAAATTTTGTGCTTCACTCTTTGGTGGTTTTAGTGTTAAGTAGATCAATCAGACAGACAGATAGATAGGTTAATTCAAATCGATCGGACTTTTCTTCCAGCTTCTTGTTGGAATTCCATCTCAATTAGGGTTCAAACTTTTAATAAATAAACAGACAAGCTACAGCAAATAAATAGACAAGCTCAACTTTCGAACGAAAGTCGAAAACAAAGAACCTGTCTCTTGTACCACGATAAAAATGTGCAAACATCTCAAACGAGCGACATTCGTCGACCAACCAACCGGACAAAATCAAGAAAAAAAGAGGGAGTCTGAGGTCTGAGTAGTTGCGACGCGCCAAACGAGGGATTACCTGCCGATACTAATAAGACGGAAAGAGGGGGCCAGTCAATAACGAAAGGTCGTCGTCACTCGTTAAAATCTCGCGTCTCGGGAAACAGGTCAAACCCGAGAGTTTCGCTCGAACTTTCCATCTTCGACAAAGTCTTTCGTTCGAAATTATTGTAAATCGAGACTCGACGTTGCAGACGAGCGTCGACGGCGTGGAAATTTTGGCCAAGAATCAGCCGGAAGTTTCGCTCGTGGGCGATAATAAAGTCGAAGGCGAGGTGGCAAAGGACCGAGCGAGAGTCGCCCAAGTTTGGCCGAGGCGGTTTGACTGGGTTTGATGACGCGTGTTTGCTCGGGTAATTGCCGCGGGCGAAAGTTGCGCGCGGTCGGTTATTGTCTTCGGGGAAAGTAAATTGCAGCAGTTTGGTGTTTGGAAACTTTTAATCGCGATTTGGTGCGTTTTCTAGAAGAGGCAGGTTAGGTTAGGTTGTTGAAAGTTTGAGATCGAGGAAACCGCGATAAGGTTAGGTTTCCGTTTCACTGCGCATATTAAGTAAATTTCAAACGATCTGCGTATTAAATAATTCGAAGAGATTCTCGACCATCAGCTGGACGTTCAATCGTACTGATAAAATTCTGTGAAAAATTATGGTTCTCCGAAAAGAGTCTCGATATCGGAGAGATCTCGATAGATTAAAAGAGAATTACTTTTTTGTTCGTTTAACTGCGTATCCTTCAAAAGTCTCGGCGAATTCTCAGAAATTTCAATTTCAGTTTCTCGAGTCGTCCGTGAATTTCTGACTCTCGCGTTTGAGGAGAAAATCTTCGCAGACGAAGAATCACTTTTCTCTTTTTTCTCTTTCTTCTCGAGAGAAATTGCGCGTTACTGACCTAACGTATCGCTACGGCATTTATTTAAGCATTAATCGAGTTCGCGCACGAGGTGAACTTCAACGCGATACAGTCCGGCCAGAAGGATTCCGAAGGAAGGATCTGTGCCAAGGTAATCGAAATGGAATGCCACCCGTCTGATCCTTTTTTTCTTTTTCCCCTATTTCTCTTCTACTCGCCTCGTTTCGAACTCTCCGTCTCGGGATCCCGACTTCGCGAGAGAGGAGAATTTTTAACGTTATGCAACGTGACGTATCCTTATTTCTTTTTTAATGAGATTTTCTAATACGAACACCACGCTATATATTACGTGGTAAACCAGACGAAGAGTAGAAGTGAAAATTTAAATTAAATTGAATTCATTACGAATTTAAAAACTAAAGTTCAAGAACTGACGTGACAGGTAAATGATTGTTTTACTATGTCATAGCAGTTTAGTGAGCTTAGACAGTTTGAATGTCTCCATAATTTTGAAGGAAAATGTCGGAGAAAGTAAATAGATAAATTTTAAAATTTCTTAGCTAGTCAAAATTCTTCGATCAAAATTAGCAAACGAAAGAGAATCTTTCCAGGAGCAGAAGATATCTTTAACGTTCATCTGAGACAATGAAACAAAAGGAACAAATTGCAAGAAAGTAACATACTTTTTTCACACTCAAACATTTGTATCACAAACGCCTCTGAAAAGAATTGCGTCAGAATTTTTGCCGCGAGAACTCCGATGCTGCAACATTCGAAAGTGATCCAAAATTCCGAAGATACCTTCGAACATAGTCCTTTTCCGTAAATACAAAAATCCGCACTTCAACGATAATTGAGGTATTCATAAAAGAAAAACTGTACGACTTGTACTGAAAGGCCCAGAAGCAACTGTTCTGACTAGGAAATGAAGACGACTTTTTGGAATCGATAGAAAACAAATTACAGGCGCGATCACTCGGTACCAGACAACGCCACTCCTACTCGAGGTCTACCCCACGCCCCCTCGCGAACCACGTGACCCAAATCGACCAATCGCTAATTTTCGTTGCATCAGCGTTGCCCGACTAAAATCAGCGATAAAAAACAGAATTAAAGATACAAGAGAAATTACAACTTCAAAATACAACGAGAAATGTTCGTTCCTGCGGTACGGTACGGCCAAAAATAATTTGATCCATTACAGTTGGTGGCTCTCGAGGCTGAGAGGCTCGAATCAGTCGGTAGACAGCAGCCACCGATCAAGCTAGCAATTATCTCTGGCAGCGACGTACATATTCGCGCGGCGAGACGCGACAAAGGTCGCGAGCTGGCAGCGAACACCGCCGCAGCCTCCTGACATTTCCAGCTTTGGAAAGTCTGGGAATTCGCGGGTCGAACCACGCGGCCAATTCTCGATTCCCGCCGGCTACCCGCGCTCTCGCGATATCGACCTATACTGCTCGACTAAATATTCCATCCACTTTGTCGCGCAAAAACCCTTCGAACGTCCAATTTCTCTCGCTCTTTCCCCGCTTTTCTTTTTTTATTTCAACTGAAGACCAACTGGGAAGAGTGTCTCTCGAACCTCGAAAATTTCCTCGAGGAACTTATCGATTATTGTTTGGATATTGCTTTGACGATGTTAAAATCTTCACGTTTTTTCTTTGTGATTCGCGGTTCTTTTCAAGATTAATCTTCGAGCGCCTAATTTTTAGAGGTGTCTGTAATAATATATCATTAAATGTACAATTTGATAGTGATTGAATAAACAGACAAGTCGAACAAATAATCGAATATTCAAATGTTGCGTCACACACGCGCATCCGTTTCTACTATAAATTAACAATATCGATTAGGGTCCATCTAATGGTAATTTGAAACCTATAATTGCCACGAAATAGCAATTGCTGTTATTAGTGGAGTAACGTATCAATAGCGTGTAACATAATAACGACGCGTGCTAAATATAGAAAATAAAATTGCAGCTTGAAGCTTGAAAAGCTGCAATATTCAGTAAAAGAAAAATCTAGTTTTAAAAGATTTACTTTTTTACCCAGGAAAAGAAATATCCTAACAAATGCCTTTTTAATTTGTCCCAACAAAACTTTTTTAATTAATACCAGAGTAATGAAATTAACCAATTTGAAATTTTTCATAACGTTACAAAGTTTAAAGTATTTTTATAAAATATATAAGAATAAAAGTTCACTTTTTTTCCGTGTATGCGTTATCTTCGTTGCTTAATAATTTTGGTAATCTTTCATTAAAACTCTTTTTAAATTAATGAATCTCGCATTTCAGAATTTTCGATGACATTTTACACAAATTTACTCGAATTATTCCATTTCTCCGTAGAAATATTTAATATTCTAATTGTTCGACTACAAGTCCCAACACGTTGATCAATTATAAAATTAGCTAATTAACTAACTTGCGAAAATGTAATTTATTAAAAAAGCTTTTAATGATTCTACCTTAACTCCAACTAGCGAAAATATAAGAAAAATCAGAGAATTTTTAACGAGCCGGACGATTCGATTCCAATTTTCCACCTTCTAATTTTCATCGACTGCAAATCTCTACTCAACGTTCGTTGATTATAAAATTAAGCCGGCAAAACTATAAATCGGTGGATGTTCAATGATTAGGCCAACGATTATCGAGATGACGCCAAAGAGATCGCCAAATGTCAGGGAACGACGCAGCGGGGCACGTTGCAATGCCACGCACGAGTCACCGATCGCATAATCGCGGCGGGACACGTGTGTTGCACCTTGAATCTGACAGTATAATGAGCCCCGACGTCCATTATGGTAATGTCGGATTATTGATTTGTTTCGAGCGTCGGCGTTTTTTAATTAGGCGCCGCGGAGGCGTTCGCGACACCGGGCTTCGATATAGTTCGCGCGCGACTCTCTTTGTTCACAGAGAATGATCCGCGTTCCTCGTCCGTCTTTCGCGCACCTTGGAATCGCAGATGAGTGTTTGCGCGTTTATCTAACAGTTTAAACACTGGAGATCTATTCCTCAACTATTTGACAAATTCATTCTACTCGTGTCGGTTTGCGTAGTGGTTATTTTGAAATTATTTTTGTAATTTTATAATAATGTACAACATAATATTTCTTGTCGTAATTAAACGAATTTTTGTAATTCTATTTTAAATTTAATATAATTTAGATACATTGGAAATTCTTGCCAAATTTTCCTTTCTCTTCTCTGGAATTGATTAATTCAAACTTTTTTTTTTGTTTAATTCAAATACCGGAAAGTTTCGCGGTCTCATATTTTTCTGATTCTGCTAGTCTCATTGCGTATTATGAAAATAAATATCAAGGGAAAATCCTGTTGATCAACTACAAGAAGCCTCTGTCGTCTCGCTACTATTAACGTCACAGAAATAAACTGACGCGCCATTATTTGAAATTATTAATTCACTGCCAATCACACCGACGATCCTCAAGTTCGAGTCAACACTTTCACCACACGCGTCTGAAATCCATCGTTGTCTAAAAATTTTCCCAGAGTTTCCTCTTTTCTGAAATCAAATACGCTCGAAATACGCAGCCTGTTCTTGCTCCCGACTTTCTTTAAAAGATCAAAAAAATTTCTGGACAGTTATCGTCTGTTCGTGAAAAACGAGCCTTTTTTAACGAGATTTTTCGATCGATGCCTGACGATATTAAGGAAAATGGCCAGCAACGTTTCAACACCAACGAAAGAAAGAAGAATCTATCCGCTGACAATGTTCTATCGTACATTCTCCTTACACTTTACACGATCGTTCCATTTGCAGCTGTGCAAACAGGTCGTCCATCCCTTCAACGTACTTACTACACGGCACACTGTGCAAAAAATTCTAGTCAACGTGCCAAGCGACACTGATACAGATATCGTTATTTTATAAGAAAAAAAACAATTGTTGTAACTGTCACGTTGTGCTGTTTTCTAATTGTATAAATATTCATTCAATAGGACAAATATATTTATCATTTATATACAATTATGCTGTAGTAATCGGATTGCGGATTTTTAGACGTACGTAAAATATATATCCTGATAAATATAGAGCAATCTGCTTATTATTTAATAACCCGAGTAAATTTAAAAATAGTGTTTACTTTTAATCAAAAATAATTGAACGTTCACTCGGAACGTTTATGAAATGTTCTGCCATTTAGCAATAACGATAAAATTCTAAATCTACGAACAATAAACACCACTTTCTCCGGTTGAAATCTCGACTCTCTGGCTTAAATCACACGTCTCAACTTTCTCCGCTGCATAATATTATGCATAACGAACGCCACGCATAAATCTTATTCTTGAAATCGTTAAATCTAAATCCTTGAATTATTGTTATTACAAGCACAGGTAACATAGCAATCGAAACGTAAAGAAATATTCGCCCCCTATTAATTATTAATAATCGAGACTCGAACTACGCTTTCAAACCTATTATCTTCAAACTGGATCTTGCTCCTTCGAAACGAAACTGTTCAACGGAGACACCGTGTGTGTTACTTTTCCATCAAAAATGACGAAGCAAGCTATTAAATTTTTATCAATACGAACGCGTAATTCTACAAAATGTCCAATGTGTGCGGAACATTTTATCGCTGAAAATGATTTTAGCGTAAAACCCAAAAAATCGGATCTGTTCAGGTGCAACGCGGATGCAACGAAAATTAGCGATTGGTCGATTTGGATCGCGTGATTCGCGAGGGGGCGTGGAGTAGACCTCGAGTAGGAGTGGCGTTGTCTGGTACTGAGCGATCGCGCCTGTAAATGTTTGCGTATCGATAAAATTTTATGGCAAAAAGTCGTCTCCGTTTCCTAATCTTCTGGGCCTTTCGCCAGTGAGACGAATCGTACTGGGGTGCAAGTCGTGTAGTTCTTTAATTATAATCTCCGTGCCATCGATCATTTGCAAAAGGAAGATCAAGAAATAAAAGATCGATCGTAGATTGCCCGACAACGGTTCCAACCAAGAAAGGAACCGAGCGAGGAATCGGGTGAAATCTCGCGAGTCTGAGCAATTATTAGACGGCGCTTGGTGGCGGTCGCGGGTGACGTATGGTTATTCAGAGATGCAAATGTGCAGTTTCTGCGGCCGTTCGCCGGCCAGCACACGCGCGTCCCACTTTTCTTTCGCGGTCGGAATTTTATTCGCGGCCTTTCGCGCACCGAGACACCGACACGCAGCGCGCCGAGAGAGACGGTGTGTCGCGTCCCCTTGTAACACGGTAAAACCGAGCAGAGAGACACCCGGGCAGAGACTTCTCTCCTCCACTCGTTGTCAGCGTGGCGTTTGCCATGCTTTATTTTGCGGTGAAACGCAGCACGCGATATACCGCACCGCCCTACAAGCGTTTCTCGCGGGATCATCGTCAGCGTAGAAAAGATCGAAATATTCGACGTGTAAGGTCTTGCCTCGTGGAATGTCAGTGACGTGATTAATATTACCAATTATGAAATTCGTAATATTGTCTACAAATATGTCGATTTATTCTTAAAATCTGAAAATCGATACATTTTTTTTCTTTTTTGAAGAGTAATATTAATATTGTTTTTCTTTTACTGGTACTCGAGTATATCAATTTGTTGTTAAAATTGAAGCGTGAAATTTACCAATGACTCACAGAAATTTGACGCATGATTTTTTTCGCTATTTTATCGAGCTTCAAATGTTAAGTTTAAAAGAGACGAAAATTGTAGAAGCAGCTTGATACTCAAAGGTTCGATATAAATTGTCAGAAGCTAAACTGATGAACTCGATGTTTTCCAAATTGTTCCAACATGATTACCTAGATACTGTCCAACAAAACACGACACTTCCATAATATATACAATATATACATACGTACATTTGTCAGAAACAGGCGATATGTAGAATAATCACGACTTACTTTTATCACTTAGAGTTGATCAGTATGGCTTTCGAACGATAAAAAAAAAAAACTTTTAGAAATACCTGAAACAGAAAAAAACGAAATACAAAATTAATTGAATAAAAGAGGGAAATCAAAAGAAGCTAATCGATTAAACTTAACTTTCTCCGTTTTTCAATTTTTCCTACTCATTTCCCGAATCTTTCCAAAAATCATCCAAGAAAATGTAAAATATAATATATACAAAACATAACACGTGTAATACGAAATACAATATAGAAACGTAAAGTATTTTATTGAATCTGTATAGTGGGACACGTTTATAACGATTTCCATTAGTAAAATTTGCATCATTGAAAACGTAGAAAATGTAAAATCATTTTATGAAAGTTTTAAAAAGCTTCGCAAAAGGTAACTTTCAGTGGAAAATCGGTAAAGATGCAACGATTGTTTCTAGAGACAAATTAAATACAAATAACGATACAGTTAATAACATTCTTCACTGAAAATTTCGAATTGCGCGTTACGAGACGTCAAGACATCAGCTTTCAGAAGACGTAACAACCCAATCAAAATATATAATTTCACAAGCATTCTTCCACGAGCCGAGAAAAGAAAAATTTCGACTCGACCGGCCGAAAAACAAAAAGAAAAAGAAGAAGAAGAAGAAGAAGAAGAAAATGAATCTCCGTCGGAAAGTTTCCGTTTCCCAGCGACGTTGTTCAATCGAGCATTGGAAAGCTGATTTCGCGAAGAAAAAGAGAAAAGGAAGGAGAAGAGAAGAGAGGCGAGCGAAGTGAAACAGCGGGAGAGTGACATAAAGGAGCGCGCGGTGTGGGTGTAGGCGATTCTATCTAAGTCCGAGGGCAATGCACCGTGCGTGCACGACGGTCAGAGACTCGCGTCAGTCAGCTTCTCGTTCCTTCGAGAATCTCTCGATCTCCTTCGGTATGCCGACATCGTGCGCACCGACGTTAAATTCTCCCGAGGCACCTGCGATCCTCGCGCGAACCGATCGGTTTCTTACCGCTTTCTTACCGCGACGCCTGTAACATCTTTTCTCGCCTGACCACCGGCTGATCGCCAATCTAAAATTCTCTTTATTAATCTTGGAAAGAGGAGAGAAAAAAGAAATTCTCGAGTTTGTTCAAAGAGTAAAACATGTACAATTTTTTTTTTAGTAGAATCTCTCAAGTACAGTGATGCATCGAAAGTCTTAAGACACTTATTACATGTCTCGCTATTAATATTCAGTATTTTAAATGTATTAAATACAATAGTTTAACTTGTTGCGTGTCGAGAATTTTTGCAATATTTTCTCGGTTTTAGGTATATTTAAGTGTAACAAAGGCAAAATAAATAATAAGTTTGTTGCTTCTTAATCATTTCTATCCAGTAATATCACATGGACGAGTTCAAAAGGAAAAGAAAGCGACGAATTATTGTACACGGTTCGGTCACTCGTTATGGTCCGCAAAGCAGTTGCCAGCGCAAGGGGTTAAATGTATTCTGTATTTAATTTCATTTTTCAATTGCACGCATAAACTATAATGTAGTAATGCAATATGCAATATGTTAACAGTATCTTTATTGTATAAATTACAGTTTATATTTATTGTGCGTTGCAATTAATTGCACTATGTTTATTGTAAATACAACAATTTATATCGTAAATATCGTATGCAATTATATTATAGTATCGTGTGCAATTTGTAATTCATATTTATTGTACTATTTTTTTATCATACAAACGTAGTATTTGTTCCAAGATTTCTCAGCAAGAGTTTTATGTGCATGTTGTACGATATGTAATTTTGTTATTTATTTCATATATCATTATTATTATCTGTGTCGTGCAACTTTTTCGAATATTTTTCAATTTATTTCAAAAGCTAAGTAATTTCAGATAATAAGTATTTAAGATAAGTATACACATGTTTCTCCAACTAGTTCACTAGAAACACGTATTATTTAGTTTTCGTATTACGATCGAAAATAGAAACATATTTCTATTGAGAGATATTACGAACAAATTCTGAAATGAGGGCAAAAGGTACATCGATTTTCTCAGAATCTTTTAATACTTTAACAACACGTCTACATCAGAATATTAGAATATCGCGTCATTAAGAGAGCAAGAAGAAAAATATTTTTCGACAAATGTGAAAACAGATAGCAATCTATCGATCAAATTCAACGTTGAACAATTTCTAAAGTTTTTCCAAATCCGGGAAAAGAAAAAAAATTTTGGCGTTGCGTGCGTCGAAGGTTGAAACAATTTTAGGGGATAGTTGGGCAAATAGGAGGACGTGCAGCGTTTCTAAGAAGAAAGTGAGGACGAGTTGGCAGTCGCGGCTTCAAAATCAGCTTCAAACGCGCTTCACTCCTGGAACGATTACTCTCCAATGCTAGGAAACAGCGTCTTTTTAGCGACTGCACAACCGAGAACCGAGTGCATGCTCTTTTACTCCTACGTAATTCCACGTTTCAACATGCTTGTGCCACGTTAATTTATGGCCGAGATAGCGTCATTGTGACAATCTAACGACGTTGCATTGTCGCTGGAACCACTAACTGCTTAGCGTGACACGAATATACATTTTTCGAGTGCACGAAGGAAACCAGCGCATGAAAGCTCGAGGAAGAAAGAATATCAAGAACACGAGTTCGCGAGAACGTTGATCCATCAATGAAGTCACAATTGGTTGGTTCGGGAAATTAAAAGAAATTGTACCAGTAATGTTTTTTTCTTCAAATTTAATAAACATTGCCATCTCTGTTATACATCAAAAATTGTAGGAAAGAAAAATTCTCGCTTTCTTCTTTGTTTCTAAAAATTTAGTGCACTTTTTTCGATTGATCCATGCAAAGTTACAATTGATTGAAATATTGGTGTACGTAGGAATTTAAAATGGTACGAAAGAATGTTTTTCCTCTCGCGAGAGTTTGTATTATTTTTTCTTCATCTACTAAAGAAAGTTATTAATTGGTTGAAATGTTTCTTTTTAAGAACTAACGATAGAGCAAATAGGACAGTAATATTCAAACCTGATGATATTGCAGAAGTACAATTCAGAGCACGAATTAGTCGAATGAATTTCATCGGTAAAATTCAGATTTAAAGAAGTTAAAGTGGAAAGAAAAATTCATCGTATTGCAGATAAAGTGCAGATTAACACGCAACAATAAAAAGTACAAAAAGAAGAATTCGCGTTCTCGACGCGAGGTTAAATGGAAAGAATGGCAGAAAAAAGGACAGATTACAAAAGATAAAAAAGAAAACAAAAAGGAATCATAGAAACGCGAAAACGCAGCGAGGTGGCACGCGCGAAACTCACGCTTCAATGATAAAAAATATAAAAGGAAGAATCTTCTCGTATTTTTTAACGCAGTGCTACTCTCGGTGCAAAGTTAAACAAAAAAACTGCACGACTTGTACCCCAATATGATTCGTCTCACTGAAAGGCCCAAAAGCAACTGCTCTGACTGTGAAGACGACTCTTTTGAATCGATAGAAAACAAATTACAGGCGCGACCGCCACTCCTACTCGAGGTCTACCCCACGCCCCTTCGCGAATCAACCAATCGCTAATTTTCGTTGCATTGGCGTTGCACCTGAAGAGGTTTTCGCCCGATTTTCTGGATTACCCCCGCTAAAATCACTTTCGATGATAAAAAAAAAAAAAAATGGAGAAGAAAAGAAGGAAGAACGACAGAAACACAAAGATGCAACGAAGTGACACGGTTTTGACGCGACGTCGCGGAGGGAGGTTGAAAGCAGGCAAAGCGGGCCACCGGTTGGCTTCCGATATTAATTTCGTCGATCTTAATTGACCCGGATGCACCCTGTTCGAGTCATTGGCTGCATTCATCAGCGGTCGCGTTACACGGGCCAGCGGCATCGATCATCCGCGGCAGTGACATATGTTTCGTGTACCTCCGACTTCGATCCACGCGACATCAGAGTAATTGGGAACGACTTCCGTGTCACGGAAACACGTTGCGATGTCCCTACGAAGCTATGTACCCTTGATTCTCTCCACTTTGCCAGAATTAAACGAAGAGATGGATCAAGAGGAAAATATCTCACGTGTTCCTTTCTTTTCTGTTTTTTTTTTCTTCCTAGTTAACACTTGGAATTGTTGTTAGATGAAACGTGAACCAAATATCGTTTGAAATAGTTATGTTTATTAACAGGAAATTTTCGAGGTTCTTTTTAATTTAGTTGTCATTTTATTCATACGTGAATGTTTAAGGATAAATAGTAGTAGGAAGCACATCGTCACGTTTATTTTGTACAATGTAATAATCAATAATTACTTTTTCGTGTTCAATTTCGTGCCATCAACCTCTAGAAATAAAATTAAACGAACGAATTTCAGCAATCTAAATTCAAATTAACTAGTACCTCGCTGATCCGAGGATCGCAATTACAACGGAATCGAAACTTCGAAACTGCGTTTCGAGAAGAAGAAATCGAAAGCGATAGGAATTCGCGTTATCGACGATCAAACAGCCCGTCCGCCGTTTATCAACAAGTTCTTCTTTATCCTAGAAATAGCCCAGCGCACACACATTAACGAGAACGAACGACACGCAGAACGATTCTGACAGGAGAGAAGTCGAGATAGAACGAACGTGAAAAATCCGCGGCACTTTTGCACGGCCGCGTTTGCTCGTGCGCCTGCCAGTCTGCAAAAGTCTTATCTATAAGTGAGCTTCAATATTTGCCGCGTGCCACGGATGAAAGTCGAACGTCGAACCGGCGGCGGCACAAGTCGTTCATTGTGTCCCCGATAAAACGCGCGTCTGAAACGGAATCGAGCTCAAAAATCGGAGGGAAATTCAACTACTCTCTCTCTCTCTCTCTCTCTCTCTCTCTCTCTCAGTTTCCTTTCTTCCGATGATTCTCTTTCTTTGAAACTTTGCGTTTTACTTGTGAAACGAGTCAATTTGACCAGAATTTGATTTGCTTTGAGCTTTGAGTATTTTATGACTGTTTATACGTTTTTTTTACACTTATCTTTTCTTTCGTTCCATTTCGTACGACAGGTTACATTTTATACTTTACTTCGTACTTGTATTTATTTTATTATACTCATATTTTGCTTCGCGTTTTGTGTTTTTCACGCATTATCTCAGAGGTATTTCACTACTCGAGTCAAATTCAATTCGTAGTATTTAGATTATCACGTACAAGATGATAGATAAATTTCCAGACGCTTCGATTGGTGGACGGTGAGATTAAAAAATTGAAAGAGAGAGGGGGGGGGAGACAGACGCAGCTGCGAGGATCAAAGAACAGAGGTAAGGTAAAGTATAAAAGAAAAGGAGAATCTGTCTCTGCGATGGAAGGAAGAACGACCCAAAGAACAAGAAGCGAATAATTGAAACGAAAAAACCAAAAAAAGAAAAAAAAAAAAAGAAAAAAAAAAAAGTTGGAAAATTAAGAGACTGAGAGAAAGAGACTAGGTCTCGCAGGGACCCCGTAATTCTAAAAGAAGAAGAAGAAGAAGAAGAAGAAGCAGAAAGTCTCTTTGCGATAACGAAAGACCCAAAGAGAGAGCCGAGATTCGAAAGAGACTGGGGAAAAATTGAGGAGTCGAAAGGAGAGGACAGATAAAAGGGATAAGCGCGGTGAATAAAAACACGAGAGAGAAAGAATCTCCTCGCAACGACGACGAGAGACGATCCAACGAGCTGAACGCCGGAAGATTGGAAGAAAAAGAGGAGGAGAGAAAAGAAAAATTGAAAAATTGAAAGATCAAAGGAGAGTGGACGAGGAGAGTGTTCTTCGGTAGAAGGAGGAGTGGTTGGCCACCCCTGGCCTGGATACCGCCGCGTGTTGTTCACCTCCGTGTGAAAGTACTCGCGGCACGCACACGCGAGCACGCAGGCTCGTGCATCGATTCGCTCGCGCGTGCAGTCGCCTCCATCTCCGTGTGTCGTCTCTCTTTCTCCTTGCAAATTCTCATGCTCGTTCTCTCTCTTCTTTACTTTTTTCTGTCTGCTCCCTCCCTCCCTCCCTCTCTCTCTCTCTCTCTCTCTCCCCCCTTTCGCGCACGTACACACGCGTGTACACGGTGTACAAGCATCGTCAAACCATCGTCGTTCATTTTCGCGTGTAGAGA
The DNA here is from genome assembly GCA_032399605.1 of Melipona beecheii. Taxonomy (NCBI): domain Eukaryota; kingdom Metazoa; phylum Arthropoda; class Insecta; order Hymenoptera; family Apidae; genus Melipona; species Melipona beecheii. The sequence goes on along the minus strand of JAUCMO010000243.1, from coordinate 7,176,231 downwards.
ACCTGTCAGCTTAGAATTCGTCAGAAGAGACGTTGACTCGGGACGAAAGTGCCGTTTTTTTTTTTTTTCGGAAGATCTCTCCACCACCTTTTTCAGGCTTGCATCGGGAATATCTGTCGTGTACTGTCGTGTTTGACGGGGTATTATTTCGAAGTTGGCGAGTTAAAAATTTTCGCGAACGATCATTTTTTATACAGTTTCAGTTTCAGACTGTTCAGATCGTTTGTCCTTCTTTTCTGTAATAGTCTTCTTTCTTTGTAACAGTCGCGCTTCTCACTCTCGTTCGTGTTCCTTTCGAGTCCTACTTTCCTCGTCTCTGTTCCCAACTTTTTTCCTCGCTCCCTTTGAATCAACGCCTTTCTCGAGCGTAAAATTTTCAACGTCTTCAAGATTGGAGATCGTGAATAAATTGTTTGAGAATTGTTTGAGAACGTCACACGTGAAATTTCAATATCACAAAAACCACAATGACGGTGTGATTCGTAAGATAAGACAGCGCGTAAACTTTGTTTGAAATACAAAATGTTTCTCTGCGTAACAACAACAGCCAGAATTCAGTCAGAATGTTCAAGTTAATTGATCACGAAATCTAGTCGTAGCGAAAGAACCAGTACATCGTAACTGTCATCGTTGCAAAAGAGTTTCGCCAGCGTTGTAAAATTTCTGGGAAACTGCCAGGTAATTCTTGCGCTGTTACGTTCGCCCAACTAATTTGGAAGGTTAAAGAAAATCGAACTGACGAAATTGTCAGCCGCTAACGCGAGCTACGCGCTTCAAACCAATCGGCTTCTTTCCCGATTGAACAGCTGTTTCAACGACGAATTTTACCTTCGAGAAGATCTTCGGCTATTCTTGGCCGATGTGACAAGTAATAAATAGCCAATGGGAAGCAATTGCCATTAAACGGCTTACTTCGCTCTAAGTAAGAAGCGTCTCTCTCCCTCTCTCGTTTAATTTGCTAAGTTCAGCTGCACACAGTAGCCTAGGTAACTGCAATTATATATATATATATATATATACAACTAGCTAACTAACTAACTAACCATTCGAGCACGAATTCTCTCGCCTAATTAATTGCTCGGCGATTTTCAAACCACGTATATACGTATATACGTATATACGTATCCTCTGTCCTCCGTCTTCCAGGAGGAAGAGGCTCGTTTATAAATAATCGATGGGTCCAATCTCGGTTAAACCACTCGAACGGTCGTTCAACTTGAATTGCGCGATCATTAGACCGGGGAGTTATAACGTCGAATTCTCCCGTTCTCTCCTCTGTTCGCTCGATTCTCCTTTCTCCGCGAGGATTTTCCCCGCTCGCTTCGGCCACGCTCGCTTGGAGACCGTGCACGTGCTCCTTGTGTCACGTTTATGACGCGCTCGCATACGTACACGTACGCACGCGCGTACGACACGTACGTCGGTCGAGTGGTATTTTCTCAGATTTTCACTCGAAGGAGTCGGAGTCGTCCGCCTTATCTCGTTTGCCACTCGACGGGCAGAGACGACGACGACGACGACGAGAGTACTCCATGGAAACCATGATCTGTGGAAAACTCGTCCATACCTTGCGCAACTATCCGGTTGGTCTCGTTTCGAGGTTCCAGCTTCGAGAGCGTTCTAAAGAACTGTGAAAATTCAAATGCCTTAAAAAGTTCTCTTCACCGCTTGAAAGCTTGCTGAACCTTGAACGTTACAGGGTTAAATGAGCTGCGACAGGCTCAACGATCCACTTAACGCTCACAATTAGCTCGCAGCTATATTTATCAGTTTCTAACCTTAAAACGAATTATCGAGTTGCTGTCGCCACTCTTTCTAATTTTTAATCAATGATTGCACCATGTTTTGATATAACGTGTGATATAATACGCACGATACAATCGTTAATTAATTAAAACCTAGAAAGAGCTTAAAGGTTAGGAATCTAGCTGCGAGCAAACTACAATATAACTTGTAATCGAACGCACGATACAAATTAAAAAGAGCGACAGTCCGAATAATCCACTCAGAGGTTAGGAAATGATCCAATCGGACTATTATAACAACACACGCTTAATTGCAAACTCGTAGAAATCACAACAATTGTTGACCCTTTTAGTGTCGAGCAAAACGACGTATCGTTTCCAGAATTATTTCTTTAGCAAGCTAGTTTCCAATCGAAACGAAACTTTTATAATTTTTATTTTAATCTTCACTACTAAGGTGCATCGATTTCGCTCGGGACTAAAAGTACTTTTTCTCGCCAGCACTAGAAGGGTTGGGCAACGCTAGTCGCTAATGAGACTTGAAACAAATGAATAAATAACAACGTCCTGCAATCTCGATCCTTCCTGTCTCCCTTTGGGAACAACAATTATTGGGTATTTCGACACGAGTTTCCGTCAATAGGATCCTCCGGTGATCGCGTCGATGCAACAGAAAGAGGAAGAGAGAGAGAGAGAGAGAGAGAGCCAAGAGAGCCGCATAGGATCGGGCTGATGTACCGTTACAGAGGCAGAATGGCGGTTGTTAGCCAGTGTGGCAGTGTGTTAGCCGGGCAGGATCACGTAGGTAGGTAGGTTGCCGGCGTGCTTCTCCGCAAGAAGAAGTGTAGGTGTACGCACGCGGGGTGAACGTGCGCGCTCGCGACGAGGAGGAGCCGAGGACGCGAGGAGGACGAACACCAGGAGGAAGAGGACCCCGAGGCCCTCACGGAGCAACACCACCGCCGAAGATCTACTGCGATCTTCTCCACCTACCCAGCTAGGACGCAACATCTGCTCGTAGGTAGTCGGGAACCTGTCCCTACAAATCTCTATAACTGCTACCGCCGTCTCACGCTGCTTCCCTACCCTACCCTCGTCCCTTTCTTCTAACCTACGCGCGCGGGGAGACGCGCCCCAGTGTCCGCAATATATCAGAAGGCTCTCTTCTTCCTCTATTTTCTTCCTAGCTCCTTTCGCCAACCTCCTCATCCCGTGTTACGATATCACGACCAACCGAGCGATGCGTGTCTGGACTGGACGTGTCCGGCGAGGACTAATCCCTCGTACGTACGATGATCGTCTCGAAGACGTCACGCGTTTCATAAACTTCCAAGTCGACAATGAGACGTTCGCTTCAGGGTTAACCTCTTGCACTGTGCGAATGACGTCGAGAATTTTTCAAAATTGCAAAAAAGTTCGACAAGAAACGATCGACAAACATCTCTCACGAATCTACGAGAGAGACGTACCTCGCGAAGATTCCTCGCATTTGTACGAAACCTCTTCCGTCCTTATCTTCCGAGATATCTAAAATTTGTCTCGATTTGGTCCGTTTAAGAGACGATTAAAGGGAGGTGGTCTTTCGAGGGGTGAAAGTGGTTTTCGTCGAAAGGTAGCGGGTTGGAATGACGTTTAAGGCTGCCGCGGAGTTCATCGGAGCCGGTTATTCAGCGAGCAATTCAGCAACAGCAGTTTATCAAGTAATAACAATTTTATAGTCGGCTGAGCCTCGCTCGTTTGGCAGTGTCCCGCTCTTACGCTTTGAATATATTTCGACGAAACTATCTCGACGATAAAAAGACCGAGAGGTAAATTCTCAGATTAAATCATCGAAAACGATTTGCTGCAATATTTGCTGTAAATATAATATAACGTGTGATATTTATATTTATTGATGTTGATTTGGCGTATTGATAAATACGTCAATTTGTATTTACGAAATTTTATGAAATTAATGTGAAATGTTCATCTTTGTTAAAAAAATTTGAGAACGTCACAACTTGCACAATATTCGATCTTACATCTCATGTGCAGAGAACAAACGTAACCGAAAAAAACTGCGCGACTTGTACTTGAATCCAGTACGATTCGTCTCACTGGAAGGCCCAGACTTTTTTTGCCAGAAAATTTTATCGATATGCAAACATTTGAATCGATAGAAAACAAATTACAGTACCAGACAACGCCACTCCTACTCGAGGTCTACCTGACGCCCCCTCACGAATCACGTGACCCAAATCAACCAATCGCTAATTTTCGTTGCGTTAGAGTTGCACCTGAAGAGGTTTTCGCCCGATTTTCTGGGTTACCCCCGCTAAAATCACTTTCAGTGATAAAAGACGACTCGCGGAAGAAAGTGCGAACGTCGGTGAAATGGAGCAAATATTTGCCGAAGCTGCGCTTGGGTTTTGCTTTCTAAAACGCGGAAGTGCTCGCGAGATTGCGCAATCGGAGTCAGAGCCGTGGATCCGACTGGTCGATGGCGCGTAATTCGACGAATCAAATAGACGTAATGGCCACGCGCAGAATGCTGATTTTTGACATTCCACTGCGACTGGACACGTCTGACCCACTTTCGATCCTCGCAACGCGCCAACGTTCGTCCCCACTCCCCACACCTTTCGACCGAAATTAATCGCCATTTACCATTTTTCTCGTTCGCGACGAGAAATACCCGAACAATTTCTTTCGGAAGGATTTTCAGTTTCGCCGAAGTGTGGATCGATTTCTGATTTTAAAAAAGGAGTTTTTTCAATGGTATTCAAATATAATAAGTAATTCTTTTTCTTCCCAGAAAGCAATTTGATTTTCTAAGAGGAGTTATTATAAACAGCGTATTCCTTCAAATGAAAATTTAACTTTCCAATTTCTTTTCTTCTGCGAATGTCACAAGCTTCTTCTTTGGAAGCTTGTTTAAACCTTGAAGTTAATGGCAAAAATTCATTTTTTGACCAATAAAAATTATCACGTGTCGTCAAAATTTTAGGTGGGCCAAAAAAGGGTTTGACAACTGATCTAAACGCTTGACAGACGTATTCAGATATTGAAATTAATTTAGTTTCTTTCTTACTGTTGAATTTTGAATTTCTGCAACATTAATTATCCAAATAAAAGGAACAATTTTCTATTGAAATGAAAGAGTAAAGTTTACTGTCGTCTGACGAATTTCAGGAAATAATATTAAATTCTCTACACATCGTTCAAACGATACAGAATGATTTGTAATATACAACGTTCGAAAGATAAGATGCACAAAGATTTGACAAAATGGAAAGTGGCGTGTTTTCGACAAGAGATTTTCCACGGTATAACGTGCCTCTTTGACGACTCGTTTTCTGAAGTTTCGTGTACATATCCCAAATCTCTGGACCTTCATAAGGGCTCATTGTTTACGCTGTGTTCCTAACGAGCGATTGTCTCGAACAGATGTTGAGACACAATGAGCTTACTCGACCGATCGTACGTCGTACCCATCGTTGGATGGCCGTGTACGATCCAACTAACGTTTCACGAAATTAGGAATGCAAAGCGAGAGAAACATTTTAATGGAGGATTTGGACGAAAATTAAAACTAATCAAACATTATTACGGACAAAACTGACAAACAGATAAAATTTACGTAAAATACGAGAAAACTGTGTATGCAAAGCATTGAGCATCGTCATTCAACACCAGTTTACCAGTTTAAACAAAAATTGATGAAATCGTCGTAACGATAGATAGTAACGATAGGTAATTAATAACGAAATTGCAAAGAAAATTGTTAAAAATTTACAATAATTTACCGAACTAATGATCTCAATTCTCACAAAAATTTGACCAACACAGTAAACTCACTTTCAAAGAATATTTTTTTTATAATTACCCGGACCGGTGAGAATCGAGAGGCAAGGTTGAACGATCAAACTCGATCAAACGGAGTTTGGTTTTTTGGTGGCTGGTGCAATGATTGAACGTGGTGGTTTCGCGGCTACTCCAGCGGCGGAGGCGTGCGTGTTACGCGGCGCGGAGTCGCGAAATGTAGGACGCCCGGGTCTAGGCTGAGTTATTCAGATTAATTGTCTTTTAACTTCGTCCAGGCAGAAACGGTGCTGGCGTGACAGTGCGCTAGTCAACGCGGTCGCGCTTTCGCGACTCGTTTATTTTCATTCGGATCTGTCGCGTTGCCGGCTCGACGATCTCGAATGTACAAGATGATACCGATAAAGAGAGAGCTTGCAATTTTCAAAATACGTGCGCACGATAGTTTTCACGATAGACGACACTATCGCAACTAATAACGATCAACGACGTTGATAGTAATCATTCATTCGCAATTTCGTTTCACGAAATTATAAATTACGTCTGTTTAGAATCTATTCCACTTTCAAACAAGTGAATTTTTGTACGTTTAAAATAGATATTGAGAAATATTATTATTATGTTATATTATATCATATTATTATCATTATAGAATCAAATCTCAGAATTTCACTGTAGCAGCCATCTTGAAATTTTGTGACCAAAATCTTGGAAAATTCTACGGAATCTTATCTCAGAATTATTACATTACTATTACTATTATTATTATTATTATTATTATTATATTATACCATATTATTATCATTATAGAATCAAATCTCAGAATTTCACTGTAGCAGCCATCTTGAAATTTTGTGACCAAAATCTTGGAAAATTCTACGGAATCTTATCTCAGAATTATTACATTACTATTACTATTATTATTATTATTATTATTATATTATACTATATTATTATCATTATAGAATCAAATCTCAGAATTTCACTGTAGCAGCCATCTTGAAATTTTGTGACCAAAATCTTAGGAAATTCTAAAGAATCTCATCTTGGAATTATTATATCGTATTATCGTTATTGTAGGATCAAATCTCGGAACACAGAACGCGACGCTGTACGATACGCGCACGAGAAATTGCACAAATATTTATTTTCCAATGCACGCGGAGATCAACGAAGATGCGCCCAGCACGGAAGTGGCGCGTTTTTCTCTCCCCCTGCCGGTGGCTCGTGTCGTCATCGATGAGAATACACGACACGTTACACGTTCCACAGATCGATAGTTACGCGCGTCGTTGATATTCCTTTTCGCCATTGTTTCACGCCGATTCGATGAGATAAGTGTTAATGGCGGCAATCTGGGATCGGTTTTTAATATCGCGTTGCGAAACACACCGCTGATTGACGACAGGTTCTCCTATCCTTAAGCACCGATGACGAGATCCCGCGTTTGAAGCTCGTAATAAAATGCAATTTTCCTGTCCGCGCGCTCGTCTCCTTCTTCCCTGCCCCCTTTGATTTTCATTTAAATCTTCGTTCGCGACGGAAGAAGAAAAAGAAAGAAAGAAAGAAAGAAAGAAAGAGAAGCAGATTTAATGGTTCGATGATACTAGATTGCGTCGTAAGTTTCAATCAAGAGCCCGCCGCGAGTAAATCGCGGATATTTATGCACTTTTGTGCTCGTTGCTTTATCGAGAGTGAGTAATTGCAAAGAGATTGTAGATGTTCGCGCGGAATAATATATAAATTTATACAAACGAATATCTTCCTCTTCCTCGATTTTCATCATTTCCCCCGCTTCGGAGATTCGATTTCCCCAAAAACAAACGACGATTGTTTTCAATTCAGAAAACTTTTTACACCGAGTGTAGTTGTTAATTAGTCAAATTGATTACTTCAATTAACGGTGTGCCGTTTTTCTTAAAAATTCGCACATCGAAACGTTGAATACCAATTAAGGAACGCTGGTAACAGAACGACATTTCCTGAGCTCGGGGGGGACTCTTTCCGAAATTTGTTCTGAAAGATTGTATGAGCATTTTCTCTGCGAATAAATAATTGCTCGACAAATATCCCGATTACCGTGTACCGTGTGTTTTCTCTGCTGTTTAAACGCTCGTTGAAGAAACTTTCGTTCCTTCTGACAAAATGGAAGAAGAAATCTTTCCTTTTTTCCTTTTTTTTTTTTTTTACACGTAAAACCGTGTAATTTGTTAAATTTGTAAAGCTATATAATGGTACCTCGGTTTCCAGTTTGTCTAGCTCGTTGCGTCTATCTTCTAAGTAAATTTCACGGGGATTTTCTCAGAGAGATGAGATTTCCACGGATATTTTTAGAAGACCACGATCGTAGTAATCGTCTCAGTAATCGAAGCATAAAAATAGAAAGTGAGCGTTATGACAAACGACACCTTGAAACGTAATGACCTGCTACAGGGAATCTATACAGCAGAAGCTAAAGTATTATCCAGAAACGTCCAATAATGTTATCTCATGGAAAATCATGTTCTTCTGTGCCACAAGCCGCGAAATTAATCTTACATCAAAATTCACTTTCAACGTGTTCCAATATACTGCAATTGATCGCACTATCGATTAAAAAAGAACATCGAATCTGTAAAGAAACGGGCATTTAAATTAATCTCGCGTTACCAAAATTCTCCTCTCATTTAATTTCGAATCTATTGAATTAATTTCTCTCCTGATTATTTTTGAATATTAAATGTGACATATTGTGTTAAAAAATTCTCCACTTCGTAAAGAATGTTTCACCTTCTTTTAAAACTTTAAATTCACAAATAAATTTTCTTTGCCGGAAAGAAAACGAAAAAATGCAAAGGGATTTAGTATCGTGTTTTAAACTCGTTCTGCGAAGCAAACGAAAGAGAGCCAGAAGGAGAGGGAGGCGAGAGAGAGCAGTGGCCTCCGTTCGGGAGAGAAGTCCGTCACGTACGATCTAAGCCAAAAATCATCGATGTCGGACGACAGTCCGGCTAATTTTAGAGGCATGTCCCGGAGGATCGATCCCCGACTGGCAATTTTATTCCTTTCACGCAACCTGGCGAACGCGCAGAAGACAATAGTGAACGTGCGCGCGCACGCGTTATCGTAAATAGCCGCGCGTGATTTGCATAAGCGCCAGCGTTCACAATTTACGAAGTTTCCGAGCGGACTCGGTGCAGTTTCGCGAACACTTTGAAATTTTATCAATGTTGTCGTTCGGCATAGTGTGTACTATACAGCGTTCTACTATAGTAGAGTGTCACTACATACTATATTGCATAGTGTTCTATTACAGTAGAGTGTTACTGTATGCTATATTGTATAGTGTTCTATTACAGTAGAGTGTTACTATATGCTATATTGTATAGTGTTCTGTTACAGTAGAGTGTTACTATATACTATATTGTATAGTGTTCTATTACAGTAGAGTGTTACTATATGCTATATTGTATAGTGTTCTATTACAGTAGAGTGTTACTATATACTATATTGTATAGTGTTCTATTACAGTAGAGTGTCACTATATACTATATTGTATAGTGTTCTATTACAGTAGAGTGTTACTATATACTATATTGTATAGTGTTCTATTACAGTAGAGTGTTACTATATACTATACTATACAACGTTCTACTATAGTAGAGTGTTACTATATACTATACTATACAACGTTCTACTATAGTAGAGTGTTACTATATACTATATTGCATAGTGTTCTATTACAGTAGAGTGTTACCATATATGTTCTACTACAGTAGAGTGTTATTGTATACTATGCTATATAGTGTTCCACTATAGTACAGTATAGTATTCGGTATAGCGTATACTATAGTGTGCAGTAGAGTATATATAAATATACTATAATATAATAATACTATATAAATGATATAAGTATAATTCAGCATAGTACACATAAATATGTACACGAAAAAACATCTAATCTAGTAAATTTCATTTATAATATTCCGTTTAACACACGCGTATATATAAATGCACGTGCAATATACTGAATGTTATTAATACTGTTTGTTACTGACATACACGTATATACTGAATATTTTGGTTCAGTATTAAAACACGGTATGTCATACGTGTTATACGAGACATTTAAAAATCTTATCGATATTGTAGTTCAGTATGGTGTATTGATGCAAATGTGTGTACACACGAAATGTAATCTAGCTAATTTTATTAATATTGTATTTAACGTACACATGCAATATATTGGCCTTTATTAATACTGTAATACTGTATTTAATTATACATCGACATACGCGCAGTATATTATATATGCATACATGTGTGTACACACGATGAATATGATGAATATTTAACATCATCAGTATTAAAGTACAGCGTATCACGTGCGTTGCGTGAAACATTTTGAAACTTTATCAATACCGCAATGAAACACGATCGTCGTAAAAACTGCACGCGTTTCAATACCCCAGTCCCACTGCTTTTAATGTCCCTCTGCTTCAACAGCGACGATAAATTAATTAACAAAATACCAATTGACCCAAATATCTGACCTAGCGCGGATCGAGCGCAAAAAGCGACGAGACGCGTGCGTCTGTCGTGCAAGAAAGCTCGCTTTGTCGCGTGTCCAACGGCACTCGTGCTCGCGTTGAAAAATTCCATCGTGATGGCGATCTCGCTGGCGAAAAATTTCAATCGAGAGATCGGGGAAAAACGTGTACGGAGATACGTTATTTTTATATATTATACACGTGCAACGTAGTACACTGTTGAGAATTGTGAAAATGATCAGAAGCACCTTTTGATCAAAATCAACAATTTAACTTGATACTTTTTTTATTTAAAAATAAAGAAACAAAAGTATAACGTGTTGATTAATTACGCATGTATGTGTGATTAATTACCTCGTTCCCCTGTTATTTCTCTCAATTTCGCTGAAAACCAAATCAATACACACGTTCCTTATTGTAATTTTTAATTCAATAATTTACTTTTGTCAACATCTTCCGCGAATCATTCCAACTTTGATCGTTCAATTATCCAGACGATGCATCTCCCAATCAATTAATTCAAACAATCGACTAACTTTAGTACAAAAATAGCTCTAATAATAATATATATAACGATAATAACGTTAAAAATTAATAACAAAATATATCATCCCTCGACCAACTCAACTAACGCCAACGTTACTGAAAATTGATACGTCAAACGCTAAAAATAATCTACGTATCGGCGTAGGACGTTGTCAACGGTATTGCAAAACAAAACAGAAAAAGAGCAAAGACTCGGTAATAAACTCGGTGAGCGGCTGGATCGCTGTCATTAATCGGTCTGCTCCGTTCAGAGACTCGGCAGCGACGAAACGCCGCCCCTGTAATTCCCGTTGCCGTTTTCGCGGCGATCGCCACATCGCGGCTGTGCCGTCATTGCGTAATAACGAAACAGTCGGGCGGACACGCTTCGACACCATCGACGGCAGCGTGCAACTGTCGTAAAATAATAGCTCGGCTTTTACGAGTTTTCACCGATGGCTTCTTGGGAAACCGGCGGATTCGACGGTTAACGATCGATCGTCCCCCGATGATCGCGACGCCCCGGGAATAATGGATGAGCAGTCGGTAGATTTGCATTAATCGAATCGTCCGGCGAATTAACGCGTCGCACCGGGCCGCGTGAAATTTTCACACCGGTGGAGATGGAATTTTTATGCCGCGCGGAGGTGTGAAAATATACACACGGTGTTCCCGAGAAACGGACGTGATTCTGTACTCGTGTGCAAACGAGTCTGCATTCAGAGCTACGTTTTCAACTGGAACTTGGCCAAATCTGGACTAAATAAACGAAAAGATGACAATAATAATAATAATAATAGTAATAAATGCGAAAATAAGCGAAGAACGTAGAATCAGCTTTTTTTGTCGGAGACACTCGGTCTGATAATAAAAGCGTCTAACAAATTTTTCTTTCTTTAGATTCGATTGTTGAGAATCTGCAAAATTTTGTAATCGTAGAGGTTTCTAGATCGATAGATCATTCAATTCCAGAACTCGCAAGAATTCACTTGCTGGAATTTAGAAATCTCGTCGTCGCTTCGAAGATTTCCAGGCTCTCGTTCTCGGTTCGTCATTACGGAATTAAACTATTTGAGGATCCACGAAGTTTCAGTAATTATCCGATGAAAGATCATCCGGACATCTCAACATCTGGAATATAAATTTGAGCATTCGTAAATGTACGATCGCTATCAACAAATCTTCCAATTTCACGATTGGTTTCTGCTAAAAACAACATTCTGAAGCACCATCCACTCGATCACTATCCAAAGTTATTAAACAACGTAATTTGCATATCACTCAGAAACGAACGAACGCAAATACACAAACTCCGTGCTCCGAAGAGTCAAAGAAAAAAAAGGAAAAAAGACTCTCGCTCGTTCCTTCCTAAAAACTCCACTTCCTAAAAACAAACCCCGTAACCCGTAACAGCGTCCAGGGAACGAATCCCAGGGAAAACACGAGCGCGCGCCGCGTGGAATTCGAATCGTCCCACTCAAAAACCAACCAGCCGACCAAAAAGAAAACAAAAAAAGAAAGGAGGACCCAGAGAGAAGAAAATCGAAAGAGCAAAAAGAGCATGGAATCGTCGTATAAAAAATTTCGCGCGCGGAGCCGGACATTTTTATACGGCCTTAAATATCGAAGATCGTCGAAAAGAGCGGAAAGCGAGGCTGGGAAAAAGAGGCTGTAAAAACGAGGCGACTAGTCGATCGGGCTAGCAGAACGTCGTTCTGAAAAAAAAGAGAGAGAGAGAAGCCACCCCGCGCGATAAACTCGACAAAACTCGTGGATAGAGGCGGAGGGAGGGGAAAACTAGGCGGACGTTTGCTCGCTTGTCCGCTTGTTTCGAACGGGTATACAACGCGAGAACGGGGAACGAGGTTGGCCAACGTAAAAAACCGTAACCGAGATAAAGGCCGCGAGAACACGAGAAACCGGGAGGGGGGGGATCACGACGCGTGGGCGGTTTGGAATCGATCGGGCTAGTCCGCTTGGCTAGCCGACACTCCGTGGACCGTGGCCAAAAACCAGGGCCGAGTTCTTGTTCACGGCTGAGGCAGTGGACCGAGCCCGAACAACGTTTATGCTACTGTCAATAGCCGTGCACGCGATCGAGACCACACACGAAGGAGGTTTGCCGATTACTTTGTTTTTTTCAACGTTCAGCGTCGACAGTGACGTGCATGAGCAACGTGCAACTGAATGATTCTTAAAAATCCATGTCGGAATGAATATTTAGTGCTGAGAGAACACGTACAGAGCGAAGTATTTGATTTGAGCGAGGATTCGAGATCACGCAGGATGTCGGAAAGTTTGACTGCGTGAATGGGTTTGAAACACTAGTTTGAAGAAGCCTAGATTAGCAAGCAAGCTCTTCAAATAAACTTCAAGCAAAAAGAACTTGCGGTTCAAACACAGAAAGACCAAATTGGAGGAAATCCCTCGTTCAGGAGCTAGCCCAGAATCTACTTCTTCGACGGAAGATCCTGAACCTCGAAACAGACCTCCTGTTCTAAAATAAACCTCCACCCTCTCGAGTCCAGGATTTCCCTCGGTCTTCTTCGAGTGCCGAGACACAGCCTTGGAGAAAACCGAGTGCTCGACAACGGAAGTTGAAGAAGGTCGTCCGCGCAAGGAGCCGCGCCAATTCGGCCGGAATCATCCCGGAACAAGGGTTGGTACGTCGTCCACCGGGCGAGACCGACTACTCCCGTACCAGCGACCTTATTGTTCGGGGCAAAGAAGGGGAATGAAGAAGACGGAGGATCGAGCCCGGGTTAAATTTAAACAGCCGCTCTACTCGGGTGGCTCGATGAAAGAGCTAAAAAAGAGAGGAGTAACGAGGGGGCAAGAGAGATAGAGGGGGCAGAGGATAGAGAAAGAAGCGAGTTAACCGTGCGGAAGCTAGTCGGCCAATTTCCGAGCTTTCCTGGCCGACGTCGCCTAATGACCCGCCCTTCGGATTAATCTCGGAGGAAGGAAGGAGAATGTCCTGTCTGACATCAAAAGAAGAGAGTCCCCCTCTCTTGCTCCGTCGGCCGGCTCTACGCGAGAATCTGCCTCTCCGGAGGGAATCACGAAACTATTATAATCGAACCTCGCTGCTATCCTAGCAATAGTAACTAAATAATCCAGCTTGTTCCAGGTCGTTCAATGAAGTTTCTCGCACTTTTTCGATATTTTACTCTCGAGGAAATCGCTGTGCACGTCTCTTTTTGAAATTTTGAAAGGTGTCCCAAGATTTTCGAACGGATTTCTGCGTTATACCGTGTACGCGCACGTAAGTCGAAAATGCGGAATAAAATTATTCCATACTTGACTGACGAGTTTGAAAGAGAAAATTTGGAAAATTGGAAAATTCCTCGCTGGTTAGATTCCACAGGGATATTTATTTCCAAGAAGAAAGCGAACAACGAGACGAAATTTTTAAGAAACAAGGATAACCAGAATAATTATTCAAACACCTTCGTACCTACGGTCGAGAAATACAACTCGACGCAACCGCGTATTTAATCGAGAGCCTACTTACCTCAAGGGTTAAGAGCAACAAGATAAATTTTTCTCCACTTATTCAAACGTCTCTCTCGTCGTGTTTCTCTTACCAACGTCAAACGCAAAGACACAGAAAAAGAAAAGAAGAGGGGGGAGAAATATATAGGAAAGAAGGTAGAAAGAGGGAGGATAAAAGGAAGAGGGAGAAAAATGAGGGGGGAGGGGAAAGAAAACAGAAGGAGCGGTGAAGGTGCATTCTCCGACGAACGCTGAACGACGCCTCACAATGGCGTCTGAGATAGTCTGATGAGGTTATTTGTTACATTGTTCGGGCATAATGGGGAGGGCCTTGCAATGGATCGCCCTGATCCCCCTTTTCTGCCGCCTCCAAGGATCAACGAGAGAGACTCGGGGGCTCGCCTCCTCTTCTGGGACCCACGGAGTCGGCCACCGTGAGCTTTGATGATGCCCTGTGAAACCTTCTCTGCTTCTGATCTCCCTCTCTCTCTCTCTCTCTCTCTCTCTGCTTCTCTCCCTTCGGCGTCAGGGTCGCTCGGCGGATTTTTGGCACGGCCTCGTAATCGAGCAACGGCCAAGCAAATCCGATCTTCACTCGGGGGAAGAATACACATAAATCGCCCGGGCGAGAATCGAGACAGGCAGACTTCAAGAGCAGTCGAACGCGTTAAAAGTTCGATTATCACACGTTGTTAACCTGATAAATAATTTCTTCGTATGCCGCGAAATTACAAAAGTCATTTCGCGAAAGTGAGAAAATGACGAAATCAAATTTCCTGTTACAGCGGCGACATCGAAAATGCAATTTTTATAATATAAAATGGGTTGATGCAGTTTTAATCCTCGACGGATCGACAGATCTTTGTTTTAATAGAATTTACGGTTTTAATTTGTAAAACCCTTTCCATCTTCATAAATTCATCTGCAAAGAGCTTAAATTGGAAATTTGGGAAATTCATCCCCAACCGGAGGATGCAGCCCCATGAATCATTTAATATCTTCTATAATAACGGTGTATCAGTGAAATTGTACTTATATATATAGTATTTATACGTTATTTTATATATTTATATATTTTTCATAGATTTGTAACTTTCAAGCTACCCCCACCACCTCATCGTTTGACATTATTGCAGTGATGTATCAATAAGTTTGTTACAAAACAAAACTTTCAAAATATGTAACACGCCGTGTCACAGGAAATTAAACGCACAATCACACACCAATGAACCAACATTATCTATGTACGAACGCCGCGGTAGAACTCAGAGGTTCCAAACACAGATATTAGTCTAAAAGACGTTGCAATGGGGACGTAAAGATAGATGAAAAAGCAAGTTTTCAAACATGTGAAATTGCTAGTCAGATCGGCGGGATATTCCAGACCGTTCTTTCGATTCTACACGGTTAACTGCGCTTACATCACCAGCAGACATTCTTGTTTCTATGCCCAGTCGAACCCCCGCGTCGTTTACGATCTCCTCCTCGCGAGGACCCCAGATGTGAACCTTCACTGTTGAACCTCCAGTCGTACGTAAGTCGACTAATATCAACTAAGACTACGAATAATATAAATCTTCGTTACGGACAATTTTCCCCAGTCATCTGTGAGTTTTTCAATCGCAGGGCGTGTATTGGTTTGTTTGTCAGTGTTTGATTGAATTACTATAGACTTTATAAGGGCCTTTGAGCAGAATCGTTGAATTCCTCGAGACTAGCATCAATTGGAAGACTACGAATAATATAAATCTTCGTTGTGGACAATTTTCCCCAGTCTTTTGTGAATTTTTGAGTCGCAGGGCGTGTGTTGGTTTGTTTGCCAGTGTTTGATTGAATTACTATAGACTTTATAAGGGCCTTTGAGCAGAATCGTTGAATTCCTCGAGACTAACATCAATTAGAAGACTACGAATAATGTAAATCTTCGTTGTGGACAGTTTTCTCCAGTCTTTTGTGAATTTTTGAGTCACAAGGCGTATATTGGTTTGTTTGCCTGTGTTTGATTGAATTATAATGGACTTTTTAACGACCTTCGAGTTGAATCGTTGAATTCCTCGAGACTAATAACAGCTGAAACTACGAATAATATAAATCTTGGTTATGGACAGTTTTCTCCAGTCTCTTGTGAATTTTTGAATCACACGGCATGTATTGGTTTGTTTGTCTGCGTTTGATTGAATTATTACAGACTTTATAATAAGGACTTTCGAGTCGAATCGTTGAATTTCTCGAGACTAAGAATCAGCTAGAACTACGAATAATATTCGATCGATTGTGATATTTCTTTGGACAAGATGGACGATTTTCTTCTAACACTAACTTAACTGTCTACGTGTGTTTTCAATTACGAGAAACTTTTCAGGAAACTTCAAACGCCATATTACAAAATCGTCGAATTCCTCGGGAGCAAAGTTTCAGCAAAGTTGTTCGACTTGCCTGAAATTTTCTCCGCGGGTGGAATATTTCGATCCTTCGTTCACCTCTGGGAGAAGGTATTAACTTCTTCTGATAATTTCACGCGGCGAGGGAAATTTAAATTGTAAATGCAGCACATTCTCTCCTCTAAAAGTTCCCAAATGACTCTATTCATATTCTTAAATATTCTTGGCGGTGGAATTTACGTTCTGAATGGTGTAATCAACTCTTTTCTAAATTCTCCTCCGACGCAAGCCGTTAATCGACTCTAACGTGTTAATCGTACGAAAACTACGAAATTCCCTTTTAACACACGTGCTGGATACTTTCAAACTCTCTCTCCTTAAATTTCTTTGATTTAATTTGTCCCTGAATTTGACACATTCTTCTCGTTTCCAACAT
Source organism: Melipona beecheii (assembly GCA_032399605.1). Lineage (NCBI taxonomy): Eukaryota > Metazoa > Arthropoda > Insecta > Hymenoptera > Apidae > Melipona > Melipona beecheii. The sequence continues at coordinate 7,159,319 of JAUCMO010000243.1, read as the reverse complement.
TTTCAATTTTGACAAAATTGAATCGCCAAGTAATGTACGTTCTTTGACGTTACATCTTGCCCTTCAGTTAAACACTCGATGCGCCAGCTTTTCGAGAATTTGTAATTTTGTTACACAAAACTAGAGAAAATAACATCGCGATATACAAAACTCTAATATAACAATTTATAGGATTTTCGTTCGACTCAAGCATTTAAGCATTTTATCTCGTTTTCAGAAGCACTCGCTTCGTTATTTCTAAGACTGCGACAGAATAAGTGCATTTGCTGTATAAAATTGAAACAAAATCGTTTCTTTCTTTGCATAACTTTTGAAATTGTATCGTTTCGTAAAAAGTTACACAACGATTACAATCGACGACAATTTTCCCAAAGTTAAATTTATTCTAAAATGCATTTTTCGTTTCTAAATTTTACTTTGACAGATGCAAATGCAAATTGTTTCTTACTCGTCGTCGAACAAACAAACAAAAAGAAGCTGCAAGAGACGGGTTAATTCAATCCGAAATGGACAAAATACCGAAAATACTCCGTTTAATCGTCGTTGGCGACGACACTTTCTGAGCCAGTTGACGACGATTGACGAAGCACGGAATATCATCATAGATGTTGCAAACAATGTGTTCCCCCGTGATAGCCGATGACGATGGCGCGATGCGCGCGAAGGCAGCGGCACAGCCTCTCCTCTCCGTGTGGCATTCCTGCACCCGATGAACCCACACTCGCACGCGGCGCGCATGCTGATACGGGAAGCCACGTCCAGGCGAACAAAGAGGATCGCCCCACGTCGCGTTCGTGAGGAGGAGCGCCAAGGACTCAGCCGCAATTAATTCTTCGTCACTGGGCTCGCTCTCTCGCGCGATAGGTGGACAAGCAACCAGGCTGAATGACCGACGAGGAGAACGCGAAGCACCCGCGGACGCGTCGACGAAGGAGGGAAAGAACGGAACATCCGGACCCCATGCAGACGGACCAACAGTCCCGTGCATACGTCGAACAACTGGTCGAGCATAATCGACCGCTCGTTTCGACGCCTCTGTCTCTCTCTCTGTCTCTCCTCTTTTCTCTTCCTCTCCGTCTCTCTTTTTCTCCGTTCTAACTGGTTAACATTGTTCCGGATCAGGCGCGGGGGAAGCGGAAAGATGAAAGAAGGAACAATTTGAGATAACGAATCGTTCCTTGCTCGTGCTCGTTTTATCTCGGATAAATTTCGACTGTTCTTCAAATGTATCGGGCAGTGTCGTTCTTTTTCTTTTTTTTGAATTTAACAAACAATAATTTAAGTAAAATTTCGTGCAGTGTCAAGAAACGAGAACTTTACTCATCATCAAACGATCAGCCTCAAACGAATCAGCAACAAACGATGCCCGTGGAATTGTTGCAGAATTCTTTGTAAGAATTATCAATTTATACGTCATACGATTCCATTAAAAACTTGATACTTTTGTCACGTCTATCTTCTTGTACTTGTGTTAATTTCCCGCATAATATTTGCCAAACAAAGCTTCACAGCTGTGGCTAGAAACGCGTGTTTCGATCGTTTTAAAATTTCAACAACAAAAGTCACGCAGAGACCAAGTTAAAGACTCTGCAGAGCCGTCTGCAGACTACGTTCATTCGAATTGCGTTTCATGTTGCAATAATTCAAAAGTGTCCAATACTACTGTTTCGTTAAAGAAACGACCATCGCCGAATGAATTTGTCCTAGTTTTGAGATTTTTAATTACTGACTATATTTATATTTTATTCTCCCTCGCGAGAAAAATTTCTTTTTCTTCCTCCGAGAGGAGAGAAGTTTGGAAGAACCGTTTCGGTGAATTCGTTGAATGGATTTTTCTAGGTTCTGCTTCTGTATGCAGAACCGTGCGCAGAGACTCGAAAGAGGCGAGTGGATGATTCTTTGGGAGGCTTCTTAAAGAATCAGGGGAGAAGAGGTAGTCGCGTCCCTTTGGGATGCAGGATTTTGTCAGGTTTGTCTCGCGAGAATCGGCAAGATTTTGCGATTGACGAACACGAGTGACAGTTCAGGGCAAATTATCAACTACGCAAGTTGAATTCGTTCGTAATTAATTTGAACCACTCGTTCGTCAAGGCTTTCCCTCCGAGGATCGAAAACGTTTCTAATGATCGACAAACATTTTACTCGTGATAAATTACTTTGTTCAATGACAATTAATTCTAGACTCGTAGTATGTACAAGAATTTACCGGAAATTAGAATTACTCAGAGTTTATCACAGAGCTCGAACCAATGTGGATCAAAGAATTGACGAATCAACAAATTCATTGAAATATACGTTTGAACAAACTATCCATCCGATCCTCTCGCTGAAATTTAAAAATCCAGATCAAGCTGAATTACTTTCTTTTTTGATTATTTTATTAGAATTATTTCACTATTTTATTTCATGACGGTTAACTCTAGAATCGTGGTGCGCCAGAGTTTATCAAAAATTGATAGATCAAAGATAATAAATACACTGATTGTTTTTATTTGTATTTTTAAAAGTCGAGCTCGAGCCAGATGGAACTTTCAAAATTGAACGTAGCTCGCCATTTTTCGGCTCAGTTTAGGTTAGGTTATCGCAGCACAGGTGAAACCACCTTCGGCGGACCTAACCCAAACCTAACCTAAACCGAACCCAATCGCAATTAGCCAATTAAAACTGGAGCTGAGAAGAAGTCACGATCGACCGAGCTTGATTCCGCCGATTCGACGCCGATGTTACGCGCCGCTTCCGAAATGGAACAACGGCAGGACGCGAGGCGCGGTGATCCTCGTCCTTCTCGCGGAGCGTGTCGCCGCGGATCTCGCCGCGTGTTCTCCTCTCGTCTCCAGACGCGCTTCTCCACGGCAGGGCGAAATTAACTGCATGCAAGTGCTCCAAACGAGCTATTACCATTTGCCAGGCCCCGTTTTACATGGGAGGTGGTGATTACGCGAACCTCCGACAGACCTCCCTCTCTCGCTCTCTTGTACACTCTGCGTCCGTGTGTGTGTGTGTGTAAATTACTCGGAAACTTTCAAAGGTGAATTATTATAGACCTTTTAAGGACCTTCGAGTGGAATCGTTGAATTCCTCGAGACGTACGTTCGAACTAATATTCGAGTTAGAACTACGAGTAACATTCTTCGTTGCGGACGCTTGTGAATTTTTTACCTGCAAGACGCGTACGTTGGTTTCAATCGAATCATTGTAGATTTCTTAACGATCTTCTCGTAGCATCCTCGAGAAGAAAAGTACCATCGCATTATTATTTATTCCTCAATAAGAATAAATATTGTTAATACTTCACTGTGTCATTTATCGTCATCCGCTACACACCTAAATTTAAAGGTGTGAAAATCACCTTACAATAAAATGGAAGTACAGACTTTAAGCTTTAAAACAAACCCACTTTGTTTCCTGTACAAAATTAGAACAGTTTTACAACGTAAATTAATATTAATGGTTATTTATACGCCACTCCTACTCGAGGTCTACGCCACGCCCTCTCGCGAATCACGTGACCCAAATCAACCAATCGCTAATTTTCGTTGCATCAGCGTTGCACCTGAGGAGGCCCGATTTTATGGGTTTCAGTGATAAAAAGAAGAATTCCGTAATAAAGTCTCGACGCGTGCAAATTGAACAAAACGACGCACGTCAAACTTCGTCGAACGCGAGCGAACGTCCTTCCATACCGCGGAGCAAACGAGGGCTGGAGCATTTGCCTTCATTCCTCAGGCCTTATCGGCCTACTCTAAATCTCAATCATCCGAAACATTTCAATTACCTCGCCGCGATCTCCTCGCCTTTTCTTTGCGAAGACGAGCGTATGGAGATCGAGAGCAACGATTGCCGACGCTGGAAAGGGAAAAATGGACGAAGCGGTGCCGTATTTGCAGTCTCGCGCGTGCAAAAACCGAACGACCGAACGCAAGACGTTAGCGTCGACTCTGTTCGGAGAAAAATCGTTCGTGAAGATAAGCTCGGCTGTTGTTTCGCTGGAAATTAGTCGTTCACGTGGCACGTACGCCTGCATTTGGTCGCACGTGTCGATACGTTGCATTGCGGAGACACGCGTGATTTAGGCTCCGATCACATCTCGGCTATTCTCGTCTGTTCTCGAATTTCACGTGAGTTTCTCGAGGATCTGTTCGAAGGTGCAAGGAACGTTTCGAAAGTTTCTATATTAAAAGTATTTAGAATCTAGATCTAGTTAATAATTCGTTGTGCAATTACAGAATTGGAGGACACGGTGAGTTTCGACGTTTGTTCAATAGGGTAGATTGAACCTTTATTTTGAAAATGATTTGAAGAACGAAGATCCACTCTTTCAACGTTTCAGAAGCAACGATGCAATTTCGAATAGAACTCTAAAATTCTGTCAAATCTCGGCAGGCGAAGGAAAGAGCAAAGTTTTAGAAAACCTACGATAATAGGTTATAAAGAGTCTCAAAGGGTCGCGATCTTTTTAGAGGAGAAACGAGAGGAAACTAGAGAAAGAAAATCGACAGCAATTCGAAACGAAACTTCGAGACGAGGTTCGTGAGATGCGCGAAAGTGAGAGACAACCTCCAAAATCGACTGCTCGCAGTAACTCGGAAAAGGGAATTGAAAGGAAATGGAAAAGAAGAGGGGGAAGAACGACGAGAAAATTAAAGTTAGACTCGATAAAAGTGAGAGTTAAAATTAATATTTTAAAGAAAAATCGAGGAAAGAAAGAAAAGAACAGAGCATCGGCAGAGATAATTTTACGTCTATTTCACTTTGCATCCTCGGCGAGTGGACGCGTTAAGTGCCATCAATAACAGTTCGTTCGTCTTTATCCAGATGCAAAGTTGACCGCTCCTTTGACACGTTTGTCAAACTGGTTACCATCGACTCGCTAATTATCCGTACGCGACCAATTGCACCGGCTCGTTCATTGTTCCCCTTCGATACGACCATTGTCGCTCGTGCATAATACGCGAGCAAGCTTGCCGATCGATGTTACTAAAATTACTAACGCGACCCGATCTCTAACGTGGCACGGACGGCTGTCGTTTTAGAAATCGCGCTAATCTGCGCGTGGGTCACTTAGTCGGAAAGTGAATTATTGACGAGGCTCGTTTTTCGGTTTCCAATTCAATCGGCAGTGGTAAGTCGGATGATGTCAAAGTAGCTAGTTTGACATGATCGTTGCAGTGAAAATTTTGAATAACGTTGGCAATTTAATGTATCGAAAAAAAAAATGAATTTCAACGTATAAAAATGTATGTATTTAATATATATATATATATATATATATATTTAGAAGAAAATCAGAAACATACAAATTTAAGTTTAATACAAATTAATCGGACGAGTGTTCAATGCATAAAAATTGAGAAGAAACGTTATTTTTATGTATGAAATGACAAAACTCCAAATATCGTCACAAAAATGTTTCTCAGGTTTTCCGCAATTACCTGACGTAAAATAACGAGTATTAAATTGAGAGAAGAAAATAGCTTTTTGTGAGAACGAGAATTCTTCAAACTTGATTATCGACTATCCGAACACGACCACTCTAAAATATTTTCTAACGAGGAAACTTCGCCCGAGCACATTAAATGGACTCGTTACACGCCATTCAACCTTGCAACTTTTATGCAAGGAGCATTAATTACTGGGATACTTGTACATCGACTTTGCTCGAGACTGTTGATTAAAGAGCACAGTCTGTGTACTAATAAATCGCCACGGCTCGGGCAAATTATCGAGAAGAAAAAAAAGGAGAAGAAACGGTCGAGACAGAATTTTTTCAAAAGTTTCGTCGTAAAGTACGTATTATGTATGTATATATATATATTTCGCGTAACCCTTTTACTACCCTCAGTCTCGAAGAATAGCCGTAAATTACGCCAACTTGTTCGCCAAGAGCTCCTTCAACCTCTTCGACAAACACGATCCACTCCTCTCGAATTTTCTGTCAAGAAACAATTTTTTAAAGAGGAATATTAAACTTGAGATACTAATATATGTGTGTGTATTAGTATCTTATTTTTATATATATATATATATGGTGCACTGCAATATTCCAATCATAAAAATATGATCGAGTACGTTTAAAGCTGTCTAAAGTGATCAACTATTTTACCAGCAAGTTTATTAACACGAGAAGCCTTTTAAACAGGTTTAAATATACTCACAGTGTTTCCGTGATGAAATCAATTTTCTAAAAAGAAACGTCAAACTTCAAGTAGAATATATCTACTTTCGAATATACAACATGAAAGTATTGCCAGCAAAAGTTTATTAACGGAGAAGCAGTTTCGAACAAATTCAAATTTTCAATTTTCTCAAAAAGAGTATTAAACCGGGAACAACGAGACATCCGAACAACGAGAGCATCACAATAATGAAAGTTCAAATGTGTTGGGAGAACAACTTCGAAACGAGTTGAAACGCGCGCAACGCACTCCAAATACCTCGGAACAAAACGAAATGCAAGGAGACATTTTCTACGGAAGAATAAAGAGAAAAGTGTTTGTACGAAAGATAGAAAAGATTCGCCTCTCGCCGTTTGAATGAAAGATATTTGTTAACGCTCGTCAAACATTCCAGACCTAGAAAAGTTTCCAAGATACAAATCGAAACACCAGAAGGATGAAAAGAAACATCTGTTCAGAAAATCGGAGAATGTCTCATCATTCAAGCTAAAGAGATCAGCGTTTATTAAATACTCTAGATATCTAAGAAAAAAAGAGGCCTAAACAGAATAAATTAATATACGCAAAAAGACACATCTTTTTGCAGAGGAATAAAGAGATACATATTTAGAAAATATTTCAGTGTCTTTGTAAAATCGAATTCGATTCTTAAAATTATATACAACTCGACGTAAACGAAAATTCTTATCAATTCGCCGTTTAAAAGATACTCGTACGTGTTTCATTAAAAAAAAAAAATCTGAGAAACGAATCAACACGCGAGAAGACACTTTGAGAGCAATAAAAAAAAAAAAAAAAAGTAAAAGTGGCCCCCTGAAATAAAATTAACTCCAAGTAAACGATTTAAAGACGCGTCTTCAAGTTCTGGACATTTTCGAAATTTCCAAGGGGAAAAAAAATTGAAAAAGAAGAAGAAGACACCTTCCCTCTTCGCAGAAGGACACGGAGAAATCGGTATTCTGTTGTTTTTCGGCGCGCGTAGTCGCCGCCGCCCCCTCCCTCCCCCCCTCTGCCCACGAGAATAAGCATCGTAAAGATCGGAATTGCTTCTCGGAACGTTCTACGGCCCCGCCAGATGAATCTCTTAAAATATACCCGAAATTCCACGTCCGTCCAATATTTGCACGGACCGGCCGGCCACGGACAGGAAATATATCCGGGAGACGCGAGATGCATCGGGGTTTAAAACTCGCGACTCGAAATCCGTCTGCTCTCCTCCCGAGGGCCATGTGGACTAAGTTTCTATTGTTGGAAGCTCTCCTTTCTTTCATCTTCTTCTTCTTTTCTTTTTTCTTTCCTTCTTTTTCTTCTTTTTCTTTTCTTTTCTTCAACCTCTTCGTCCTCTTTGAGTTTGTTTCGCGGAAAAAAAAACAAAAACACTGCACCCCAGTACGATTCGTCTCACCGAAAGGCCCAAACTGTTCCGACTAAGAAACGAAGACGACGTTTTTTGCCATAAAAGTTTATCGATACGCAAACATTTGAATCGATACGAAACAAATTACAGGCGCGATCGCTCAGTATCAGACAACGTCCCCTACGCCCCCTCGCGAATCACGTGACCCAAATTAACCAATCGCTAATTTTCGTTGCATCAGCGTTTCGTTGCACCTAAAGAGGCCCGATTTTCTGGGTTACCCCCGCTAAAATCACTTTCAGTGATAAAGAAAAATGAGAATTCCCTCGGAGAAGGGCGTCCGAAGAAAAGCTGTTCTCTCGAGGGGAGAATAGGGGAGAAAAGGGGAGCGTGATTTTTAGGATACGTTTCAAGAGGGCTGTTTCACGGGATTCTTTTTAACACAGGTAGCTTGCTCCAAGCTCGTGTCGAGCTATCATCGATGTCTCCGGGTGTTGTCGAGAGGTTTCGCGAAGGAGCAATTGGATAAGATCGATCGAATTCGATTTAGTCATCCGTTGGCAATGTTGGGATGTTTTTAGTTGAATTTTTGTGGACGTGCTTGGATGTCTTATTTTTATACGATAATTTTGATTATTATTATACGTTTATTAAAATTGAAACGAACCGATAATAATTAATCAATAAAATTCGAACTGTTCCAAAATTCTCCGAAACGACCAAAAATAATTCTCTTTAATATTATATAACACTCAAAATCATTTACTATTTAATAAATGACCTACTGAAATCACCTGGAAATCTAATAAAATTCCAATCTCTTTCATCCCATTATAACCATTTATAAACCAAAAACGTGATTTTAACAAATTTAACAAATAAAATTTCAATTCACACAAGTCGGAATTCCTCATTTACGAGATTATGACTGAACGTTTTATACCGCGGCTATTTGGCGGAGCACCAAGGGTTGTGCTCTAAACCAACCAACAATACCAAACATTACGCAACAAACATACCACAAACGTTGTCAAACCCCCTCCCTCAAAAGAAAACAAAAAAAAAGAAAAAAAGAAGAAGAAGAAGAAACACAACTCGTCGCGAAAAACAAAAAATGACAATCAGCGGAGGAGGAATCCTCGGTTCGTCACTTTTTCCCCTCAAGGTCGGAAATCGGCCCGACTCTTTGTCCCTCCTCCATCTCATCTGGTTCCCCTGGTCAGCAACGACTTTTGCTTTCCTCCTCTTTTACTCCTTTCCCTTTGTTCTTTCCTCCTCTCGCGCTGCTCTTCTCTCCTCTTCATTCTCTCTCCCTCTCTCTTTTTCACATTTCGACTGGCTGCTCCGCGGGGCGTACCACCGCGGGTGTGTGTTGCGTGTTTGAATGTCAATGACGGCCGCGGCTCGTGTGTTTATCGGCGGAGATTCGGCAGCCTTGGCAGGCGCTAAAATTCTCACTTTCGGTCTCGTTGAGGTCGGCCCGTCTGCCCGCGCCGAAATCCCGGACACTGATTCACCAAATTGGGACTCGTGCAGAACCCGCGGAGCCACGGATCTGGGCTAACCAATGACACACACGCCAGTCCTCTTCTTCTTCTTCTTCTTCTTCTTCTTCGCGAGATCTCCCTCTCCCCTTTTCTTCTTTAGGTGAAAATTGCTTCGAATTTATCTCGTCGCTGTGATGACTGTTCCGACGCTGGGGGAGGAAGATTGACCATCGTTGAGATGCTTGACGGGGGAGGAAAGTGAATGGAAATTTGACGTAAGAGCGTCCTTCTCTGCACGTATTTAATATCGTGAATATTTTGTAACAGAGTTATATGGAGCTACGTTATTCTACAATATAGTACAATAATAATATTATAATAACAATAATATATCATGACATGATATTACTCTGTAATGTGCATTTATATCTGTTACGTTGTTCGATAATGTGTTTCATCAACAAATATATTTCACACACATCTATAGCAGTCTTGATTGAAAGTTGAAAAGCAAATGCAACTTAATAAAAAGACTTGGATTAATGTCGTTCTTTTCATGATTAATTTAGTTTCGCGAGCAGTTTCAGAGATCAGCACAACGCATCGTCGGGGAATTGTTGGTCGATGGTTCTGACGAACGAAAAAAGAACGAAGCGAAAAATGACACTCGGTTTCTGTGTACACTGGCGGGCCTCGCCGTTTACTCAACTATTCAGCGGGAAGACAGCAAACCTAGGTGATAAACGGCCACTTTGGGATAGGTCAATCAGAGACGCGGGAGATTTTATCGGCGCAAACTTTGCGCCACCGCTCGAAAATAAATGCTGCACGCACCACGTCGATACGCGTAACGCGTCACGCTCGGCGGCAACGAGCAACAACCAGAGCTCCGAGCATTGTTTATTCTTTACATCGATTGCTATTTCTTTCTTTCTTCTTTTTCTTTTTGAGAAGGTTTGGAAATTTTTGCGATTTGGAGAAACTCGTATTTACATTCTTATTTGCGAGCGTAACTCGCTGTGTCTTCGTTTGGAAATTTGCGTGCTGCAGGTGTTTCGTGACACGAGATTTTGAAAAGAAACAAGACGAAAACGAAAAAATTGAAACTTATTATTACTGTGTTCATTCGTGTAAATCGAAATAGCGCGAAACTAGCTCGACGTCCCACGATTTCAACTCGATTTCATCGCCGATTTCGATAAATGGAAATAAACGGATTCACTGCGGAATCAACACTCGACTGAAAACAACAAAACAGAAATCCTTCGTTTTGTTTGAAACAAAGAAGACAATTTTCTTTCTTTCGAGATCGTAACTGTATCTGCGTTTGCAAATTGTAACTGTGCGAACCTTTCCAAAAATTCCCCGCGACGCAGAGGATGCGTTGCATCCTCGCGAAAAAATATTCTCTCTCTCTCGTTCTCTTCTTTTTTCTCCTCGCCGTTTCTTTCTCGCGAAGTTTAGAACACGCAAAAAGTCGTGGATCTCTGTTTTACGAAGAGGCGAGCCGTCCGACGTCCGAGGCTGGATTTTATTAGTTCCTCGGCAAGGTTATCGATAGAAACGTGCCCCCTCGCGCCCGGGACAGATAGCGAGAATAAAACGCGCGCGTGTGAAACAATGTAATTCAGCCGGGGCGCTCGATACGATATCGGCGAGTCCAACGAAAAGCGAAGGTTGAAGATAACATCGACGACGGGAATTGCTGAAACGCTCTTTTGAAATTTTCAGACCGAACGTGACCACCGAACGACCGCGATATCGGCGAGGGGAACACCTACGAGCTTCCTTCTGCGAAATAACTATAACACGATGCCATTGCTACGAATTCCTCGTTGAAATCGCGGATTTCTTGAACGGAAAGCTATTTCGCTCTCTGCGAAATTAATTCGTTTGGCGAGCAATGATTTATCCTCAAGTAGCTGATTAATCATCGATGATTAACTTGTAAAATTTGCGAGGTTGTCAGAGATGAAATTGAAGAACTGATGATGCGACGAGCGAAAGAAGATCCTATTTATATTACATGTTTCAGTGAATATCGTTCGAGCCTCTGAAAGTAACATTGGTAATGTAGAAAAGTTCTATGGGAAAACGCGAGCTTGTATTTATTTATATATATTTTGTTAAAAACCATTCGAGTCTTTAAAAATATTGTCATAAATATATAAAATTCCCAATTGATCATTTTGACTCTGGTAGTTCCAGCATGGCAACACGAGCTTCTATTTCCAGTCTTACGTAGACCTTCCTAGGGTACGGACGTGGCCGTTCGAGGCGCAGGAGTGCAAACCGACCCAGGCACACTTGGGTGAATACATAGCAGTGAAAGTGAAAAAGAAAAAAAAAAAGAGGAAAAGAAGAGAAAAGCACAACAACAAAACGGAGGACGACGACAAAAAGGTCGTCCTCAACGACGAAAAAGTCAAAAAACGACGAAAAACAAAAAGAAGACACAGCACAGAATAAAAAAACAATAAAAGAAACGTACAAAGTAACAGCAACAACAAGAACAAGGCAGCATGACACTGAATTAGAAAGGAAAATCAGACAAATATTAAAACAAAAGATTGAACCAGACCCCAAACAGCGAAGAAACCAAAAAATGGAAAACCTAGAAAAGCGCATGGAGGAAATTATAAAACTCCACAATGGACATGGAAGAAAAAAACACACAGCCGTGGATCACCATCCCACCACCAAAAAAAAACGAGAAAATAAATCAAAGGACAACCAACCTGCAGAAAAACCAAGGGCCAGTAAAAAACCACCAACATCACACCAGCCGCCAAAACACCTAGTAATCAACAATAAAGGTAAACCACAATCACAACTCGATACACTACCGAACAGAAATAATGACAACACAAACAGAGAAAACCCCCACCGATAATTCTACATAAGAAGAATAAACAACAACAAAGAAATACTACAAACAGAATATCGTTAGATGATTGCAAAAGTAGCGAGCGAGACACCTGAGCTAAACAAAATTCAATACTTCTCATACACACCAAAAACAGAAAAACAAAAGATCTGGAAGGCTAAACAAAAAAAACATCGAAAACATAAAATTCACAACAAAAAATCAATAGCAGAAAACAGATCGCTCTCCATATACATAGTACGAATAACACCAAACAGCAACATAAACAATCTGAAACAAATCAAAACAATACTCCACGCTTACATAAGATGGGAAAAAATCGCAAAGAAAGACCGGACACACAGCCACCAATTGCAACCTAGAGTACCGTTGCGTGAAATGCAACCAGGGGAATGCCCTCGCAGTAGGCAATCCCAACCAAACACACAACCATGTTGCATCAATTGCAAAAGCTTCGGACATCCCTGCCTCGTACAGAGGACGTCCAAAACTTAATGAAACAAATAGATAAAGTCGAAGAAAAAAAAGCAGCACGAAATCAAAAATAAATTCATAGAAAAAGGAATATCGTTCAGCGATATCGTAGCAAGAACAAAAACAACAGAAACAGACACACACGCCATTCCAACTCAACAAAATAGGCGACGTAACGAATTTGAAGAACCTACGGCGAAACGGTCGAGATCTTTCTCTCGAGAAGAACGAAAATCGTCGGATTCGGAGGAAATCCTCGTTAGATGTTCCAAAGAGGTCGTTTCTCGATCCACAAATTCGTTCTCGACCTTTGCCAATGATTTTTCCCAAAAAAAATACACCCGAGACCCGAGGATATTTTCCGACGAGGAAAGAATTTTACCGAGAGTTTCCCAGAGAACTTTGTACACGTAGAGGGAAAATTTCTCTCAAAATTTCGTCTGGAGTCAATCGGTGTGCTCGATCGAACCGAGTTGGAGCAAGTCTCGAGGAAATCATCTTATATCGCCGCGGCCGGATATAAGATAAAACCTAAAGTAGCGTGACGTGGACCCGTTGGTCCTTCTTTTGCCTCTTCTCCCCCCTCCCTTTCTCTCTCTCTCTTGCGTCCGTTCGTTTATGCCATCGCCAAGGTTGCGTATTTCGTGCGACCATGCCCAAAGCCACGTCGTGTATATGCAAAGCAAACGCAAGGTCGTCTCTCTTTCGTCATGCGCGAACGCGCTATCAGATAGTATTTAACCCGAAAAACAAAGTTTTGGTTTGTTTATTGGCAAAAGTCTTTTGACTTTAGAAGATCTTGCGATATTATAATTTAAGTTGTGGAGCATAAATGTGGGGTTGAAACGCTGAAGCGAGGATGAAGTTGAAGTGCTCATCTGGTTGAGTATTAAAATGTCGGTAGATTGAAATGTTGAAACGCGTTGGGAAAATTTGAAGGATAGAGTGTTGGAGCATCAAATAACATTGGAGTATAGAATGTTGAATAATGGAATGTTGTAACAGAAATGGCAGAGTGACTGAGACATTGAAACACTGAGAACAATAGAACGTTGACTATTGAAAGACTGGAAATATTAAATTAGTGTTGAATTAAAAAGTTAACATATTACTGTGCTAGTGGAATCTCGTTAGCGAAATACTGACAATACTGGAACATTAAAATATCGAAACGTTGAGACGTCGACTAATAAAATAAAAATGTTTTAGTTAATATTGAAGTGTTAAAGGAGTGTCGATGGAGTGAAAAATCTAAAATATTGCGAAATCGAGATATTACGATAAATATCGAAGCGTTGGAAAATTGAGAATACGTTAGAGCACAAGTAAAAACTGAACTACTAAACGGGGGATTTTTGAAAAATTGACAATCCTCGAGTATCGATTGATAAAGTACCATACATCTGCCTCCAAATATACGGACGTTAATCCACTCTCGAAATTACCTGCTCTGATTAAATCTAATCCGAGTTCCAAACCAAATTTCCGTCACCGACGGTGTAGCAACAGCCTAGCGGTTCGTCAACGTTATATGAATAATTCACGACGAGGAGGATCCGACAGACGAGGCTCGCGCCGAAACGTTGGACCGCGCCACGGTTTTCCACGATATCTGTCGCTCTCTCGAACTTTTGGCACCGCGTTCTGGATTCGTCGAGTTCGACGGAAGCCGTCAAAATTGGCCAACGTGCCTCTTTCTTTTTCTTTTTTTCTTTCTTTCGCTCGCGATTCCAATAACGTTCGGAGACTTCAAAGCGCGAGACTCGAGAGACGCTTGTTTAAATCATTCATAAATCCTGCGAGAACGAATCTGTCCAACACGCGTACGGACACAAAAGCTCGAGGAACGAGAGAAGAGAGAGAGAGGAGAGACGGTTTTTCTTTCGATTTGCTCGTCGCAGGAGGAGATAAATCAAAATTTATCTCGCAGCAAGAACGAAACTGGCACCACGTGCAGGCCTTCTTACGCGAACTACAAATTGCAATCTTCTTCCTTTCTTTTTTTTTTTTTTTTTTTTCATCAGTAACGCACTGAAAAGTTCTTGGAACACAGTTCTATTTCTGATGCTACGGTGTAATTAATATTTGTACAGTATCTTCATTTTATCACTGAAAGTGATTTTAGAAAATCGGGCCTCTTCAGGTGCAACGCTGATGCAACGAAAATTAGCGATTGGTCGATTTGGGTCACGTGATTCGCGAGGGGGCGTGGGGTAGACCTCGAGTAGGAGTGGCGATCGCGCCTGTAATTTGTTTTCTATCGATTCAAATGTTTGCGTATCGATAAAATTTTATGGCAAAAAAGTCCTATTCATTTCCTAGTCAGAACAGTTTTTTGTCATTGCAAATGTATCTTAAAATAAAATTGACAACACTGGAATGACTGAAATGGTACTTTTACAAAGTTATTACATCTATTCGTTGTTGTTTTATAAAATCATCATGCCTTGATATTTTCAATTTCGAATCGAATTGGAATAGTTAAGAACAATTGTTTAATTAATCGAGTTCTGTAATATTTAAATTTTTATCGTCAAATTAAAATTTCTCTCTCTCTCTCTCTTTGTTTTTACTGTTGGTATTTTTCTAGGATCAATAACTCTTGATTTGTTAACTCGAAATCGGAATTCTCCTAATTTTTGAGACATGTCCTACAGCGTGTTCCACGGCACATGTACAAGTAAGTCCCGAGACTTATCGGCAAGAGGATGTATCGGCAAGATCTCTGGACTCCGGATGAAAGAGAGAGAGAGAGAGAGAAGAGATCAGAGGAGGATTCTGCGCGTTGAAACGCAGACGAACACCTTGCGTTCCAACAGCACCGAGAGGCCGCTGTAAATGTTCAACCTTGAACGGTATTTATCGACCCGTTCTGCATACTAGATTCGCGAATAAGCTGATTCATTATAAGCGATCTCGCGTTTTCATTCATCCGCCGTTTCACGGATGAGAGAACGACGAATCGTCTTCCGAGAAATTCCTTCTCCTTTTTTTTTAATGGACGATGATCTAACAATCGTGTCACGTTGCATTGACTTTTTTTTCCCCATTTTTTTCGATTCTTTTCTTTTCTTTTCTTTTTCTCGTGCCATTGTATTATATATGTTTGCGGTTCGCTTACTTGAGTTCGCACTGTAGAGAGAATTTCAGAAAAATTGGAGAACTGCAGAGAATCGGAGGGAATTGTTTTTACAGATCGATAGACTCGTCCAGCCTATTATTCTATTATTTGTTAACTGCACCGTTATTCCACGCTTACTTATTTGTTAATATCGCCAATTTGTTAAATCGTAATGTTCGACGAGATTTAAGACTCGATTTTCCCGAGTCCCCGAGCGTCGATCTACGTTTCTTTCGTCGACGTAACAACGTAACGCTATTGATTGAATCTCCTTCTTCGAACAGATACACAGCACGAAACATATGTGCATCGTGTATAGAAGAACACGCGAAACAGGTCAGCCATAAAATATCCGTTGCCATGCATAAAGCACGACGTAAAGCAAACGTGGCGTTGGGTTTCTGTGAAAGTTTCCAATCCAAATTCCAGCGCGATCCGTCCGAGATGCAAAAATGAGAGGAAAAAGAAAAAAAGAAAAAATTCGATCATTTTTAGCATTTAACGTCTGGACATCAGGTTCTAGCACCTCGTGCCGCTGACCTGGTCAGGTAAATAATCAGCCTTTTTTCCTGGAAGCAACGTTCACGACGAGTTGCTATGCAGCTCGGCCGCGTTCAACAAACTGCTGTTTGACGTTCACCGATCAACCCTCGTGGCTACCCTCTCTCTCTCTCTCTCTCTCTCTCTTTTTCCCTGCAAAATTGAATTTTTTCCCTGTTTTGCTTCGCAGCGACGTCGACGTCGAAAAATAATCAACACCAAACGATCAAAATGACTAGTTTGCAATTTTGTCGGATTTAAAAATGTGTTTTCTCTTTCAGAGATTTTAATGATTGCGTTTTTTAATTACTCCGGTTCGATTTTTAGACTTCGGCGTCAATCAGCAGAATATGCAGAATATGAAGTTTTTCGTAATTTAATTACGCGAAATTGGCAAAATTCGGTCGCTCGTTTCTTTTCTCTTTTTTCATTCCCATTCTGTTTCGAGTTTATTAAATTGTAATCATTTTTTGGTGAAATATCCCTCAGAGAGAGGGATTTTTGGCAATTGCAATTTTGCAGAATTTTTATTCCTCCTAAAATTGGATAAATTACAGCGGCAAAAACGAAAAAATTTCCGAAGAATAATTATCATCTCGAATGAGATGACGCTTGCTTCTTGAGTTTCGAGTATATTTGAGAAACAGAAGTGTTTGTAATTGTTTTTAATAAATTTACTTCGCAAAAACTGACACGACGAAGCAACGAGAACAAAAAAAAAAAGAAAAAAAGAAAAGGAAAAAATTCCTTTATCGGACAGTATGCACAGATTCACAAATTCCTTTGCTGGGAGCTATGTAAGCTCGCAAATTCTTCTACGAGAGAGAGCAAAAATATTTTACAAATTCTTTTTCCACCGAAAACGTTGAAAACTGAAAAAATTTCCGTGCATTCAAAAATGAAATCGTCGGCAAATAATAATAAATTAATATCCAGAGTGTGTAATAGTTGACACGAGAGAGCTCGAATAAGGGTTGAAAGATTCCACTGGAATACCATGTCGCTGAAATATTTCCCAATATCTCCTTTTTTACAGGACAAAAAGAGGTCACACAGAGTGGATAGAATATTCGACGTTATCAATATAACAAACTATGATTATACCAATAGCCGAGCTCTGTTAATACAAATACAAACAATTTCTTCTTCTTCGTTCGTGGAAATTACTGACCTATCTAATCCCACAAAACAACAAAATTCTCGACTGCTCGATGAACAAACTCTCAGTGCTTCGATTCAATTATTTGAATCTCACAAAAAAAGAATAATGCGAATAACATAAAAACTTTATCCGCGAAAAGTGTCTTTAACGCTGGAACTGCCGAAATGATCAATTTATCATTACGGAAATTTTATATATTTATTTGTGACAGTGTAATTATTCAGAAAGTTTGTAACAGAAGCTTGTGTTCTTTATTGTATCGTCAACTTGATTTCTTCGTTACAAATATACTTTGTCTAGCGTCAAAGTGACAATAAGAAATTCGAAATTAACCAGGCACACGATTCAAGACGATCTTTCGAAATTAGATAATTGGCATAACGCTGCGAATCAATTTTCCGCGACCTTTTTAATCTCGTTGGCCGTTCAATCGCCGTTGGCCATTAAAAAAAAAAAGCAGGCCGATCGTCGTCCATTTCGGAAACTGTGAAAAATCGCGCGCAATTTGTTCGACGATGTCGCGAGCATCGTAACGTCTTGAACGACCGTGCGTTTCCGTCCATTCGTTTCGACGAGACGACTGATGCAAATGGTGGGAAAAAAAAATCAATTTGTTGGCTATCGACTTACTCGTTATCGAACGATGAAGACGTCGTGACGCGTGGAATTCTTACCTGAAACACGAGAAAAAAAGGGACGACTGGTTAATAGAGCTCGTAGGTGTGTCAGGAATTTTGATTTTGATTTTACCTCAAAGGGAAAGAAACAACGGAGATAAAAACGAGAGAGAGGTCGGCGCGCATGGGTATTCGTTGGTTTTTTTCGCAAGCTAGGCAAACATCGTCTCTTGACCATTTTTACACCCGTTGCGCGAGAAAAGACCTTCGTGCACGGACGATTCACGAATTAATTGAGGTCCATTGAGGGACCTCACGCTAAGATTGTTTCATTTATTCGATTTCCAATATATAATATCCATATATATATATATATATATATTTTTTTTTCTACGAAGGGACATTGAAACTGATAAAAATGTGAGAAATTATCTTTTTTCTTTTCCGTGGCATTAGTTGAGCGTTTTCACGCAGTTTTCAAACGTTCAATCTCGGGAATTTTTTGTTGAATTCGATTTAATGTGACGGAGAATGTGAAACTGAACGAAACGAAACGAAACGTATCCGACATTTTTGCAACGCAACGACGAAATTGCTATCTGCGATATCAGTTTAAATTGATGGGGAGTATAATGTATAATGCAACAGCGATTGCTTGGCACTTTTTCAATATTCATGAAATACTTTGCATTCCTCATAGAACGATATGGCTATTTTTGGTTTATCGGCAGAGTCACTGGGTCGTATAACTTAATAAGAACGTGTGAATGTACCAGATATTCAAGGCTCTCTTGGGATAAGAACGACAATTTCTTTCTATTTTTTTCTTCTTCACTTTCGTTTATTTTTATTACGACGATAAATACTTACGTACTTACGTACTATGTATTAGACACGTTCGTTAGGCACTTTTATACTCTGAAATTTTATTCTGGATCTAAATATACTCGCTGTTCTATATTTCCTCTTCGGTCAAACGTCTTCACTGTATACATAATTTGTATATTTATATTCGTATGTATATAGCTATGTACAAAAACTGCACGACTTGTACCCCAGCACGATTCGTCTCACTGTTCTGACTAGGAAATGAAGAAAAAATTTTACTGATAGAAAACAAATTACAGGCTCGCCACTCCTACTCGAGGTTTACACCACGCCCCCTCGCGAATCACGTGACCCAAATCAACCAATCGCTAATTTTCGTTGCATCAGCGTTGCACCTGAAGAGGTTTTCGCCCGATTTTCTGGGTTACCCACGCTAAAATCACTTTCAGTGATAATTTATATTTATTATATTTTTATATAAACGAAGAATTAGCACAAAGAATTCATAATGCGTTCAGTGAAACGAAAGAAATTCGAAACGTAGTAGATTCAATTTTTGCTAGAGATTTTCTTAAGAGCATACGCGCGTGTGTAGGATATCTTTTCCTCATTTCTCACTCGTAAAATCGACTCTGGCAAGTATGAATATCTCGCTAAAAATATATTGGTTCCGACTAAAGACGAAATCGCCGAAAAACTAGGCGCGCCAATGCTGTAGAAGTTAAGGCCTTCTCCTCGGTAACTCGTAACTCGTAACTTCGCACCGCGTTGCACCTGCTCTTTTCTCCGGGCTTAATTATCGCCGGCGCAACTCCTCTCCGAGAGAAAGAGAGAGAGAGGATTCGCTATTCGCGTGCGCGCTCGCCCCTTTGTGCGATTTGCCGTGGCTCGCTCGCGTTGCAAAATGGTCGATGAGGAACGAGAGCAAGAGAGAGCGGATTTCGAGGAAGTTCGCCGCGGAGAGGCGATGATTGACGAGGCTTTTCGACGAATTACAGGCCGACCCACGCCGATTGTGGGAACCGTGGGCTCGCGGATGCGCGCCGATGGTCGAACGTGGGCCACGCGGCTCGGAAAAGTCCCTTTTCTTCCCTGGTGGTTGCACGCGCGTGGCCGCGAGAGGGAGGAATTGCGTTTCGACGCGAATTATAACTAGACTGCGGACCTTTCCTGGAATTTTATTCCTTTTTTCAGCGAACGTCGTCCGAGAAATGGTACTCGAACGGAAGTTTTCTTCGTCTGTTAAACAGCTGAAAAATGTATTTTCTGTATATATATATATATATATACATATAAACCTAACCTAACCTAAATCTACATATATTACGTATATATAAACGCTACTTGGGTTGTAGTACATTATTGATTACTGATATTTTTTTTATGCAATAACGTAATATATTAATATAAGAATAAAACTGATGTAGTTTTGTAATTTATAACTGTAGTTACAGTTTACAATTGTAATCTACAGTTGCAAAATTTGAGGTTATAGTCTGTCTTTCGTGGTTTGTCAATTACATTTACAGATTGTGTTACAGATTGTGTAAGATACTATTAATAATATATTTAATTTACATTTATATCATATTTATATTAAATCGTTGCATTTAAATATATTAATGAAGTAGTTTATCATATATTACAGTATTAAAAAATTACGTTAAACCGCCAGTATCCGTCCACAACTTTCCCAATGAAAACATCTCCCCGAAAGGAAGAAATAAAAAGGAGAAAAAAAGAACTTCTCGTCAAGCAACTGCTCCGAAAATTTTTCCATGTAGTGCACGTATGGAGAAGACGTGTACACACGTATACAGATGATGGAACCGCGGCACTGGGCTACCTGGATGTACCTGGACCCCAGTGGTCCGCATTCCAAAAGTCAAGGACTCTCTCTCGAACTAATCCGAACGGTCGGAGGCGTCTCTCTTTTCGCCACGTGCCTCTCCTCTCTCCTTCATGCGGTCTCTCTCTCTCGCGCGATTCATCGTCGAATCGCTGCTGCCGGGCCTTTCAGAAAACGCTCGTAGATCATCATCGCGCTCAGAGCCGCAACGATCGTCGATCCATCGGCCTCTCGCAGGACTGATGCCTTTTTTTCGTTTCCTCTTTCTTTTCCTCCTTTGGGTTCTTCTCTCTCTCTCTCTCTCTCTCTCTCTCTCTTATCACTGTTGCCTGGTCTCTTCCTTTTCAAATTAGCTCGATTCCTTTCCATGGCGTTCGTCGCTCGATTTCGAGTCGACGGAAACGGTTATTGGACCAGATCGATCATTTTCTGGCTCAACAAAATTACTTTTCTCTAGTCGATCACGCTCGAAGAAACGTTTCGCAATCGAAACGAGAACGGCACGTTGAGATTTAATAACAGAAGAACAAGGGTGAAAGTAAATTTGAATTTTGACAGTGGCAGGAGCACGTTGATTGGAATATTAATTTCAATTGGACACGTCGCGAATATATACCGCGACGAAAAGTAAGTTTGAGAACTCTGCGACTGCAACGAAGTAACATGATAATCTCCGCTTGAATCGGCACGATTTTCGAGATATAGTTAAGGTTGAAAATTACTAGAAGAAGAAACGGATCGGTCTCTAAATTTATTTTCCATTTGTCTCTTAAGAGCAACGAGTGGCGAAAAATGGTTTCTCCTTGAGCGATGCCTGCACACCGCGTGCAACAGAATTATATAAAATTTCATCGATCCGCTCCGGCAAACTTCTCTCGATCGTGGATGCAACGCGGCGACGAAAAAGCGGTTACGAGGGCCGTTTTCTTTCTTTCTTCGTTTCAGGGCAGTTTACGTAACGCGACAGCACGGGGGAAAAAAACGTCCCCTTTCCGACGAGAAATCGTTCTGCATTGTCACGGAACGTTCGCGATCCGCTTGCGTGCAGATCCGGCGTCCACCACGCGGCGGAACCTTGATTTTCGAGTTTCTTCTTTTGCGCAGCACAGAAGGCGCTCGCGCAAAAATTTCAACCGATAAAGTTTAACCCACAAAGCGTTTAACCCGAGCGATGGTTTATCTTACCGTGTGCTCTAGCTTCTTTGAATTTCTGCGGAATCGCCGAATCAAGGAATCCAGGCGAGTCTATTTTTAATACTAGCCTTGGCATAATAATTCACGATAATAACTTGGAATCCTTCCGTAATTGCCTGAATCGATTGGGATTTTTTCTACTTTATTTTTGTTGCGTCACTAATTTTTTAAGCACTTTATATCGTTGATTCAATTTAATTCATCTCGCGAGTGAAATTTACGATTGACTCAGTAATCCATCTTTTCGGATGAATATTAACTTGGCGAAACAAAAAGTTTGTCGAGTTAACTAATAACGACTCTACAGTGACTGATGTTATTTTAAAAATTGCAGGAAATGCAACGTTCTGTAGGAACCAAATGACTGACCTAGATTCAATTTAACCACAGCGTGACTCGAATAATTTTATTAATTTAACAGTTTATATATCGCGTTATCCAAGTAAACCAGTGTGTCACATCAGAGCTATTTCTATGCTTAAATAGAGCTTTTGTGCTTTTTAAAAATGAAGTCAATTTTCGACATTGTCGATAGAATGAACAAGTAAACCTATTAATTCAAAAGAGCGCGTTGTTGTTCTTTGCGATGACAATTTCTTCGTGATGACAAAACTTCATTTATCATTTATATGTTAAGGGTTGCTTTCACCCCTTCGATATTTAATGTAATAATAAAAGCAACAACTAATTAGTCCAACGATCACACTGACCAATCTCGTAAATTAAAAAACAAGAGAAGAAGGACAATTTCAATGGGACAAAAGTTCCCTGCTGTAAATCATCGTCCAGCTTCCAAAGAAACTGAACACCAAACTTCTACAAACACTAGAAACAACAACAACCACGAAGATTCGATTCGCGTGCGCGACGCGGCAATGCAATCAAGGGCACGCGCGTGGAATATTTTGTTAAAGAGACGTTTGTTAAGGAAAAAAAAAAAAAAAGAAAAAAATCGGCGAGCGACAGTGGAGAGATATTCTTTCTCGTTACTCTGATGGAAAAAATTTCCATACTTTGCCGGGCAGAGGAGGAGGGAGGGGGAGAGACGTCCTTGGGCGCACAGAACGAGCACACAAACTGTGCGCGCGCGCGCGCTGGCAAAAATTCGAACGACCTAGGCGAAGGTTGAACGAAACGATGCCTCCAGAGAGAAAACGGGATACTGCTATTCTCTTTCGAGCAACTACGAGCCACTTCCGACACTGTGACACCGAAGGACGACGCGAGAAGTATCGAGGACCCGTTAGGTTAGCTCAGCGAGCCACCAGTCTCTCCCCTCGTCCGATTTCGTTCTTTTATATCTCCTTCTACGTATCCCCAAGTAGTTTACAGTAGCGGGAACATAATCGGCCATTCGAACGATTAGTAACTGTTACACCGAGCTAATCATTTTTCATTAACAGTAAGACTCGATATCTTTCATTGTAATCAATGAAACGGAAGTTTAGCTGCGCATTACAAATTATAAATACCAACGAACGTGTCGTAATTGTTTCTTTTTTCATTGTTAAGATCGTTAGACGGAACAGTTTGGTTTATATCGTCGTGATTTTCAGTCCTTTCACTGATCTCGACGAGGTGGCTTGCTTGCATTGCTATACGAGTACAATGTACATGGCAAGGGTATAACACTCTTTATTTTTAACAATCGATATTCGCTCAAACTGAACTGTCGTTTAATTTTTCTGATTTTGAAACAAAAGTAGCGTTTCTAAGAGTTCGTCAGTACGGGAATGTACTGCATTTTATGTCACGGCGTGTACGAGTTTACTTTCAACGCGAATATTCGAGATTCTTTGCAAGATGGTACGAATACGTCGGAATGCAGCTTAATAAGGAAATCGTGCAAACCGGTGTTGCAATGGCGGAGTGGGAGCGGATGAGCCAAGTGAATGTCGGAATGTGAAAATAAATCTTCGATCGACGAGAAATTTGGTGAAGAAGAAACGGTTGAAGAAAATCTGGATGAACGTAACGAGAGATGAGACGATAGTTTCTTAACCCTTTACGCACTGTGGACTATAGACGCACGTGCACCGATACGAGCCTTTATCTACTCCTTATCACATTTCACATTGCAAAAGTAACGACACAAATATGACACGCGTGACATCTAACTGACATCGTGCGATGCATGAAACATTGCACAGTGGCGATCATAGCAAATTGCGTCCTATACGGTGTTTTGAACTTCGACGTGAGGTTAAAGCAACAGACATTCTCAAAATTCTTCTTACAAGACCATTGTTCCACTTGTAACGACAGATTACGTTGCTTTTGAAATTTACTTATCCATTTATTCCATGATTTGTCTTGGAACTGGATTGACATAATTGCGACAGTTGAGTGTCTCGCTGTAGTGTCAGTCAGTGAAATTTCAAAATGTACAATGTATAGTTTGGCAAATACTCACGAGTATTTTAAAATTAATTACACTCAAAGATGAACAATTTGCCGACACATTTCTGTCGCAAAATACATAAAATAAACATTATCAGAGATATGCAAACTCTTGACTAACGGTTCCTCACGCCTAACTTAAATCAAATTCCTGCACTGTTTGCCGATCTCCTGATTCCTTGACCAAATACCATTCAACGGCTGTCATAGATATTTCTTTTCAAACGGTGCGCCCTGCTGTTCAAATTTCACACACAGTTTCAAAATTCCATCGTAGGTACTCGGGACGGAACGGGTCCTCGCGTTCCAAATAACTCCTCGATCCCTTCTAACGTTCTCCGAACGTTTGTTGTTCACACCTGGGCAACGTGACCGATGGTCGTTCACACCAAACAGACGAAAGGTTCGATCGCTCTTACAGTAAACACAGCCGCGATTCCGAGTTATCGAATTAAGGGCGAAGGGGCCCTTTTCTCTTCCGTAAGAAAATCTTCGATGCTCGCAGTAAAATTGAAGAGTTTCGACGAAATTTAATCATAAGTTTTATTTTACTTCGATGAACAACGCACGATTATACGCACATTGCGTGACCTTTTGTAATGAAAAATTTCCATTCAAAGGAATTACGCAACAAAGAAAAACCACGAACGGAACGCCCCAATTTGTAGAGGAAACTGCGCTGATTTTTCACCCTCGATCGAACCACCCCTCTCGAGCGTCGTCGATCGTCGATTTCTGCGATCGATTAGAAGCGGAGAGCCGGGGTGGGGAGGAAAAAATCAGCGTACGTTCAACGACCGAGTTCGAGCCGTTAAAGAGCAACAGGTTTCGCTGCTCTCTAAACGAGCGAGCGAGCGAGCGAGCGAGCAGCAGAGCCGCGAGAATCAAGAGAGCCGCGTGACGTATGCACCTACTCTCTATACATGCACACACACGCTGCGGTCGTATATCTTTCTCTGCTCTCGAAGGCCTGGCCGCGAACGCGGATAAAAGGCGAGAATAAAGTCGAAAGGCATTCACCCTTGGTGAAAGTAGTTCTCCGATCGATGTCGCCGGCGCGTTACACGCGCCAGCGCGCGGCACGCGGCGGCCAAGCTCCCCATAGAGCTTCTGCGTACACTTCGGCTTTCACGCCGATTCGGTTTTCCAATACCTTCTCGATCTCGGTCTTTTCACCCGACTTGCTCGTTCGTAACTTTTCGTAACTGTGTCGTGTCATTTCGAAATCTACCAATTTTTCGTCCGTCTGTTTTTCTCTTGCAAATCTCTGGGAAATTTGAAAAAAAAACGCATTTTGGAAATCTGAAGAGACGAGAATGCGTGTGGAACAAAATGTGGAAGTAAGAGTGTGCTGTTTGGATTCTACGCAAATACTTATATTTAAGGAAATATACAGAATACACGTATTATTGATTCTAAAAGTCGAAATTCTTAAAGTGAACTCACAGTTGTTTACATCCAGAGAATCGTCGATTTAAGAGATTACGTCAATTTCGATTTCAATAACGTATGCGTAGGTCTTAATGTCGTTCTCGTGACGAAACTCACGAGGGATCCGATTTTCAACAAGATTTTAGTAAGAACGTCAATGTTCCTAATGGAATTAATTTTCGACAAAGCTCACGAGCTTTTATTCCGACCTGTCGCTCGTACAACGTCCGAGAACGTAGAAAGTTAAAAGAAAAGAAAAAGAAGAAGATCGTCCACAGTTAACGATTCCAATTCTGAAATTCCCACCGTGACGACAAAAAGATTATAAAATTATAAAATGAAAAGTTGCAATATAAAGGAGAGTTGTTTCGCTGTTAATTTTTGGAAACGTGTCGAACTTTTTAACAAATTTTTTCGAGAAAAAATGTTAAATTTTAAGTTTCGACTCTTTTTCCGGGACAAATTGTTGCTAAGCGAAAAGCTAACGACTTTCTAATTGCGCGCGGTCGGCGAAAATTTCGGCAAAAATCGTGGCAAGAACGCGGTTTTTCCGCGGTGCGGCGAAACGAAACGAAAAACAGAGTTAATGGCGCGGGCGCATAATAAGCGAGGAGTAGAAAATTAAACGGAGGCTAACTACTCGTATGACTAACGGTCGTAGCGAGACTGTTAGACGGAGGAGCCACGGGCCTTCCAAGAGTCCAACGAGGTCGTCGACCCGTCGCGCGCAAGTTCGTACATTAACGTTCGCGTTTCGTGAACTTCCGAGAGCAGCTCCCTATCGAGTTCCCCGTTCCTTCTTGCCTTCGATACGGCGTTATCGAACTTTCCATAAATACGCGATGCACGTTCGCGGCTCGCTTCACTCGCGTTCGCGCGGCGTTTCAGAATTTTCTGAAATTCTGTGATCGATGAGCGAAACTTTGATCAAATTTGATCGAAAAATTCTAAATTTGTTAAGTTTCGAGCGACGAAATTCGAGGGACGCGTTTTAAATTTTAAAGAAGAAGAAGAAGAAGAAGCGGAAGGATATTTCTTTCTATCTTTTCTGGTCTTTTATTTTTTGCAACAATTAACTCCAAATTGTTGGAATGAAACGAGGAATTTATCTGGGTCGTTCAAATTTGCAACGAACGTTTCAGAAATATATATATATATATATATTTCGATCGCTCTAAAATCCCCAACGTGGAATCGATACGCTTGGAAATTACTTAAATCAAATTGCCATCTATATTAAAATAGTAAAATTTACTTTATCTGGACTTGAAGACCGATTCACGTTGCAGAGAGTTACAAAATATTAATTGATCGATACGGATCGATACGGTAATTGAAACTGCGGAAAAATTGTTAGTTCAGAGAAGATTGTTCGAGTCCGACTATGGTCGGAAAGAAAGAAGGAAATTGAGAATTTCCAAGTTTGGAGACGTCAAATTTAAATCGCCAACGTCTCCAAGTCTCGAGTTTCAAGATTTCAGATTTTCTCGAACTTCGAACTTCGGGTTTCGAAATTCTCGAGCCCGGGGTCTCTCCGACGTCCCAAAAAGTCAAATTTAAATCTCCGAGGTCTCGAGATCTTCGAGATTACCTCTTCAAATTTAAATCTCCGAAAGCTTTTCTCAAATTTCGAGATCCTGGATCTTCTCGAACACGTTTGGGCCCGGTTAGACCTTCCGTTCTGAATTCGGAATTCTGAAGATTGCATAAACTTTCCCGCGACCGAAAATACACGGGCGCGCGAACCGAATCGAAGTGCGCGCGGTTTTCGCGACGCAGCGCGAAGAGCTTTCCTTCCCGGAACGGTCGGCCGCGAGAGTGAGAGTCCGCTCGTCTCTCGTTCGAGTGTTGATACTAATTTCACTAAGTATCCGCCGTCTAATGAAATGAACGCGACTGCTGCGGCTCCAACTTGGTCGTCGCGTCGGGGTCACCGACCCGTTAGAGTTTAAAGTTTACCGCTCGCGCGCGTGTGTGTGTGTGTGTGTGTGTGTGTGTGAGTGTTTGCTCTTTCTCTCTCTCTCTCTCTCTCTCTCTCTGTGTCTGAGGTTCAATAGTCATTGGCGTTAGGCCGGACAGCGAGCGGACAGCGAGCGACGCTTACATTGTTACCAGCCGCCGGGGGCCGGAGCGATCTGAATTTCAAAACCGGAATAAATGTGTAATTGCCGCGATCCGAGTGACGGAGACGAGCCAACGCGGACGTGCCGTTGGTTCCGAAGATTCCAAATGCAGTTGGTCGTTGGAGTACAATTATATTCCAGTTGCGTGATTACTAAGATTCTGATAACTAACTCCATTTGGAATCTTCTTCCTGTCGAAAATAATACTGTTGTTATAACATAATTAATTGTTAGAATATGTGTAATAATTACACAACTGGAACGTAATTATGTTCCAAGTAACTTCTACCTTTTTCCTATCGAACCTCCGCATGAAAACAACGTTATCGTTATAATTGGTCGTTGGAATAAGTACGTTAATTAGTCACCAGATGTGTAACAATTATACAACTAGAATGTAATTATGTTCTAACAACTAATTCCATTTGGAATCTTCTACCTTTTTCCTATCGAACCTCCGTATGAAAACAACATTATCGTTGTGATATAATTAGTCGTTGGAACAAGTATGTTACAGCGTAATTGGTTATCAGATATGTAACAATTGTACAACTAAAATATAATTATGTTTCAATAACTAACTCCATTTGGAATCTTGGAAATTCGTCTCTTGTATACGATATTATTATTATTATAGTATAACTGGTTATGATAGTAGCAAAATAATGTTACTGTCATAGTACAATCAGTTATCAGTATCATCACAGTTACGTGGTATAATTAGTTGTTGGAATAAAAGTAACAAAGAACTGAGGGGGGCATTCGTGTGGGGCAAAAATGAACGTACGTACATTGCCAAGCACGAAGAACGTGTAACCAAGATTACTCGAGACTGTGATAAAGCCTATCGGTGGTGCGGTCGAGTGAATATCTTGCACTCGGTTCAATTTCTATTTCTTGTATCAACTTATATAACTCTCTTGTACACGATCGTGCCACGTTATCCATAACAACGCGGTCGTTTCTACTTTTCGTGCGTGTAAATTTCATGCAGTTTATGTAAGAAACTGCAATCAGTTAATTGTTACGTAACCTAGCTGATCTTAATTGATCTTTACATTACGTTCATCGCATATTCGTAAACAACACGAAGATCAGTTACAACTTTGTGCTCTGATCAATCATGACAACGACGACGAACTTGATTTACTTGATTTACCAATACTGAACCAAATTCCCGTGACAAAAGCTTGAAAAAAATTTTTTTTTTTTAAATTAATTGACGCTATATTGCTGATCAAAAAGAAAAAAAATTTCGAAGAGACGTTGAAGTGGAAAGAAAAACTTTGCGACAATAAAGCAGAGTACAGAGGCTTTTGTTTATCTTGCGAAAAATCATTCGTTTTCACGCCTGTAAAAATTTCAAAATTTCAAACATTACAAGTTCCGATCTCACTTTGGTATTATCATACCAGTGTTAAAGAAACAAGACAGATTCGCTACACAGTCGCCCTACGCCGCGATTTAATTGCAAGCCAAGGCAAGGGGGATACAATAATTGATCCATTCGCCAGTGATTCCAGTCATTAGGCGGCGGCTTCGAGTGTTTGAAGGGGTCACTGACCTTCCGCCAGGCAGGTTTTGTTAGCGGCGTTAGAGCGTATCGTTAGGGCACGCATGCCAGTACGATGATTACGTTAAGCTTCTGTTCCATCCAACCGCCTGTCTCGAATTCATTTCTTTTTCTTTCTTCTTCTTCCATCTCGAACGCTCGACGTCGATTCAACTCGATCTGTCCTGATCGTTTACTCTAGATACGACTTCCTGCTCGCAATTTCTGTTCCCGATCGACCAACAACGTAATAGCCGCGAAAAGCTATCGATCTGATCCCTCGTCGCGCATTTCTTTGCACGAAAAATTTTTCTCGACATTTGTGACGTCGAATTTTAAATAATTTAAAAATTTGAATGGTGAATAAGTACCACAGTTTCGCAGTTGCCACAGGTTCTTTCTCGATTTAACGAAAGACTATTGCGTAATGGAGAAACGTAATTTATATACGTCGATCGATAATTTTCTTTTGAAACGTCGATCTTCAACTTAAGGACGTGTTTCCGCGTCGAGAGAGAAGAATATTTATTTACGTTCGGAAGAAGAAGTTCGTCCGAATGTTACGCGAGTAAACGTCACTCCGTCCTTTCGATCTCTGGAACTGACCTCAAGAATCTTTCCGATCTATAACCAAGAAACACTGAAACAACCCGCCGATCGTTCCAGATCTCTAATTTTAAACCACGGTGTTGTCGTCCCCGGCAAAAACACACCGCGGAACAACCTATTAAAAGCCATCGGGCGAAAAAGCCGAGATTCCGCGACGCGAGTCGCCATTAATCATCCGACCACCATCTTCTTTCGTTTGCAAAAGCAGGTTGAAAAAAGAGAAATCGCAGTGAAAAAACGGAACGCGCGGCGCATTCCGATCGTTCCCTCGACCGATCCTCCCGGGTCCTTCCTCCAGAGGCTGCTCCTCTCCTCTTTGACGATTTATGATTTCGTACGATGCCCCCCCAGCCAGCCACTTTTAACGTTTGAGGTTGCGTAACGAGGCCACCGAGGTGTGTGTGTTTCGGGCAAATTCGAGGCGAGAGAATACTAACAGTAACTAACGCCGTGACTCTGTTAGTGACGGAAAGAAACGCGTCGTCGGTGGAACGTCCGAGCCGGCTGATGGAGGTCAGTCACCTTCTCGTTGGAATATTCGAGCAGAAGAGGGTTCATTAGACGGCGGTGCGCGCGACGACGTCGGTATACGCGCCGCCTTAATAATCTTTAAGGAAAACCGGCTGCAGCCAGCGGAATAACAACATCGATCAACGACTCGGTGCAACGACTATAAACGTAGCGATCCCTTCCGGCGAAAATCACTCCGGGAACAAAGTCGGTTCGAAGACGTGTCGGAGTCCATCGAGTATCGACCGAGTCGACGCGATCGTTCGATGGACGATCGCGCGACAATCGAAATTCAGTAGCTCGGAAAAGTCGCGAGTGTTTCGAAATTACTGTTGCATCACATTTTACTTTATTTCGAAGTATTTTAATTCTTGCATTTTGAGTTTTAACTCTTAACGCTCCTGCAATCGTTGATTGTTTGATTGAGATTCCTACGTTCTGCCCTCGTAGAAAAGAAGTTGATTAGTATTTTAACTTTTGTGAAATATTGCAAAACTGCAGCGAGCTTGTATTTTTTTTTTTTTTTTTTATTTATTTTGCCCGCCCAGTTATTTGTATTGTTTAATGTTGGTGAGATTCGTCTTTTATTTTGATCGTTCGATAAAAAAGATACGATAAGAAGATACAATATCGTTTTAAAAAATAGAGTTACATCTAGTTATTTCAACGTAAATTACTGTCACTGATAACTGCAAAGATACAATAATTGCAATACAAAGTATTTAATTTTGCAACACGAATGTTCAATTATTCGCATTCCCATAATGAAAATATAATTAACGAATATAATAATTGACTTTACAGAATGAAATATTAAATTCGCTTCATTAAACAAAGTCATTGAACAAAGGCAATGGAAAGTAAAATAAAATGATCGACGAAGAATGTAGTATTTAATAAATTATATCAACACTGTACTTGTCGGTCGTCAATGTTAAAAATTTCAATTTCACTTCAATCTCCTCTCCGATGTCAAACATCAAGAATAATCGAAGAGAATGCTTCGCCGTTTGGAGAACGGAAGAAGAAGAAGAAAGGCATCCCGCGGTAGAACTTTATTCACGGCCGTTATAAATTCCCAATGAAACGTGCGACGACGTGCACTCGTGCACAGCCGCGCGAGTTACGGTTGTACCAGTAAACTAATTAACCACGTTAATGAGTCGTGATATAAGAGGCAAACGTACGCACCGGCAGTTGCACGCTCGATGTGCATCACGTGCATGCACCTCTCTGCATCTATCGCGAGCCAGATAAAGTCGGACTTTCGAAGGAAGAGTCTGACTGACGAACCTATTTCCAACCATGTGGCTCATTAGGATTACGCGTAACGGGATTTTCGATAATCGAGCAAAAATTGTCGTTGAGTTTCTTTTTCCTTTCTTTGCGCAATCGCGCGATCGGATGTGCGAATAAATACGCGATGATCGATAACGTAATTTTGCGTGATTAACTGGAAACGAGGAGTTTTTTAAGTTCAGATTGTCAGTATCCCAGGTGTAACGATCTATTTTCGTAGTGTTTTTCTTCTCTTCTTCTTTTCTTCTTTTTTTTTTTTTTTGCACGTGTCGTTAGATCTGTGTTAGACCGCGCAAGGTTGTTGCGTAAGGTTCAGCTTGATTCATTTTTAATGATCCGAGTGATTGATGTAATTTTTGAGTAACGATGAGACTTGATGAGACGATTTGATGAATCGGATTATTTTTTAGGGTGTGTCGTGACTGGCATAATTACAAGTTTTAACGGAGTACGTATAATCTTCCTATCATATTCTACATTGAGCCTTGACACTATGCGTTTAAATCTAAATTATATCATCAGCAAGAAATTAATAGTGAAGATATTGAGGAAATTGTTATTGAAGATTAATGTTGAAGATTAATATTCAGTGTTGGACAATGCGGCTTCGACGCGATGAATCTTTTGTACGTCCAATATATCAATATCAATTTCTCTCGTCCAAATATAATGTATATAAATATAAATATGACATAAAAATGTAACAGATTGGTACTGATTAATCAAGTCTGGAAGCTAATCCATTCCTTCATTCGCAGTTTATTACAATCGGCTTCAGTGTAATATTATATACAAATTCTTAAATCGATATGAATTTCATTAAGCTTAACTGTATATTTAACTGTGATTATTTTAATTTTATCTGAAAGTGATTTTAGTTAGTGATTAATCCACAAAATCGAGCCTCTTCAGGTGCAACGCTAATGCAACGAAAATTAGCGATTGGTTGATTTGGGTCACGTGATTCGTGAGGGGGCGTGGGATAGACCTCGAGTAGGAGTGGCGTTGCCTGGTCACCGCCGTTAAAAGATAGAAAATTGTTCGAAGAAACAGAAAAATCCAAAGGATCACAATATTCGTTTCTTCTGTCGAATTTTATATTTTATATTTTAATACACGATATGTAATTGTAATTAACATATACAATTATCACGTGTATTAATAACAACTGTCATCATTACAATTCTCGACGAAAAGTCGAAAGAACATCGTTCGGCGGACTGAAAAATCGCTACGCAAAGGACCGAAGGAGCGGAGCAAGCTAACAGCAAGTCCTTGTATCGCTTTGCTCGCGCGACTCCCTTTCAAAATCCTCCATTCGCTCCGACGGGAGCGGGACGATCGTTTTTTTTTTTTTTTTTCATCCCGGTGAATTTTACGAGCCGAAAAGTTGCGCAAGCCGGCGTTCTCACGCGCGAGAACCGTGCACACCTCTCGACGAGCCGTCGCCGTTCCTCCACGATGCAACGTCGTCAGGGAAAGGGAAGATTACATTATTCCCGCCGCCGCCGCCGCCGCGTGTAATTTGTCGTCTCGCTTTACATAAGAGACAATTGCCAGCCTCGTTTCTTCAACGACCGAGCCTGACAAGTCCATCCTCTGACAAGTCTCGCTCTGGCAAACGGGAACGCGCTATTGGGTAATAGAATCGGTGATGAAGTCCCGAAGTGAGAAGGAACATTCATCCGTCTCGAGCGTTCGCCTGTTCCGATGATTCGCCGCGAATGTTGGATTCAAGTGGTATCGCATCGATCATGTTCTTCGTTTCATGCCGCGTTTTGGTAACGGGTGCGAAGCCTTAGTTTTAACTTGAGGGGTTAGGTTAGTAATAATTATAGGGTTTAGACATTTAGGGGTTAGGTTTTAGATAGTTAGGATGCTTTAGATAGTAATAATAAAACTAATACGGTTTAGATATTTGGGGGTTAGTTTCAGATAGTAATAATAATAATAATAATAATAATGGGGTTTAGATAGTAATAAGTTTTAAATATAATATTTAAGGATAAAAGTTCTTAAGACAGTTACTAATGAATTTTAAATAACATTTGAGACTAAAAATTTTAGATACTGACAAGTCTTGGATAATATTTATGAATAAAGGCATCAGACACTGGAATCAGAGCTTAAATAACGTCCTACGTGTTCCAAATCATTTGTTACCTGATTTTGGATAATATAGTAACAATTAACTCTAGCACACTGTTACACGAAATGGGAATTAACAAAGGGGACAGATATCGGCGGTATGTACGTTCAAACCCTCTAACATCCACCGAAAACTTACTCCGAGAACCCAAGTAGCAGGGAAGATCCAGCAGGATCCATCGTGCAACAACCGGTGCGAGCGTCCTGCCGGTCCGTGATTTTTGCAGGTGCACCGGCGGCGGAGCAACGACGCTCCGGCGAAGAGGAGGGAGGGAGAGAGAGAGAGAGAGGGGGGGAGGGAGAGAGAGGGTCGAAGAGGGTGGCCGGTGCAAAAATATGCGCGCATATCGCCGGGTCGATACGCCAATGGGATATTGGCCGTACTATTGAGTCAGAGCCACCATACATTAACATATTTAATGCGGCGAGCGCGTACGTACACACGCTTGGCGTGTGGTTGGGCTGCAGCGTTCGTGAAGTACGTACACACGCTTAAGGCGCGGTGGTTGTTGCACGTGCAGGTCCGCGCCGCGCCGATGTGCACACGCGCACGCACACACCGCCGCGCATGCGCAAACTATGCACTCGACGAGTCATTGACCCGCGTATAAAACACTCATACGGCCGCGTTAGCACCTACACACACACACACACACGTGTGTGTGTATCTGTATTGGAGCCGTTTGAACGTTCAGGCGACGGCTGCGCTGAAATGGTGGGGGATGAACAAACGGTGGTGGGGGATGATGATGATGATGATGATGGTGGTGGTGGTGGTGGTGGTGGTGGTGGTGGTGGTGGTGGCGGCGGTGCAGTGCACTGCAGTTGCAGCATTGCACAACGCGGGATCGTGTGTTCGCGGGGATTGTGTTCTTCTCGCAGTTATTATTATTACGGACGCGGAGAGAGACGCGAAAACGCGGCGCGCGCGCGCGAGCGGGGGTTGGGAAACTTCGCCGGCCTACGACGACGATGAAAAGACTCGAATATAACCACCGGAGACTTCTCTCGTTCTTCGGCTACGATCAGCAGTGAATTCCGGCGAGCTGCCGCCGTATTCGTAGCGCGACGTTCGGAGTTCGAGAATTTAACCCCGAACGGATCAGGGTGACGAGCAAACAGTTCCGATAGCGGAGGCTCGCTACGTATCCGAGAGGTTGCTCTTTGTTCTAGGATTTCTAGAATTTACGTGTGCCATTTGTCAAGAAATTCCGCTCGATCACAGTTCAAACAATAGCAGAATCAACATTACTCGATCGAGACTCTACTGTACATATTTGACGTACTCCAAAAATGAAACCGATGTACTTAAACTCCGAGGTAAAATTAGAACTTTGATTTGAGATAAAGTCAGATGGTATTACTCTCGACGAGACGATCGTCTCAGAAGCTGGATGATAAGACGAGGTCGCTTGGAGTAAAAGGGGATCGCGTCTCTCCAATTCGGTCATCGTAGATTCGACTGCTCACGCTCGAGATGCGTTGGTATTTTAATTTTATTCCCTCGAAATTTATCCGAATTACGAGAACGGTAGAAGGATCTTAAAGAAATCGTAAAAACAGGCACGCAATTCGACGTCAATTCGACGGAGTATTCGCGCGCAGCTACCTGGCTCTATTTAGAATCTATGCGGTAATTGTTTGAGTAGGCGCCACTTCGATTATCTCGCGCTACGTGCACACCTTTCATGCGTGCTCCCGTGTTACTCCATTACGGATCTCAACGCGTGGAAAAATCACACTTTCGAGACGGTTGTTTGTCTAATATTGGATACATTTCGTTCTGTGTAGCTAACGATTAACCAATGGGACGAGAAAATTTCCTTCCAATACACGACGTGTATTTGTCGATGAGGATTTACATTCTCTAAATTTCGTTTCACTTGCTCGTTACCATAGTTTTATCTATATTCATGTATAATCACCATACTCGTTGTAACCATAAACGTATCTATATCCATATTTCATCTATCTATCTGTACATAATATGCAATGTTGTATTGTATTATATTACGACTGTTACGTGTAATATTGTATTATATTATATTATGACACTCTAAGTTAAAAAATCTGAAATGTGCTTTATTTTCTTCTGAAAAAACAAGAGTACTCGTTGCTATAGCAAATGAACTGCCTTAATTTCTTCCAGCAAACAGAATTGCAATTTCAATCTTCAAACGTGATT
The DNA here is from genome assembly GCA_032399605.1 of Melipona beecheii. Classification (NCBI taxonomy): domain Eukaryota; kingdom Metazoa; phylum Arthropoda; class Insecta; order Hymenoptera; family Apidae; genus Melipona; species Melipona beecheii. Next base: position 7,123,370 of record JAUCMO010000243.1, on the reverse strand, counting down.
CACGATAATCTTCGAACATGGACAAACTTCGGAAAGTTCGGATTGCAACTGCGAGATCGATCGAAGCCCCGCGATGGGAACGGCAACGAGCAGCGAACGGCGATGGATGGACGTATCATGTGTCCCATTTGCGAAAACGTGGCCGATTAAGAAATTGCGGGGTTAACCGCGGGGCGACTCAGCTCTAATTGCCGACCAACGTAACGTGCCGCTCTTCTGCGGCGCTCTAACTCTATTATTTCAATATCTATCGCGTGCCACGCGAACCAACCGACAAACGCGTATCTCCTCTCATCCAGAAAATCTTCGAACATGATACAGATACCAGAAATAAGAGAAAAGAGAAACAGAGAAACAGAGAAAAAGAAAACGCGGGAACTTGTTGCGAAAAGAAAGGAAATCGGATATTTCGGATAGAGAAACCTGAGTGAAATTATTACGGCGCGGCCTCGTAGCTGCTCTCGAAACCGAGAACTGGCCCACCGGTTGGTTGGGCACAATGCCTGTCACGAATTTCGAGAGATCCGCGGGCTAACGTCCGGTGAGAGAAGGGGGCTGGGAGGAGAGGGAGGGAGCGGAGACCCACACGAAACGGCCGCGAAACAGCCGTAGTTGTTGACTCGCTGACTGACTAAACTAATGACATCGTTACTGACTGGCCTGGCCTTATGCTCTCCTCTCGCTCGCGTTCACCGTCTGATTCTCTCTCTCTCTCTCTCTCTCTCTCTCTCTCTCTCTTTCTCTGGCAATTCTTGTTCGCAACCGAGCAACACACGACGGAGGAGCCATGACGTGAGCGCTCGCGCGCGTATGCACGGTGCAACGGCGGCGGCGACGCACACACCGATGCACACTTTCACGAGCAGAAACGCGCGAGCGAGCGCGCGCACATTCACGCGGGCAGCCGCGCATTGAGCACAGACTGTGATCACTGCCGGAGTTCAACGATCCCTCGAGCTCGTCCCTCCCCGAACCCAGTTGTTCACCCCTCCTCTCCCCCCCCCTCCCTACCGCCGCGGCGGGCACTCCGACTCGGTTGTTCGCTCGCTCGCGCGTTCTCCGCACGACTTTCTATCTCTCGCTTGCTTCTCGCGTCTCTTTTCGCGTCGGTCGTTCCCTCCTCGTTCCACCGTCCGCCTTTCTCTTTCTACACGACACTCGATATAACTCTCCCCGTTCCCTCTCTACACCGCCAAGCTTCTCACTCTCTCTCTCTCTCTCTTGGTTTCACTCCTTTTCTTTCGGTTCATAGTTTCCCCTTCTCTCTCTCTCTCTCTCTCTCTCTCTCTCTTTCTTTTTCTTTTTCTTTTTCTTTTTCTTCTGGCCTCCTTCCCTCCCGGACGACCACTTCTCTCCTCCGCGCTGTTCGCTCACACACGCATACGCGGTTCGCCGGTAGTGTGCGTCGTTGGCTACTCTCGTTCCTTCCCTTCTTCTTTCACCGTCTTTCACGCGCGCGTCGGTGCAGTCGAACGGGAGCGCGAGAGTGCAACGTCTCGAGAGAGGAGAGAACCGGAGACCCCCTTTCTCGCGGCCGCGACGCGGAATGGGATATCGAGGACCGATAATGGACCTTTCCGTGGGCTGCTCGCTCGCTCGCTCGCTCGTTGTTGCCCCTTCGGTTCTCTCTCGTGCTCCCGTTCGGTGGAAAAGGAGAGGAGGAAACGTCGCCGATCGAATGGAGCCGCGGCGCGCGAGAGCGCACAAGTCCAGTCAGCGAGCACCACCGGCGGAACCTGAACCGCGGGAAAGTTCGATGATCCGGCTGGAATCGATCCCGGGGCCGATCGAGATTCGGCCTCGCGCAACGGCCGGATATAACCCCGGGCTCTCCCCCTGTTCAACCCACCGGGGAAATAGTTTCAGTCGTCGATCAAACTCGACGTGCATGCTCGATTAGTAATTAATACGCGGGGGATGCTACACGTGTCGCGATCGGAGATATCGAGATCGCTCTGTCTTTTGAAATTCTTTTGCCTTTCGTTGCACGTCTTTCGTGTACACGGTTTTTGCGTTTTCTTTTTTTTTCTTTTTTTTTCGGAGTTAACAGTAGAATTATCGACGAAAAAGTTAATAATGCGATACTTACGTAAGCTTCTATTATAGTATATTGAAAATACACTGTTACAAATATATATAAAATTTCCATGGAAATTATAAATTAATCATTTTGATCACTTTGGCAGTACTAATGTTAAATTCTACGAGGTAACTGTGTAAAATTGTAATTTAGGATTTTTGCTTTTCATTGAAATTGCTTGTTGATTTATCTTGCGAAATATCGCAGTTTATTTGTTCTAATCTGCCCTGTAATAATTATTCGTGACATTATGCAAGTTTAGAGTTTCCATCTAACGCTAAATGTAGTAGAATTCCTCCGAGTTTCGTCATTACGTAAGCTAAAATCTAATATATCTTTTGGTCGAATTTCATACACGGACTTCTTATCAAGAACTGACGTAAAACGTTGAAAATTTCGTTGGCGCGGTTTAATTAATAAACCGATAACAGAATCGATAATTTCTGGTCATATGACCAACCTCGCGCCGTTATCGTGCCATTTCATTCAGCAGTTTCAACTGCTTTACGCTAAAGTGGATCCATATGATTGATAACGAAGTGAAATTAAGACGAAAAGAATCGTATTGTCTTTTATTCCACGCTTTCAACAAAATACAAAAATCCCCAGAACTTCGATCGAACCCCACACTTTCCATTACATTAAAATTTGGCCATTTATATTTGAACAATTACACCGTAATTTGTGCCATCAGCCATTTTACACTAAAATGACTCCAATTGACAACAAAATGAAATGAAAATGAAAAGAAACGTTTTTAACAAAATACAAAAATTCCCAGAACTTCCTAAACTTAACCTAAACCTAACCCTACTCTCCACTCCTACTGTGCGAATAATTTCCATTATTTTAAAATTTGGCCATTTAATGTTTGAACAATTACATCGACAAAACTTTATAAGTTCCTTCAAATTTCAACTATCTCACACTCCAATCGACCACAAAATGAAATTAAAATGAAAAAAAAAAACGCTTTTAAAAAAATACAAAAATCCCCGAATCAAACCTCGATCAAACCTTACACTCCACTCTGTGCGAACTCTACGACACCCGAAATATCCGGCGAAAAATCGGCGATCTCGCCAGAGTTGGAGCGTTTCTCGAGGGAGATAAGGGGCCATCATCGCGCGACCGCTTTTATCTGTGTCCCGAGCCGCGTCCTCATTCCATTTCGCCCAGCCACGTCGTTCGACAGACGCCGCGCGCGCTAATCATCCACCGGCCGGGCAATAAAACGGCGCGTACATTCGGCAGGGAGCTCGCCGAATGTGACGGAATGCAGCGAACGGTGCAAAGCGAGCGAGCTGGCCGGCACGGACACACACCGGAGTGGAAAGTGAGAGTCCGCGAGTGAGACACGCGCACGCACAAAAGGCAAACCGCAGCCTGTCTAGCTCCTGGGCTCCTCTATCGACCGTCTCTGCACGTCGCACGCACTTTTACGCGTATTTACGTACAGGCAGAAGGTTGCACGATTTTTTCGCAAGTCCGCGCAGACACGTCGAAAGTGGACGTTACTTCTTGCTGGGAAACAAGCTCGAGAAAATTTCCGCTCTACGGAAGGGAAAATTTGTACTCATGTGTATCGATTTCTTTCCTTCTTTTTCTTGTTTTTTTTCATCGGTGAACAAGTGACAGAAGAAAAAAATTGTTCACGTGTATCGATCGAGTCTCGATGATTTCGTACAATTACGCGGAGAAATAAGTCTAAAATAATAAATCAGACAAATCCACCCCTTTTCGCTATCTAAATGAAAACATTTTTCTACTATAAATCTTACAGTCGACAGTCGCGATCAATATTCCGCTATGAATTTTTACAAAATGCGCCTGAAGAAACAAACAACTTGAATAGAGCACTGTTTTCTTCTTCAAAGATTCTGCAACCAGTATTCATACGTTCTTGCATCTTTGAAATGTACAAAGTATAATGTATAATGTATGAAATGACACAATGTGCAGAAATCTACAATATTCCAAAGATAGATTCCAAGTTACACAACAAATCTAAAACAAAACTCATTACTGACGCGACACATTCTTCGTGGAAAGTATTCATTGACAATCTGTTAGAAATAAATCCAAGACAGCTCATTGTAAAATTATATTCCGAGTTGTGTGTCGATGTAATGAAAACGTGTCGTTTTATTAACAAACGTTCGACACGAGAACTGATTTTTTGGATAAAATTTCAAATCTTTTCCTTTATTACCAAATTTAATAAAAGAAACAAAAACTGATACAAATAATACGATATATAATATATCTCCAAGTTTATTATCGAATTGATCGAGTAAGCAAATAAAGAATATCATTCTGGTTTAACTGGTTTAATTGAGACGAAGATGGAGTAATTATAGGATTAGCTATTTCAAAGTTGTTTGGATCTCCCGATGCATATAAGGATTTTGGTGCAACGCATGTTTTATTAATGATCGGCTAGTTTCACCCCTCCGCGTGCACTTTCACGTGGAGAAACTCCGTATAGGACACGTGGGTGAAGGGACGAGTTGCCAGCTGAATCGCGCCCGGTGCAACTTTATCGCAGCTGATCGTGGATCGGATCCAAGGCGACGTGGGTGTCGCGGGTATACGAGGTGAGACCATCGTCGTGTTTCAGTAACGGCACTTGACACTCGCTGTCAGATCTATTTCCTTTCTCGTGTTGACGCACGCACGCAAGTATTTATTTCGTCCCGAACAAGAGAAGCGGATCGTTTTTACGCGATAGAGGATGACAATTTGATAGCTACGAGGTACACGTAATATCGTGGGTGATTAGTCACGTTACGGTGTACTGGATGAACGAAATGATTTGCATTTGCTGCGAGTCAAATTGAACGTAGCGAAACCTCGTTTGTGTAGCAGGTTTAGGTTAGGTTTCCAGTAGACTAACCTTCCTACGTTCTTCGAGTCGTACTTTTGGTTCAACAACGTTTCCACGTTGATAAAATATTCCTTGTTAACACTCTATATATTGATATTATAATATGTCGCTGTTACATTTTCAGTTGCTTCTTTTATTTTATTTTTATGTTCAAATTCACTTGTTATTTTTACCGCATATCACAAACTTGGACCTCTATTTGGGATATTTGTTATTTATCCTAACAAGTTAGAACTTTCGCATCTGCGCGATACTAACAGTAAACGATAAATAGATAAGTGAATCTTCAGAAAGGAAAATCAGAATGCAAAAAAAATTGCTGAAGATTAACCAAGAAGTCAGGGAATCGAGTCATCCTAGGTCAGACAGACCTAGTCGGACGAAATATTTTATCAGGCATTATGTCGGAATTCATTATTTTCTATCTCCTGTACCACCAGTTGGTAATGTATTCCGCGCAATCTAAACGATTTAAATAAATTGGGCGACGTTAGCCTAAGAAATTATCTTTCCACGGTTCTGTAATTCTACGTCACGTTGGATTATTTCATTCACAGTTTCAGTATATAAAATCACATTTCCTCGCGATGTGCCAGTTTCGGTTTTCTGCAGTAATTATTCCATGCATACTAATTGGGTTACGAAGCTCGAACACAAGAACTCTAATCTCTGTCGGGCTACGAACTTAATACCCCCCTTTAAACACCAATTAACACAATATAAACCCCCCGAGGTATACATTTTCTTTTTTCTTTCTCTTCTTCTATTTGCTAACAGAGGAAAATGATAAAAATCTTTTTACAGCGGGGATAAAACACACCTGGGAACAAAGTGATTCCTCGCGCAAAGAGAGAATAAAGCATTTTACACAGGCTTTAAAGAAATGAAAGAAAATTAAATTTGAAATACGAAACGTCGACGAATCTCACTTTTGACGCGCTATATTTTTATTTACAGTTATCAATTACCCTCGTCGTATGATTTTTGATATTCACGATTGTGAGATTTTTCTTTGTTAAAAATATATATTTATCGCAACGTTACGTTCAGTGACTTTAAAATTCCGCCTGGCGCGAGAGCAAACGCGAGGAGATTAAAAGCGAACAATTTCGCGTCGAGAATCCAAGCGTTAAGATCGCGACTCGATACGAAAACAGAAAATGAACTAAACCGAAGGACTAGCCCACTTTAAATTGTAAATGCGATAGTTACTTTGTACCGGGGAGAAACTTATCGCCCAATATAACTGCGGAAAGCGTACAATTAACATATCGTGCAGCGCAGTGGACTGTGAAGTGATACGAGAGCCAGCCGGAGAGTAGTTTTTAAATAAAAGCATTTATTAGTTTTGCTTCATTAACCTCGTCGAAATCACTCGCCTCGGCACGATCGAGACTTTGGGCAGAATATGCGATAAAGAAACGGACATGCAGCATGTGAAATCTGGCGGGAAGCGGTGAAATTTCGAGAAATGAATCCTCGGAAATGAAAAATAAAATAATTCGCAAGTAAAAACGTTCGAGCGGTCCAAGTGCCAGTGAAATTAGTAGAAAATTAGTAGAACGTTGCTTCCAAATAATCAATAATCACCGAGAGAGTGGAAAGTTCGCTTTTCAACAGCTTCAATGTTGTCCAGTCGAATTCTCGCGAGCTCGGTTTTTCAAAGGTTCAAAGTCGTCGAAAGCGTCGGAGGAGTCGAATGTCCGGTCGAAAATCTCGACATTCAACGAGCGAAAGTATGGCGAAATCGAGGCAAGGCGCGTCAATTGCCGCGCGTTATGAGAAAATGAGCACGTACGTACGTGACACACGCGCAGAGGGGGGCAGAAGGGGGCAAGCCAGAATTGACCCCCGCGCTCAAAGGTCAGCGAGATGCAGTGCTAACGGCTCGATAACGCACCGTAATTGCACAATATATTGGCCATCTTATCAAACGGCGCGCCGTGGGCATTAAATCCTACCACTTTCCCCCACGCGACGCGGTTTTGCACTGCGGTCGTCGTCGTCGTCGTCGTCGTCGTCGTCGAGGGATCGTTCACGATCCTCGATTTTCTCGTCGGCGACGACCTCGTCGACGGGGGCGAGATTGAAGAAATTGAGACACACTTGGCGGCGGAACGTGCGTCTGAGTTTGACCCTTAACTGCAGACGTCCGTATCCTTGCCATTAGCACCGGACTGTTTGATAGTTCGCCATGCGTTTTGTTTTTGGCGAGTTCGTTTGTCGCATCAAACTATAATTTGTTTCGTTGACATGCGTAAAAAGGTCACAGATTGTACTTGACAGAACGACAATGATACCGAATAGACTGTACTTTACGTTGAGATACGTAAACATACTCTCGAATAGTAAGTTTGTAGTAAACAGATAATATAAATCGACGCACGATAGAAATATTTATAACACTGCACTGTTCCTATTTTTGTTCGCGGTTGTTGATGGCACTGAATGAGACTACACGTCGAATGGATTAATTTTAGAATATTGTAATTAATTTTAAGATATCACTATCATCGCTCTGTCGCACTGTGTCATAAATTGATTTGATCATTTTTGTTAAATGGTTAAGTACACGATACCATTTACGATAATTGAAGACGCACGAACGGCGAAATTTTTTTCTTGTAAAATATTCATAGTAAACAGGATCGAGTTTAGGAAAAAGTATTTTCTTCTTTTCTTTCGATTGAAGAACACTCCCTCAAGAAATGGACACGTTTATCATTTAATCGAGACACTGTATCGGTAGATGTTGCATCAGTTTTAAAATTTTACAAGTTCTAATTTTCAATCTCGATGCACGATACACGATCTCAAAGCTACGAAGTCGAGCCGATTGTACTTCTTGTAAATTTCGCGGTGTCGGCGTGCGATTCCAAGGAGAAATTTGTTAATTTTACTTTCCTCGGGATACCGCGCTCTGCAAAGGACCGGAGACGCGGTTTCGAGAAGTGGAAAGAACAGCTGTGTTTGGTTTTGATCAACGTTTCCAACCCCGTCTCTCTGTGCCGAACTCGTAATTCACATCGGCGATCGTTTCGCTCTCTCTTTATTGCAAAAGTCATTCCGCGGAATGCTGACTAAAATTTCTAAATTTGGAGAGTATCTTCTTGAAACGCGTGGCTTCCGAAGCAGAAGTATCTGACTTTAAATTACAAAAATCGAAAATCGCGTTTGCTCCTCGTCCAATTTTGTGATCCAATTAAATAGTAAAAAGTGTGATTTATCCTAGTAAACAGAAAGATCACAAGTGCTATTTTTATTATTCTATATTCTAAAGAATCTCGATTTCTAATAATTGTAACAATGCAACGAGGAACAAGATTATTATTATTATTGCAGATTACTTTATCGATCTTTTTGTTCAGAATTTCGCGACATTTTCTGTGAAAATTAGCTACGAAGCGTGACTCACGAGAAACAGGTTACTTAAAAACGTTCCCCTAAACCGAGAAAAAAAGCTGGACTATTCAAGGTGACAAATACGGTGCGAAGCATAAATTTTGCTCGTTCCGTTATTATTTTACTTTCAAGGTTACTCGAAGGTCGCCGATGTTTTTTCTGGCTGACATTTTATAGCCGGACCGGAGATCAAGACGAGTTCAACAAACCATCACTTTCCTACGTGATGACCTAATACGTTATACTATAAAGTCCGGACGTTAATTCGCCATAAAAAAAAAGAGGCCCACCGTAAACCAACCCACTCTCGCGATATGATATTCTGCAGATTGCATTACCTAGGCTGCATTACGTGCCTCGCATAAATTTATGTCTTTACGAACACAACTGGAAGACTAGAAATCTGAACGAAGATCGGTATCAGTTTCTGAATATTGATCGTTACGGCGTCGAAGAATTTTAGAAAGTTTGTCGTTAGAACAGTCGTCGAGGCAACTCGTAATATTTCAGAAATTTTGTAGTTGCGCTTGTGTGTGTGTGTGTGTGTGTGTTTTTAAATTCACGATTAACACGAGTTTATAACTTTGGCGTCAGATGTTTCTCGGATTTATTCGAAACTTTACCAAAACAAAACCAACAAATTTTATAAGACTCCAACAAAACTTGAAATTTCATTTCTTCGACTAGAAAATTCAGCTCGTACGCTGTACGTACATATTATTCCGCGCGTGTGGCACGTCTTCGCGCACGTTTTTTCCGTCCCGAAACCCGAGGGCGCGGCCTTGCGCGCGGAATTTTAACCGGCGATAAGTTCGAGCCAACGCCGATAACCGGATTGAAAATTCCTCTCGAAACACGCGTCTGTTTTACACGCGCGTAACAAGAACGTAAGACGAAGAGAAAGTCGAGGGATCCTTTGAATTTTCGCGCGGCGTTCGTAATCGGGTCGTAAATCAGACGAAGTCTTTTGATTGAAAACAATCTTGGTTGGACAAACCGTCGAGCCGGTGGGTCTTGTTACAAAATACACGGCCCCACACGCCGGCTGCCGGTGTCGAGCTTGATTTATCAAGGCGCTGCTATAAATAATTAGCTGCCCGTTGACAGCGTTCGCCACTTTCTAATTCCGTGCCTCCACCTAACGTTCTTTCATTAAGGCAGAAGATGGGTAGTCGAGGAGTGGTCGATGACGACAGGGGTTGTTGCTCCGGGCCAGGGTTGATTTAAAGGGCGCTCGTAGTGAATCAGTGATACAGTACAGTGTTTGAGATTGGACGTTGACTTTGGCTTATTTTGTTTGATCGGCACTCGAGTTGTGCAAGTATCTCAATATTTTGTCATTCTTTTCAATGACAATTCAAATTCGTGTCAATATTTTAAAACATTGATTTAATTTCTATTACCACTAGCTCGAATGTTGCTTTCATACTTTTATTTATCAAAATTTCTAACAAAACTCGGCCATCTATAAAGAACAATCTCTTTAAAAACTGCACGACTTGTACCCTAGTACGATTCGTCTCACTGAAGGGCCCAGAAGCAACTGTTCTGACTATAAAATTTTATTGATACGCAAACATCTGAATCGATAGAAAATAAATTACAGGCGCGATCGCTCAGTACCAGACAACGCCACTCCTACTCGAGGTCTACCCCACGCCCCCTCGCGAATCACGTGACTCAAATCGACCAATCGCTAATTTTCGTTGCATCTAACGAAGCCCGATTTTCTAAATTACCCCCGCTAAAATCACTTTCAGTGATAAAAAATTTAAGACTTGACGTCTACGCAATCTACAAACTAGAAGAAAATTCATTTCAAATTCTGTCAAACTGAAAAGTTACCAACTAAAATCTTAACTGACTAAAAAAGAAAAAAGATCTAAATATTCACATCAATCACTTTGATACCTTATTGAGACACATCAAGCGTAACTTCATTCGACTTAAACCTTGACTGATTTTTTTTTCTTCTTTTTAATTCAGCGAAAGACTCTGTCCGTAGCCTCTGGTTCGATAAGTCGCAACGAGACCAGTTTCTCTGGTTGGTAGGATCGATGGAAAGGCAATAAAGTGCGAGAGACGAGGACACGCCGGTGTGGCCAGGACCATAGTAGGCTGGCTCGTGACACGAAATTCATTTCCGGCACGGTTAATCCGGATCCAAGGCGAGGAATAATCGCTGGCACATTGTTCCCACGCGACACTTCCAATATTCGCCAACGATGGCTGTTCTCGTTTAAACGCCGGCTCGTTTCGAGCGATAGAAAGGTATTGGAAAGTCACTCGGCGGGGGTTCGGCCACGGAACTTGCTCGATTTTGCCAGGGACAGTTGGGTTATATCGGTTGGACCGCGTTTGGTAGGTAGCCTTCGGACTGAATGCGGTTTCAAACTGATTGACAGACCGCGGATTTTTATGCAAATTCGCGGTTTCTACGTAAATTCGAAAATAGAATCTTGACAGAAAACTGTTCCACGCGTTGAGTTTTGTAAAAGTCACTGCACTTTGAACATTTCGCGCGTTCTCTTCATTTGTGTCTATTCCTTGCAATTTTTTCTCAATTTGTGGCAATTCTTTCCAACTTTCCACGTTGAAATTGCCTCGTAAGTAGACGAACGTGAATTGGTTAGACCGCGCGTTTGAAAACTCGAGTCGGCGACACTCGAGTTGGACGGAGTTTGACAGAGTTTGGCAGTGTTTAGAATTAGACGGAGCGTCAAGCCAGTTGGCGAATGTTAAATTTAATTGAGAACGCGCTTGGAAAACGGGGAGAAACGTTCGCGAAATACCGAATACACTCAGTCGCGCGTAAGACCAAGGAGGAACATCGAAGATTCAAAGATTTGAATCGAAAGACTTTTCGAAAGCTTCGAGAGCTTCGAAAGTTTTCAGGTATTTCATATTTACTTCGACAGCGTCCACCGCTGCTAACGAACGAACGTCTAACGAGCCTGTGAGGTTGCTCTCGTGTTTGCACTCGTAAAACAAACGTTTTACGACGGGATACGGCCAGAGATATGCATCATCGACGAAACTTTTAATAGCTGGACGCCGAGTCGGCTGCGTTGCAATAATCGTGTCAATGGGAACGTTTATTGCCTCCAGCTGGCCAGCTTTTGGAAACTGGTCAGGAATTTGATGACGAGGAACGAAGGCAACGTCGAGCGTGGTCCGTTTCTTTTTTTTTTTTTTCACGCGTTCCCTTTGCTTGCAAATAAACAGCGGGACACGGCTCTCTGGGAGAACATTCTCAAACACGATTTTGCATCGTGACGTAAGAGCGAACGCGTTTGGTTTTCACGCGTGTAAAATTCTCTTTTATTAAATTGTTTCCTCTAATTCTTTCGATCCTACGACGAACAGTTCGGATCTCTATCTCGATACCTCGACGATATATATCTCCGTGAAATAAGAGACGAAAAATGTATTCAGGTCGCGTATAAATCTGATATAAGTTTGATGTGCTACTCGAGCGAATGTTCGAAATCTGTCCAACAGGAAAATTTGACGCGTCGAGCGGAGAGAAAGCGAGCTTTTCATTCGGCGTGTCATCATCGGCGAATTTAATACGTGACGTAATTAATCGACCGTCTTTATATTTTTACGAACGCAACTGCGCAGGGGATGAACAATTTGAAGAGAGGAAAGTGTGCTACAGGACAAAATTAAATGATTTTTAGTGGCACGTGGCGTGATGCGTGAATCTTTGTCCGACGAATCCGTGGTCCTTTCGGTCGTCGAGACACTTGACCGTTGCTGTGTCTTCTTCGCGCATCTACAGGGTGGAACGCGTCAGACACATATCGATTGTAAAATTACAAACTGTCCGACGGTGGTCGAGAATCAAAATTCTCCACGGTCGGAGTAAAACACTTTGCGTTGTGTTCAGATCTATCGTGAAACTGTTTGGTCTAAATCTACAAAATAGAAAATACTGACCAAAAATCCACAGTAAGAGAACCAAGTCCAAAGTTCCGTGATATAATAAAATATTCGAACTGTTTCGTGTTCAACGTGTACCTTTTTCAGCGAGAAGCAACGTATTGAAATGAACCGTTTCGCGAGTAATCGTCGAACGACCCTCTGCGCGATTCGTACGAACCACCCTGTATATAAAGGCTCTCACATGCCGGAGACCGCCTCGCGCCCGTACAGAAATAGCCTTACAGCCCGACGTGTTATGCGGTCTATCGGCGTGCCGCTGCTCGGCAGACCGCTTGCTTTTCCCGCGATTCTACGTCCTCTTGTGCACGATCCTCTCGCGAGGGGGTACACCTCCTCGTCCCTCGTCTCGTGCGCGAGATTTTCGCGATTACGGAACCGAAAGGGAAAGGCTTCCGTTCGGAGAAACAGCTTCGCTCGCTCTATTACGCGGACGCTTCTTCGTCGCGATGGAGAGCAAAACTGACGGAACTGCGAATGCTTCTGCGATCGAAAGGCGTGAAATTGCAACTCAACGATACGAGAGATATCGCGGATCGTTCTGGAATGTTTATAAATTTATTTATAAATTTAATTATATATTACTGAATATTATTAACTATTATCATAAATTTATTTAATCTACTAAATATTACGATGATTTAATCTAGTAAATAGTCTGATAAATGTGTATAGTAACGTTAGTAACAGTAATAATAATACAATACATGTTGTAGAAACTCTAATTTGGACATTTTATGTATTTTTGCATATTGTTAAATTGGAGGCATAACGGAAGAAATCGATTCTAAATAGAAATTTATTATTATTATTTATAAATTTATTTAATCTACCAAATATTGTAATAATTTAATCGAGTAAACAGTCTGGTGAATGTTATAGTAACAACAATATACAATACATATTGTAGAAACTTCACTTTGGACTAATTTATATATTTTTACACATTATTAAGCTGGAGGCATAACTGAAGAAGTGGATTCTAAATAAAACTTTATTTCATCCGCGAAGCAATTCATAATCTTAACACGTGTTAATACTTTTCTTCTGGAACGAGTGTTATCAAAAACATGTTGCTACGTAACATTTAACCTCTCGCGTCGTTCAAGTAATATTTTATCTTACTTTAATCTGTCAGTTTTAAATTTTTCAAAAACTTTCGTCATCGTGTTGAACTTGACAATATACTCTTTGCAAAATTTTGGGCCTTCAAACTTTCAACCAAGTTGCGAACGCAACCCTCATCTTTGCGCGACTTGCGTCGTCAACAAACTTCACAGTTCCCATCTAAAACGCCAAAACCTTCGACAGACTCGACAAAAAATTCGTCCTACCGTGACCTAGACTCTGAGTGACTGCCTCGACGAAAACACAGTGAAGCCGGTCGCACGTGTAATCCATCGCGGGATTACGTCAGTAGTATCGTGACAACTCCAATACGGGTGATGTTCACCTATGCTCTGAACTCATAAACAAACGCTCGGTATCAACTCTACGTAATATATATAAAACATATTAGAGATATATAGGTGCACGGAACATGGTTGCAAGCTCGATGTGTGTTGCAGTGGCTTCTTTGTTATCGCTCTTGTTGCCGTCCCAGTTTCTTCGGTCCGATACACGCACTGCGTTTCAATACTGGCGCACAATGCTGTCGCTTTGAGCCGTGCCCGTTGAAACAATGACACGATTCGTTCGACGATAGCCGCGCGTCGCCGTTTGAACCGATTAGTTCAATATTTTTCTTCTTCTTTTCAACAGCTCAGTGACAGAGTTGCGCAATCCCTCTTCACACTTCGCAGACCAAGGCGGGATTATTTGAGCCGATCGAGCTGGACAATTTGCTCTCTATCGTCGTTCGGATCGTTTTGCGATTCGTTTCGCAACGGATCGTGTTAAATCGCGGCTACGAATTTGACTTCGGGGCGATGATCGATTTCGACGTTTCGAAATGTCTGTCTGCGAATATTTTTTTTTTCTTTTTTTTTCATTTTTTTAAAAGCAAACGCCGCGCGAGCGTCGTAAATCTTTTTCACGGCTTACAGAGCGAGATAAGATTATTCGGTGGAACGTAATTCGGAACGAGCTAATTTTTTCTTTATAGTGAATTAAACCACAATTATAGTCGGTTTAAAACAAGCGAGCAATTATTGAAAAAGAAAATCTCGAAATTGCTCAGGATCAGTCGTCGGATGGTTTTCACACTGTCGCTGGTTCTAGGAGCGATTGTTCGCACGATCCAAGTACGCGGTTCTTGCGTCGGAGAATGGGAAAAACGACGAACGAAATCGGTCACCGTGGTTCGCACTTTTTTCCCCGAGCGTTCTTGAACGGTCGGCGATTCTACACGGTTGTCAGCGATTCTTTTTTTCCACGATCGGCAACTGGAGACTGATTGCAAGGAAAACTTCGAATCGCCAGTTTCCCCGAGGTTTCCAGCTAAATCTATAACTAAACCGATCCCGATACTAAAATTTACGACGCAGTCGCCTGTCAAATCCACCGTGTTCCAATTACTGGCAAACGATTTCTCTTGAAAAGAATTTCATCTACCCTTTTCGTTCCATTTAACCCAAAATTTCTCCTTTTCTTTTTAAATCGATGTCTTTAATTAGTCCACAGTTTAAGAATTCACTCATTAATTATCCAATGCTGGGCGCTCCATCTAATCTATTAAAATTTTAAAGCCGATGTTAGCGATCGATTTCAATATAATTAAACAACATTTAATCCATCTATGACAAAAAGTCGATCGAAGAAAGCTTACTTTGAAAACTGACTGAAAAATTTGAATAGAATTGACATTTACGGGAATCTTCTATTTACGGAAGTGAAACAAAAGAAGACTGAAACAGTGGGTCTTTTGTCGAAGACGCGCATATTCAGTGGATTCAAAAGTGCACATTTTCTAACGAGAACTTTGTTTCGAACACAACCGCAGATCTTGCCTGAGGTGTAACAATGAACCAACGGACTTTCGTCATTTCGAAAACCAAAGATAAGAAATAATTCTTATCTGAACGTTTAACGAAGGTAAGCGTTAAACGGCAGTAAATGACCTTGTAACGTCAACATATTCAGGTCGATGAACTCGTCATAGGACGGGCTGCACGGGTTCGTCCGAATAAAAATATATAGTTCCATTTAAGAAGATCATCCTGAAGTCTTGGATGACGCATCATCTTCTACAAAGAATAGTTTGGGACAGAGGTGGCGAACTGGCGCCCCTACTTTTTTGGCGGAGCGATCCCCTCCACTGCGTCAATCCCCACCACTCCGGCTTTGGCTTCGAGTTAACCGTTTCGGTGCCACGCAGCGCGATCGCGTCTATGTTCGGATCTAGCGTCGTGTATCGTGATTTGCAATGCACTTGGTATCGATTATACGGCCAAATCGTCGCCAGTCGTCGTATCGAGGCTTTCTCTTCAATCAGACTTAAACCAAATAATGCACGGATGACTTCCCTGATGAAGGAGCCACGACAGATTCTTCGATTTAGGAGACACTCGCGTGGGTCAGTTCGAACGAGACACCCTGTACAGACGTTGATCGCAGTGGAATTCGATATTCCAGGCGTTCTATCGCCCTGAAACCAGCGGAGACCCATCCTCGCGGCGAAGTGAAGCAACGTTCCCTCTTATCCACCCTCTATTTCCAAGTCTCGTGGCCCTTCTCGGAGGCAACGAACGGACGAGAGGAGCGCACTTGTCGCGCACTTGGCCCAGGCGACGACGGTTCCCCTGGTGCTATTGCCAAGGAAGAAGAAATCTTGGCTCTCCCTCTCTCTCTCTCGCGAGAAACGACAACGAACACTGCTCCAGGTCCTAATCCCGGGCTAAGTTACGATGCATAAAAGTCACGCGAAAGAAGCGTAGCTGGTATATCAGCCGTATGAAACGAACCGTATTTCGACTCGACGAGAACGTGGACGTTTCGATAGGCAGACTCCGCACCGGTCACGTGTACGTATGCAAGACGCCTTGAAACTTGGCGCGCGCATGGTGACGAATAGAAGAAAGTACGAAAGGTGGACAATTTGGAAAATGGAGTCTCATTTGGCAAGAACGACTTGTTACTAATATTTACGATCATTGAATATTGTGGATTTTAAAGTTTCTTCTTTCTGTCATTGCACGTGCAATTACATTATGAAACTTGAGAAATATTTCATACTCGTCATTGGCCTTTTCGAATCATTATTCATCATATTACTTTGGACTAAATCTTCACACAGAAAAAAAAAAGATGGAAAAGATAGAACACAGTTCGTTTACGTAGCAAAAAATAAATGAAAAGACGTAGAATATAATTTGTTGGCGCGAGATTTCGCTGTTCATACGCATCGTCGCCTTGGAAAAGTATAGTAGAGATTTCCTTTCTGAAAAACCTGTTTTGACCGAGCTTCTGCCACCTAAAAATCTATCCTTCTAACATGTTACACGCTATAATACAGCTGCAGGACACCGTGTATATCCCGAACGAGGGAGAAAGTTTCCACTGCCGGTTTCGAGCCCTCGAGAGACCGCGGGACAGGCGACGAAGAGAAGAAACGAGGAGAGAAACGAAGATGAAGAGGGAAGAGAGAGAAGCCTCGACGTCTCGAGAGTGAGGAGAGACAGGGCCAGAAGGAGGAGAGAAAAGAGACCAGAGGGAGAAGAGGAGAGAGAGAGAACGAGAGAACGAGAGACGACCACGGCGCCGGTCATTGGCCCGTTGACGCAGGTATATACACCAACGCCTAACGGAGTGTACACGTCCGTGTTATGTACTTGCATTCGCCGAGTCAAGGATGCGATTTGCATACGGTCATCGGATGTCTCTACGTTCGCACCGGAGAGCCACCACTGACGTCTGCTCTCTCTCTCTCTCTCTCTCTGTCGCTGGCCCGTTCATACGAATACGCACACGGAATAAATAGTCTAGCTTTGGCGAGGACGCACGACAGTGTACGCGCGCGTGTGCGTCGAACGCTCACGCTAGTTGCGAGGAGCACGAAAAGTCGATTTTAACACCAAAACGCCGGAACGGACGGCTGAAGAATGAAGTTTCCGTCAGAGACGTGATTAAAGTGAGAGAAAGAGGGAATCTTTGTAGTACACATAAATTACAAATATCTTCATAAATTATTAAATTATTAAATATTTTGAAATATCATACAACAGTCCCGAGAAATATTCAAATGGTCGCTTTGAGTCTGGAAGTTCAATGAAATGACGAAAAGAGATCTCAAGGAGTTGCTGTAAATTTTAATCTTCAAGGCCGTGATGGATTTATAGTCCGATTGCGCGATAAAATTTTTCCCTCGGATTAATCAATTGCGGCACAAAGCGAAACTTGTATTCGCTAGAATAATGACACCGAAAATTGAAACGTCACGTGTTTCCCTTTCTTCGCACTCTGCATGCAAATGTTCGATAAAATATCATTCGCGTTGAAATCCCACGTGGCACGTTCGGTTCTGCTTATCACCGTAATGTAGAAACTCCTCATGCGTGTCGCATGACATCGTGAGACATCAACAGTGAAACGAGATAATATCGGTGAAATTTAAAACCAATCCGAGCGTAGTCACGAGATTCGCAATTTTTTAGCGTTTAACGAAAAACCAATATACATAAGCCGATACATAAATATTCATCCGTAGCTTTCTATCGAGCAACGACACATGTAACAGACTGTGACCGTTCGAATATCTGATCGTCTCTCGGATTTATACTCGACCAACAGAACCGTGAAAACCGTGTGTGTCTCGTTACAACGAAAACGTTTCGAAATGTTCTACTCGAAAAAAATTCATCCCAGGCGTTCAAATGTATACAGTAATGTATACTTTCAGATTCACTCGACCGATAGAACCGTATCGTTGTAAAATTTCAAAACGTCTTACAAGAGAAGAAGTTTCTCCTAGACGTCCAAACTTTCGTGAGCAGTTGTTACGTGTACGAACGTACATGCGTGTATTTGACATCACACGCTGTCGATATCGACCGGTCTCTTTCTAACTCTCGGGACGACGCGTGATCGTAATGAGTCGCGCCCCCCCCCCTCCTCCGCCGAGCGACTGCCGTTCCTCGTTTCCTCCACCGCGAGTCACTTTCTTTTTCCCTACCGGTTTCCCGCGCCGATCGTCTTCTTTCGGGGTTTACACGCGCGCACAGTGTAAATTTTTGAGGCAGAACCCCCCTTGGCGTACGAATTAAACGAAATGACATTTGTTATTTCTCGTTTTGACAAACTTGACAGAGATCATTTTTACACTGCAAAATGTCACAAACGCGATACTTGCGAATGAAATTAATATTAATGAAAAAAGTGGGAGAGTAAAGACGCTGTTTCTTCTCAAGGACGTTGTAAATTGAAAAATTGTTTTCGTAACTATCGTAGATTTGGCCGCCTGAAGTCTGACGTATAGTGTTTTTCGGCAACTCACTAAACTTTGAGAATTTCTTGAATTTTCACGCTCGTAGCTCGATAGCTTGGCGAAAAAGGATTGTGTGAACAGCGAATTTTAGAATTGTCGTCGTTAACAGGTGGCTTCGATCTTTAAATCCGTGGCGGATGAAAACAATTCTTCGGTTTGAATTAGCAGTCTGTAGGAAAAACGGCCTCTGCTACCTTCACTGCAAAACTACCAATTTAATTATTAACTTTACCGCACGATGCAAAAACATCTTTGCGAAAAATACAACACGCGGATCGTGTGATGATTTTCTGTTACAAGTAAGTTCGCGGCCCGCCATTTCTCGCTACGTCGTTCCTATGGAATGATCCTGCGGAAGGATTCTCACGACGATTCGAGCAAATTTTCCAAAACGAATTCCTCCGAACTGAGCAGCGAAACTGAAACGGAACGAGCTCTGAAAAGCGGAGAGTCATCAAGCGTCCCGAAATACGCTTTGACTTATCTGAGTTAAAAGCGTGGCCGTAGAGACAGGGATCCGATAACAACAGCCCAGAGAGAGATAAGGTAACTCAAGTTTTCTAGTTATCTTGGAATTACGTTAATAGTAACGGTGGTTTATGGCCGGCCTGTTCCGTGGTGGAGCGCTTCGCCCAGTGAATTCAAACTTAATTACGTCTGACTCTATCCCGGGGAAAGGAACAGCTTGAACGAAATCAGTCTGAATATCTGTTCTCGTTATTACGGACGAATTTTATTAATTTCTGTTATTTCGGATCGTTAAAATACTTTTTCAGAGAATAGCCGACTTCATTCGACGTGCCGCGGCTCGTTTCGATTAAAGATTCAACGTACATGCACTTTTCAAAAGAGGATTTAATCCTGTTAGAGAATTCACGATTTTGAATCATGCATTTCGTCCTTTAAAATGGATTGCACGTGTGTCGCACAAAAGAATTGACGATGGCTGATAATTAATAACTTGACAAAACTAAAAATTTCATCGCTCTAAATGTTGGATTATTCTTGGAAAATTCTTTTTTCAGAAAAAAATGTTAGTTTCCGAAGAACGTGAAATCCCTAAATATTAATTTAATCGATTTCTGACTAACTTGTATAATTATTTCTAACCTTCACCCTCTTCTACGCGTCACTTTAAAACTGAGAATTTTCTTGATCGGTACAATTTCTCAATTTCTCTACGTACAAACATTCATTCGTTAAAAATTAATCATTTTATATTATATTATTAAACATTCGACAAACTGACTTTCACCTCTCATCCTTTATCAAGAAAACCTTTATCAATGTTCCCCAAGATAAACAACTAAACGACAAAATAATCGAACAGTAAAGGGAAGAAACGAGGAGCATCGAATTTTCAAGATTTTATGTGTTAAACACGGTTTATCGCCGTGTGACTTCTCAATTCTCTCTCGACGAAAGCAAATTCCTGAATTCACTCTGAAATGAAATTACTCTCGATCGAAGGGAAACTATCGGGAGAAACGGTCAACAGTTGGCGAGAAGTTGGAAATCGCGCGGATGCAGGCGAACTTCGATCGTGCGCGCGTGTGGGACGACACGAGGAGGGACAATTTTAGACGCGAGACCGAATTTAACGGCACGGCACGATGATATCGTAAATCGGCTCGGAAGCAGCCGCGTCGTAATTTCATTCTCCTCCGTCGCGGCTCCTCGGCAGGGGACGCGGTAGCATCGGCTCGTAAATAATTCTCCAAAATACAACGCGAGTCCGCGAGCGGCGAGACGCGCGATCTCATTCTGCGAGGAACAGGTTCGTTTCCCCCGTGTAAATTGGACAACGTCGTTCGGGCCGCGATCGAGGGGATGCTGGCGCGTGATTAAAGAAAATGTGACGAGCATGCGTAATGGTAATGAAGAGCGAGAAAAGACGGACGACCATGCGAAGGGGAAACGAGAGAAAATAGACAAAGATCTTTCGCACACGATGTGCATTCTTCAAGGAAGATTGGATGAATGCTAACCTTTTATTCCGTAATATGTAATATAATATAATATTCTATAACACCAATTACTCTATAACGTATTCTATAATTTTGTCCGTTTTGCGATATTAATTCTCATTGTGGGATCTTTCGCGATTGAGAGTATGAAATTTTTTTTTTTTTTTGGCCGATCTTTGGTAAATTTGAAAATTGCAAAAACGTCTACGCCCCCTCACGAATCACGTGACCCAAATCAACCAATCGCTAATTTTCGTTGCATCAGTGATAATATATGCTAGAATATTCGTTACAACGAGGCAAATTTCCATTTAGATTCCGTTTCTGGATAAAATATGGATAAATAACACACTGAAGCAAATATTAAAATAATCCAACACGTATAATACTACAATATATAAAATGATTAATTTTTTGTTGGACAGGAAAATTGATATTGGAAGATCAGATATTCGGATAGATTGGAGGCAGACTGAGCAAACTTTTGATCGGTACGTGTAGTATCGAGATTTCTGAACTGGTCAATTTGGTCACTGCACCGGAATTTTTAAAGTTATGATCTCACGTGTCGTATCTGCCGCGCGCAGCTGTTGTTCCTGTCGGTCGAGAGCTCGCGAGGTCAGAGGGCAGGGTCTCGTTCGAAATACTTGGAACGGCACACGTCGACGATGGAACAAACGACGACGTCGAGCACACGCCGATCGCCGACTAAATTCGGCGGAGTTACACTTTCGAGTTTGGCACCACAGCGGAACGTGACTTCCGTTTCGTCGTGCCTCGGCCTCTCTGCACCACTACGGGCGTCCTTGGCTTCCATCCCCTCCCCCCCTCTCTCTCTTCTTTTTCTCTCTCAGTTTCTATCTGACAAGATCCTCCTCTCGAGGAAACTCGAAACGGAAGGCGTGCGCGCTGCTCGCCATGCCCGGTGTAACAACGAGCGATAGATAACTATAATAAACACGCTACGCTCGTCCAAGAGAGACGGAAAGAGAACGTACGTAGCCGTGTAGCTCGCGTGAGGTAGGTCAGCGTCCCACACTCGACACGCCGGAGGAATCCCTGGCACACTCCTATTTCTTTCCAGAACGAGACACGATACACTACTTTGTGGAATCTACTCGGAATCTACCAGAATCTGTGTCTCGTCGTTTCTTTTTCTTTTTCTTTTTGAACATTTTTATGACGACGTGGCTTTGGAAGAAATTTTTCTTTTCTCGGACGAAGAATATCATCGTTCGACGAACGAGTAAAATAAAATATGTAATATATAAATGATGATGAGTATCACAAACTTGGTTTTTTTACGGCGAAGAGTGTTTTGCTCCTCGGAATTATCCTTTTATTTTGTGAATTATTGGCGAACGCACCATCGTATCCTAGTAATGAATTGTTATGATACAGCGACAAAACATTTCTGGATTTTATCTCTATTATCCTATTTATTAATTTTATACCATTCACTTTATTATTTATTTTATTATTTTATACTATATATTGTAATTTTTATTATTATCACTGAAAGTGATTTTAGCGGGGGTAACTTAGAAAATCGGGCTTCGTTAGGTGCAACGCTAATGCAACGACAATTAGCGATTGGTCGATTTGGGTCGTCACGTGATTCGTGAAAGGGCGTGGGGTGGACACCTCGAGCAGGAATGGCGTTGTCTGGTACTGAGCGATCGCGCCTGTATTATTTTATTTTATCATTTTACATCATCCCTTTAGTACCAACTACAACGGACAACGCTGATTTCGTTTCTCCCGTTTCAAAACAAATCATTTCCAAAATATTCCCGACCCAAGGCTCTCCCGTTCCGATTCGGTTTCCTCGAACAGGACGATTCCTCGCGTTCGCCGCTTTCCACGAAGGAAATCTCACTCTCTAACGGGACGGATTATCCGAGAAGCGGGTCAGTGTCACTCTCGCGGGAGAAATCATTCCCGGGTACCCTTCACTCGCGTGGCAAAACTATTAAGATTCCGAGTAATCACGCGGTGTCATCCAGAGTGGCCATCGAAGAGAAGAAACGAATCCAAGGTACGGCCTTCCACGGCCGCTCCTCGCCGAAACGGACTTCTCTATCTCCGCAATTATCTTCCTCCGACTGATCCAAGGATAACTTTGTACTTACTTCCCCTTACCACGCTGCACGCGCTGTTCCTGTGCTTCGCGAAACGCACGCTTTGAAAATAAAGTAAAAATAAAGCGAATCGTTCGAGGAAAAGACGGACTCGCGGGAAAGCAAACGCGGATAAAATTGCTCCTTGACTTCTTACAAAGATTTAACATGCACGATACGTTCAAACTACAATACTTGACGATATTAATAATATTCAACATTTTATATGGTATTGTAGATTGAATCAGAATAATTATGAAATTGATCGATCGACTAAATTAAATTGTAATAATTATAAAATTGCAGATCAATTAAACTGAATTGCAATAAGCATTCAATAAGCATTGTAGATTAAACAGTGACGTTTAAATCGTCATTTGGAAATATATTATGTTACGTTATAATTGTGCGTTTAATAGTCATATTTTCGCTACTTCTCCGAACTAAACCGCACGACTGCGTAAACTGTCGAAAACTCTCCAACAAAAGGTCCACGGTCTACCAACCAACAGCGGCATTCCAAACTTCCAAAGATCGTCGTTGCAATAACGCGAGATGTGTGTGAAATTCGGCAAAAATAATATCGTGCCACGAGGCACGAAGTTTCCGCGGACATGGAAGAAGAAACGAGTGCGAGTGCCGGCTCCTCCGATGAAGAGGAGAGGCCCATTCTGAAAATGAATCATTCGCCGAGTGGCCGAGGACGCCTGACCTGCCTCACGCGACTCGTTCCACCTCTGTCTCCTCGAAAGACGGACTCGTTTCTACCGAGCACGGGAAGAGAAGGCTACCCACCTCCTACCTTCGCTAACGCGAACGAGCGCGACACAGGCGAACGGAGAGACAGTCCTCCTCCGGGAGGAGGAGGAGACGGAGGAGAGACGTATATATTCCCTTCTTAAATCAGACGAGCCCGGAGGCCAGGGGAGGAATGCAAATGCCTCGTTTAAGACGTATCACGTCACGGGACCAGCCAACTCCGAACTGTGCGCTCAACTAGCGAACGCGCGCGCGCGCAGAGTCGAACAATGCGCGTTTGTCTTTTGTTCAGGGAGCTTCTCATTCAAGGGGGCAACGCGTCGTGCCTCGTAGCCGTGGAACGAATTTATGGTTAATAACTCGTTCGACCGGGGACTCGTCGAACCTCGGTTCGCGGCACACACCACCACCGCCGCCGCCACCGCTACCGGTCGATGCGCGCGTGGAATTTTTCAAAGAAACACCGACATTTTCGTGCAATTTTGTCGTTTTTATTTCTGGGACGTCGAGGACGTTTCGAGGGGGAGAAAACGTGGAATTGGGTTTGTGGGATTTTCGGTGGATTTCGAGGAGACCGAGGGAAGGAAATTTCTCTCCTTTGCTCTTCTCTATGGGGGAGCGATGGTCCAATTTTTTTCTTAAGAATCATAAAATTTATAAAATATTTTTAGACTACTTTTACAAAGTATATAATGGCTCAGGTAAGAAATACATATTTCGAGCTCAATTTTTAGTTTATCATTAGACTGCGGGCCTGTCTCCATCCATATTAACTACATTTTTCAATTTGTTTAAGAGGTAATATAATACAATAACAAGATACAATTAAAGAAAATTGATAACCTGTACAAAGAAACCGAGCCATCTCATCGAGAATTACTTTGCATGCATTATTCCATGCACGATCCAATTATTGAATCTCGATTATTAATATCAATTACAAATCGCTAAAGGTCGAGCTTGAAGCTTTTTTTAGAGTAAAGACACATTTTCTCTGATATATTCGTAGAGTTATATTCCTAGTTTCTTTGAAAACAAACGATACTGTAATTATCTAATAATTTCATAACTAACGTAACATCGAGCGTTGAAGAATTTCTTCATCGGTTGTATCATTCGTTCAACCATCTTCGGAATATTTTCTCTTATCACTGACTAATCGAGATTACACTGTACACTTCCTGTACAGCAATTTTCAGACGAACGAAAATTTTTTTCAGTGTCCCCAGGATAGGCATCGAAAATGAAGGGAAAAAAGAACAAAAGTAGTTTCTCGAAGATAAAATCCAGGATATCGAGGGGGCAACGTCTGCGGGCACAGAGTGAAAAACACCTGCATCCGAGCATAAATAATCCCATGAAACGAGCGCGCATATATCATAGCCTTAACCGTAATGAGTTCGCGATGAATCTTCGAAGAGGCAGGGCGTCTCCTTACCAACCAACAAAGAGTGCCAATGGGTATAATAACGCCAGATGAAATATACCGCAGCCGCGGCCAAATAAAATCGTCGGATAGCAGACGGGTATATATCGAGCGGGGATCGCCAAGATCGTAAATAGCTATCTAGATCAAAAACTGGATCCTCGATACAAACTTTGTTCGTTGATCGCGTTAACGCGATGATTTAAGTTCGTTTCTCTTTTCTTTTTTGTCAATTTATATCATTGAATTCTCTACTTTTGTAACAATGTTGTAGTTGCAAAGAAGAATTCGAAGGATTAATTTAACAGTATTTACTGTTACAGTACTGAAAGTGATTTTAGCGAGAGTAACCCAGAAAATCGGGACTCTTCAGATGCAACGCTAATGCAACGAAAATTAGCGATTGGTTGATTTGGGTCACGTGATTCGTGAGGGGGCGTAGACTTCGAGTAGGAGTGACGTTGTCTGGTACTGAGCGATCGCGCCCTTAATTTGTTTTCTATCGATTCAAATGTTTGCACATCGATAAAATTTTATGGCAAAAATGTCGTTTTCGGTTTTCGCCTAGTCGGAACAGTTGCTTCTGGGCCTTTCAAAGACAAATCCTACTGGCGTACAATTTAGAATTTTATGAAATTTGGAAAGATTGGAATATCTATAATATCTACTAACGACTGACAAGGATTCAATTTAAATTTGAAAACATTTTAATACTTCCAACTATCGTTTGCTTTTCAATTTTCTGAAATTTATTTAGGAATCGACAGATCTGTAATGTCGTAACAAACTAATTTTTGAGACCCTTGTTTATCTCCAGAAATTTTGACACTTGGTGCCTAATTTCCTGAAATTTATAGGAATTGAAACGACAGAACAATTGCTCGACCCGAAATTTCGCGAGACTTGAAGAAATCTAAATAACATCTCTCGACGTTGAAATGATCTATTGGGTCCTTAATGGGTTAAGAAGGCTATCACGGTTCTTGAAACTATCGTTGACTCAAATGGACATGCTCTTTCTCTCTCTCTCTCTCTCTCTCTCGAGTTACATTGTAAGAACGCGACCAGACTTCTGATTATAGGGGCACAGGAATCGCCAAGAGTAAATAGAAACGGAGTGGGGTATAATACAGGTTCAAGAACGGGGGCCCTGATTGCATCGAATTTGTACGCGCTTACCGCGTATAACATCGTGAATGGGAGAACCGTGCAAATAAAGCGTACAACAGCAGCAGCAGCAGGAGATTGCACGGTAGTCCGATTGAATTGTACGCCGATTGTACGTCGATCTGACACAGCGGCGTTGGCTATCGCGCATGGAAACTCGCGTTTTCACAAGTTGGAAAATTGTCCGGTGAATACGCGGCGTTTTACGTGCAATTTAATGCAAATGTTGCGCTTTCGGTGTCATTCCGATGTCTTGTAAAATATGCAAATCCTTTAATGCGTGTATCGCTGCCACTGATACATAACGTATGTAAACGCGGTGCATTCTGTTATCTGACAATGAGCGAACCTCTGCCTCCGGAGGTAATTATCGTGTAATGAAATGTAGGAATACTTAAGCAAAACTTAAGCGTTGTCAAAGAAACGCGAAGCATTTCGTGTCCACTTTAGTGGAAGATACCCAAGAAGTGATAACAATTTAGGCCAAACATTTTTACGATCAGTGATTTCAGGTAGCTTGCATATATTTCGTCCAGTAATTTTTTCATTTACGAATTCGCTATTTTCTCAAGTTTCCCGGCGATATCGATCCAACTGTTCTGAGCTTTAAGTTATAATTACAGCAAAATTGTATTCACAGAATTACGAAGATTGAGATCATTTAATCGAATCCAAGTCAATAATAGGATTACGTCTGGCAAATCAAGCAAACGAGATTATCTGGTAACTTTGGTCTTAAATACCAGAATTCGGATACCTGAATTTTAATTGAAGAACCTGGTTTCTGATTCTGAGAAGGATAAAAATACGACAGATTAGTGATAGATCATCGTAATGTTGCTCGATTTCTTCGATCTCGAATTCTTCAATCTCTCTCACATTGATCAGAAAATAGAACATCGAGATAAGTGCATCGATTAGACTTTGAGTATCTCTTGTTTGCCGCTTTCGATTGTCGATACGTTAATCGGCAGAGAAATAAAATAAACGATCACGATTTACAATATATACGATATTAATTACAAAGCCAAAATTACAAAGCTCTTCATTTACACAAACGAACGTTGCAGTTTTCTACGCCAATTCTTTTCCTCGATCTACCAACTGTTTCGATTAACGTATCCTTTCAAAATACTAAAAATTTTTTATCGTCGTTGGTCCAGTCAATGAAATTATTAAGAAGAAATTCTTCTGACAGAACAATCTTTTTGCAATAACACACACACACACACACACACACACACACACGAGAAATATTTTACTTTCAAACGCGTATGTGTAACCGACTGACTTTTGTCACCGTGGTCTTCCCTGCATCCAACAACGTACGTAACATACAACTACGATTCTGTCGGAGAATTTACAAGTGCCAGGTTTCTAGGTGGCTGCGATTAAAGTTCACTGCTCCAAGAGCATTCCTAGAAGTTGTCCGGAACGTCCAGGTTTCGCTGGGAAGCAAGGCTCAACCCTAAACAACCACTCGATCCCTTCTACGCTACTCCAAACACTCGTCATTCACAGCCGACGTACGAGAAGTTCATTCACATCGGACATTCCTCGAGTTCGTTCCTCCCTGGGGTGCTCTTCGCACTTCTCAACTTCTTGGTTCTTGGTTCGGAAGAACGGTTATTAAGGATTTGAATTTCGTTCTTTTTCTTTTTTTTTTTGAGGGGAGGACAAATATTGAGAAATAATTGCAATTGAATTCCTGTGTGAAGCTATCTCGAAGAAGAGACTTCTCAGTTCGACGCATTACAGATTTAAGCTTGTCGTTTTCTTTTCCAGAAAAATCGAATTCTTGCCAGGTCATTTTGGAAGTTCGAGATACGCTTCTTGGATCTTCAAAGGAAGTCAAATTTCGAAAGCGAAATTATTTAATTATTTCTGGAAGGAAGTAAAGTACAGTATTAAAAATTTATTCTTCTTGAGGATCTTTCTCTAAAGAACGAGAAGTCAATCGAGGTCGAAACTGGAGCTTCAAATATCATTTGAAGAATCGGATAATGAGTTCGACTTTCGTTCGACGAAAACAACTCTACATTTACGAATCTCTCCGAATATAAATAGTCAATACTCCCTTTAGAGTATTCATCGGTGATGAGAAACTTCAGAATACTTTCAACGTTTGGCGTATCTCAAACATCTCGATACGAGCTCAAACACGTACGTGCATACGTATCTCGGCAACGGATCGAAAGCATCTCTTCGAGGAGGCGGTTCGTTCGTGCACAACGCACGCACGCACGCACGCACGTCGTTCCGTCGTGGTAAATTAGAGACGAAGCTGATAGCACATTCAAGGCCGCGCTAGGCCGCGAAGGAGAATAGCGCATTTTTTCTAGGCTATTGATTGCGTCTACCGAATATAGGGTAATATTCAATCTACTTAATGGCACGGTTGCCTGCGTGCAACGTCCTCGATTTCATCTCACCGTCTCGGCCGCTGGAATACCGGGGGTCTCCGCGGCTCTTTTTTCGTTCCACTTTTGCGCCTAATAGGCAAAACACGAGCTATTCACCTCCCCCCCTCTGTGTGTCTCTAACAGCGCCTTTCTTCCCTCCATCCTGTCGCGCGTTTTCATTCCGCGGTTGTTATTATTGTTGTTGTTGTTGTTGTTGTTGTTGTTGTTGTTGTTGTTGTTATTGCTATTATTCGCATTGGTGTACCATTCAGACCATTCAGTCACTCCTCACGTCGATAATGGAAGTAGGTCGAAGACCTGTTGGCTCTTTCATTGGGTTCGAGGAAGTTGGAAAGTTCGGTTCACGCGACGGTTTCCCTCTGGCTGCAAGTGAGAACGGCTCGAGTGGGAGATTTGGCAGACGGAATTTTGGCAATTGGGAGCACGACGATCGTGATCAAACTTTGTACATTTGGGGAAAATTTCAGGATACAAAAATTTCACTGTACCACGTATAAAGATATACATGAAATATAAACAAAGTTTTTTAAACAAAGTATAAAAAAACAAATATAAATGTAAAAATGAAATATGAAAATATAAAGTTCCACGAAGATTCGCGAAGACCGTTTGATCCATCACGCTGGATCTATCGAAGAATTTAAAAGAACGAAGATGCGACATTTTTTCGATTACCAATAAGTATAAAATTGTTGATCACGATCTGAAGAATTTCGAAAATCTACCAAGAAGATCCTTGCGATTTCGTTTGGAAAATCCAACAACTGTCTATATAAAAGAGCATTCGAAATTGCATCGAGCGGTTGAAGATTTGTTGCACCTAATTAGGAAAATTAATTGCCAGGTGAGAAATCTGACGAGCATTTTTTAGCTCCACATGCGATATTGTCCTAAATGCGATGCAAAGCATTCTCGAGGAGGAGGATGTTACATTGAAGTTGGAAAATAAGTTACAAATTTTCAATATCGTTGTTTGGAACGTGGTTCACAGCCATTTTCTAATGCTATGCACACGAGTGACTCGGCAGCTGAGCCTGGAACTTGTTTATCAAGGTATCCAGACTCGAATACCTCGGACTTTTTCCTACGAATAACATATTCGAGAAGTCTAGTATATTTATTGGCAGCAAACGATTTAGCAACCTGGGGATAACGAATAAAATCAACAGCAGAAAATTGGTGGAATTTTCGAAACAACTCGAAGCCAGAAACCGAAAGATCAGCAAACTAGGAAAGCATGATCAAACATGATTTTTCCTACAATTCCTACAATATTATATTAGGTAAAAAATAGTGGAAACAGCAATGTTCGTCATATTTCGTCTCTGATGTTTAACTCTTTCGTTAATACCACGATCGGCAAACAATTCTTTTCGTACAACTTTTCATGGAAATTCTCTAAATTCATGTGAGCACGCTTTTGAGAATTTTCCGTGACTTTTTACAAATTGTACGAGTGAAAGTCGTCAATTTAAAGCTAGTTCGATTTGAAGAGTCGAAATTTGTTCGACGCTCGACCTTTCGACACCTTCCGATTTTATATTTGAATCGCCAATAGTTTCAATATTACATGGCAGAAGATCAAATTATTGAAAAAAAAAAATACGAAATTTAGAAGAGCGACGATATCGAGAGAAGTTCCGCGGTCGACTTTATGCGATTGGAACCACGCGAAAGGTGACCGAGGCGAAAAAGAAAGGAGATCACGTTTTGAATGCGACGTCGCGAGAAGTAACGCCGCCGAGAGAAACCCAGTTATCGAGAGACTTTTATGGAGAGGTCGCGGCTGCTCCAGCGAAACGCCACACGCGTCTCTTTCAACTAAACGAATTCCTCGTTCACCTTCTATTCCCTGTATCTTTCCTCCTCTTCTCGTTCCTTCCTTGCAAACTATTATTTTTCTCAGTATAATTAAATTTTATTCTTTCATTCTGGATTAATTAACATGTATCATCTGAGAAGACAAACGAATCGCAATGGCGGGAATTCAACTTCGTCAACGTTTAGGTTAGGTTCGATTTCTGAACTGAATTCAGAGTAACAATCACTAGACTGTGGATTTCTATGCGTTTGTAATGGAAATTTAGAGATGCAGGAATACACACGAAATACACGAAAATTTAAAAAATACACCGTCCGTCACAATGACTAATAAATGAATCGAGTCTCTGCCGACTTTTAAACTACTCTCGCAGAAATATATACTCTGACCGAAATCTGAAATATGAAATAAAATACGAAATACGAAATTTCAATGGCTTCCACTCGTCTCACGACCCGTCGATTCGAGAATCGAAATTGGAAATTTTTCAAAGACAGAAACGTGTTGAAACGTCGCTGAAAATCGAACGATTCAAGGTATTCAAAGGGAAGGAATTGCGCCTGAAACGAGGAGAACGATGGAAACGGATAGGTCGACGCGATCGGCGACAGACGTCGAAACGGGC
Source organism: Melipona beecheii (assembly GCA_032399605.1). Classification (NCBI taxonomy): domain Eukaryota; kingdom Metazoa; phylum Arthropoda; class Insecta; order Hymenoptera; family Apidae; genus Melipona; species Melipona beecheii. The sequence goes on along the minus strand of JAUCMO010000243.1, from coordinate 7,092,326 downwards.
CGTGAAATCGAGCGCGGTATCCAACGATCGATCTCCTCGCGGCTCTGACTAATTCCGTCGAATGAATCATTCCATCCACTCTCGAAAGAACACGGCCAAAGTGCATTGCACCGGACCGAATTGAACTTGAATCCTGACGGCGCTGGTTGCGCCTGCTCTCCGTGAGATAATGCGCGCTCTCGATGCGCGTTTCTTTAAATAGTCCCTGTGACTTTATGCACACGCGTTGCATAAGTCGCCGGAGTACGTTGCAAGATCGAAAGAGGCACGAGTCCGGGGCTCCTCCAGTTTGAAGAGTACGCACAACAGATTCGTTGCGTGTATTGTTCTTTGGAAGTTGTTGACGGATCGAGGGAAATTAGATCAGACAAATCACCTCAATCGAATTTTCTCGAAAACGGAATTCTCTGTTTAAAAATTTGTGTTCAATTGCAAAACACCCTATATATACGTGTAACGACAGGCGTCTAATTTAGAAATTGCGAACTGATTTAAATAAAGTTAGATTTAAATAAAGTTTCTCTGTTCCAAAAATGTTTACTCCAGCCGTGGATCCATCAGTCACAGGACACCCTATGTATACGCGTAGTTGCACGCGTCTAACCTAGAAACTGCGAACCGATCGAAAGAAAAATCGGCGGTTTCTCCTCCGGAGAAAAATCGAGTCTTCCGCCTCTCGAGATGAAACCGTTCCAGTTTCCCATGCGTGACCCACTCTCGACGACGGGCAGGGAGAGAACGATACGCGCGAGCGTGCACGCTCGCGTTCTCCTTATCAGCGGCGCGAGCAAGCGGGCAGAGAACGAACAGAGGCGTGGACCGGTCGAGGAGGAAGAAAAGTCCCTGGATCTCTCGTTCCTCGAGCGAGCACACCGGCTTTTCTAGCCAGGGAACCGACGAGATACCAGATTATCGTGGACTTTCAACGGTTTCTCGCCAACCATCGACATCGTTTCCCCGCAGCCACGTGTTGGACGAGCAGATTTTCTACGGAAGTAAGAAGCTCGGAGATGAAAGGCGGATTAGACGGAGTCAATCGGAGAAACGAGTTTGTTTTCGAAGCACATTGACAGGCTCTTTTTCGTGTTTGCGACTGAAATTTTGCTCGTTCGTGGAAGGAGAGAGAGGATCGATTGAGAAATTCTTGTTTTGCTGCGAAAGATTGGGAGATCCTCCATTAATAAGGAATTTGAACAGTATCTCTTGGGCTGTACGACGTTGCAAAAAACTGACACAACAATAAGATTCTTTTAGCAGAAGTAATTGTATATTCTTGGAAGAAAGGAAGAATGATTGTAAATGTGTAATTTAAGATACAATTAAAATTAAGATTTTAGATACTAGTCTTCAAGTTTTGTCACATAATAAGTATAAATTGTACGAGATATGAAGAATGGAAACGAACAATTTTTACGTGGTGAAGAGCAAGAATAAAAATTGTCTTTCGTCAAAAATATCTGCAAAATACTTGATAAAATACAGTCTGTGAAATTCTTCACTCGCATCTTCGATATTTTGTTAGTCCAAAATCTATGCTTCGTCCTTTTCCTACGAGTGAAAGCAAATAAAACTGGAAACCTACCGGAACACAGCTAGAATTAACTTCAAACCTAATTAACTACGTCATTCCGAACCGACGGAACGAAAAATAAACTTAATCGCGGGAAGCTAAACGACCGCAGGCAAACAACATCTCGCGAAAAGTTTGGTTATTAACTGGCAGCGCTGCTGATAATAACCGCGACAAACAAAACGCAAGTTATCAGTGGTTTCGCACTGAAACAAAGCTTGATTTACGAATGTCTTCCTCGAAAAATCGGAGACCAAGACGCGGTGATAGCGTCTCGTGCCTTCAACACGCTGTTCTCTCCTTTCTTCTCTTTTTATTTATAACTCTGCATCAACTCATAATTGGCGCCAAGAATGAGGAATCTCTCGTCGCTCAAATTTTCGAAGCGTGATTGCTAGACTACGCGTTGAGTTTCGTGCGAAACACAAAGATTCTGTAGTTTCTATACAGAAACGTAGAAAAATACAAGAGTCGTGACATTCAAAAAATTATATTACAGAGTTTGTGACATTTAAGAAACAATAACGTGAAACTACTACGTTTCTTGAAAATACGAAATGACAGAGCCTCCCACGGAGCAAGTTAATCGAAAATTCTCCGCCTCGCAGAGACTTACGTAACGGTCCTTTGATGTCCTTTTAATGTCCCTTTCACCCCATAGAAATTCCATACATAATTCATCCGTCTTTATTCACGACGACTACGTAACTTCCGTGCGAATTTCACACCTCTCGTACCAATTCGAGCGGTTTCTCCTCGTCGAATTAGTCATCGATCCAATTGACTTCATCCGGCGCTCGGCCGAGTGAAATCGAGGGCTTTTCATCAGGTTTTGAAAACGGACCCCTCAATTACCAATTCCACCTGTGCCGAGGGGAAGTTTCGGGAGAGAAAAGAAAGTTGGAATCCGCAAGCCGGATACGCGTAAAGCCGCAAGTTCGTCGAAATGATAAATCCAAAAGAGGCCTCTCCTCGCTTTCTGGATCCTTGTTTCGAAAGTGTTTCGAGGTGTCGACTACTTTCGAAATCCGTGCATGGGATTCTGTGTTCTCCCGTAGCGAATTTGCTCCTCCTCGTCGAATATTTAACTTCGATAAAAGCCAGAAAATCCGGTCTCTTCGGGTGCAACGCTGATGCAACGAAAATTAGCGATTGGTCGATTTGGGTCACGTGATTCGTGAGAGGTCGTGGGGTAGACCTCGAGTAGGAGTGGCGTTGTCTGGTACTGCAATTTGTTTTCTATCGATTCAAATGTTTGCATAAAATTTTAAATCCTATTCATTTCCTAGTCAGAATAGTTGCTTCTGGGCCTTTCAGTGAGACGAATCGTAGAATTCGTGCAGTTTTCTGCATGTTTTTATATTTGCACATCATATTTACTGTTCTCGTGAAAATTCGCGATCCAAGAATCGTAAAATAAAGGCTGCACGAAAAATTTCGAGAGTGGCAAATTCTCAAAAAGAATCATCAGAAATTCCCCTTGTAAAAGAGCAGAGTAAAAAAACTTTAAAAATTTGAGGATCTCAAGACGAATAGAAAATCTCTACTCAAAGCTTTCGAGCTCTCTGAAAATTCCAAAACACGTCGTCTTATGTACGAAACATGAAATGTCTACAACTCTGAGAATTCCAGTGGAACATGAAATCGATCGCAGGACTGTCCGAAGACTGTCGGGAGATGGTTAAGTTAAGAAATTCCAAGATTCGCGATGGAAATTACGGAATGCCTATGGAGATTTACAGAGGAGAGCCCGAGTCGCTGCAGAGACCGCCACACAGAATCACTAAGAATTCCAAAGTCCCCGCCGAAAACCCGTAGAATCCCTAAAATCTAGAGAATCCCCACGCAAAGCTCCGGAATCCTTACAGGAACCTACAGAAACCGCATCAGAATCGTAACCAAAATTCACGTCCACCTTCCATCCGAAAACGTTTCTTTGCAATTGTTGGAATACCATTAATCCTGTTGGATCCATTAACCCTTACTGTGTAAACGAGCTTAGGATACCCTCGAAGTGTGAACCTTAGAGCGATCTTTATGTCAGACGTGGGTAATTCTCAGTGGGTGTATAATCTTTTGAAAAGTCTGTAAAAATTCACGCGACATGTTTAACTGTTCTTTTTCAACGCGGTAATATTATTCGAACGAAACGGATATGAAGAAATTGAAGTTGAGGAGATTGAAATATGAAAATTCGAGGATAACAAGGCGTAACATTGAAGAAGGTATCAAAGTATTTGAAAAACCGCGGAGTTGGTGTATCGACTCTTGGGTACCGAGCAGATTAAATTATTCTCTGTGCCTTTTTCGTAAAAGTGTCTTTAGAATTGCATTATGTTGTTTTAATTCAGTAGTGATTTCTGTCGTGACGAGATAGAATTGTTAATGCAAAAACAATTAAAATCCGACGAAATGACGAATTGCAAATTCGTCAAAAAAAGAAAGAAGAAGAAAAAGAAGAAAAACAAAAAAACAGAGAAAACAAGGAACGAGCGTTCCAAGATCTCGAACGCCAATCTGGCTTTACGTGGTATTAACAAAACTGTTGATCAAACGACGGAACAAAAGCACGAACAAACACGTGCACAAACAAGCAAGCAGCGTCGACGCGACAAACAACGGTGTCGTTATAAATAAATTTTATGGAAAAAGAAGTAAATTGTGTGGACGAAGACTTTAGTATGAGCTAAAAAAAGATATAAAAAGAAGTGGAAAGTGCCTGAAGTGGAGAGTTCTTTTCCTCTTTTGATAGGGAAACAATATATATATATATATATATACTTGCATAGGTGAACGTCACGGGCAAAAAACATGATAAGTTCATTGTTGTCGATTTTTTTCTTACTTCTATATTTTAATACAACGTGAGCAAACATAGCTAAAAATAAAAGAAACACCTAGTACCGAGCACCAAAAACGTATAATTAACGAAAATTTTAATCCATTAACGATCCATGCAAATATTAATGCAACATTTCATTTGCAATTTCTTTGTTAATTAATTTACCGTAAATTGTAAAAATATTCGTCGCTGTTTCTTCCACTCAGATTTTATAATTTCACGAGATTTAAAAACCTAGATTTGATCTATCCTTTCAAACCTAGATTTGAAAATCTGCTTGGCTGCGTGACAAACGGTATTCTTAATTACGGGGAGAAGAATATATACCTATGTCAATGTCAAAGTCAGATAAATTTTGGTGACACTGTATTAATTGAATTTTAATTGTTGCTCCAACGTAAAGAACGAAAAGTGTCTCGACTTATCATGTTCTTTCTCGGTATGCTTCGCATGTACGACGAAAGATAAATTCGAAAGTACAATGAATGGAAGAAGGAAAAGACGCGAGATCATGGAGAAGCTCGATCGCGACGGAAGGTCGCGAGACGAGACGCGACGAGACGTGGTTTTGTCAGTGCTCGACACTTTTTATTGCACGCCGAGATTCGCCGACGTATTAGCCGATGATATATTTTTTTACGACGCGAATAGATAAGGGACGATCGTCTTCTTTCGAAAGAGATCATCGACTGTATCAGTCGTGATAAGGAATTTATTAGCGAGCGTGTGTGTGTGTGTGTGTGTGTGAAACGGTAATCGCTATTTCCCCTTTCATCCTTTCCATTTCTTTGGCTTTCTATTTTGGACAGTTTCCTTTCCTTTTCCTTTCTTTTCTTCTTCTTCGATCAATGTTTAATTGAACATCAATTAAAAAATTATTAACGGCACTGTACTTGCACGTACGTAAAATTTATCACCATTAAACTAAAATAAAAAATATTACACCAATTTGTAGATTAATTTGGTTTTCTGGTAAACTTTAGCTTAAATTGTGAGTGTCATTTCCTTTAAATTATTTTTGAGAAGCAAGTTCATTTATGAAAAATTGTATTTTGTTGTCCTAGGAAATTTTGTATCAACTAAAAATATTATATTTGACTATTTTGCATTTGTTAGTTTATTAGTTTACTAGTATTAGTATTTATTTATTATTTTGTTATAGCAACTTTGGATTTTGTTTGTGAAGAGATGGATAATAATTCGGAAACTTTGATTGAACAAGAGAAATATCGACTTTCGTGTTAAAGAATAATTGCGGACAGGTAATTAAAATTAGTCGATTCTACCTAAATCGCGTCTAAATTTAGAATTTAACACTGTCTTTGTTACGCATATTTTCTTTATTTTGTTTAACGTCTAAATTATATCTAATAATAATCTATTATTCCATAGTTTTTAAAACTATATAAAAACCTAAGAACCATTCTTTCTCAAACTGGAGAAATGTTTGCTCGAAACAATTATAGTCTGCCTGATGCTTTCCAAGATCTATTTAATAACTAAAGCAGTCATTAAAAAATATATGCTAAAATGTCGTTTTAAGAATCTTTGACTTATTAAATTTATTAAGTATATTGTAATTCACCATTATCTTCGTAAAATTTAACAAGTTTAAATAACAATTTTTTCCTCAGAAGATTGCGCGGAATAAAAAATAATAAAAAATCCATAACTCCGTAGTCCAATCACTGTCACACTTATCGTAATCACAATATCGTGATCATAAATATTCTAATCCTCTACAATGAAAAATTCAAAATGATCGTCAATCCTGCAGTTGTTTTGAGCAAACGTCGGCAATTATTTCCACGCCATTATCTAGAAACGCCGTCAGAGGAGAAGCAAACGTGCCTCCGAATTATCGGTGAAAGGATCACTCACCTGGGAGCATTGATGATCGGTCGGCCCATTGCCCGTTGCTGGCGCTTCTCGTTGCTGGGAAGGCGCAGGTAATCTTGGTCGCCAAAGAGGAACAGATCCTTTGAAATAATCATGTCCACCGTGTGGTTGCCGGTTATAGCTGCCCGCCTCTCTCTCTTATCTTTCTCTCACTGCCGAACCACGGGCTGAACAACGCACCACGACGACGACAACGACGTCAAACGCGACGGAATATCCTCACCTAAGTCCCGCCACCTCGACACGTCCAACGCGATCTCCGACAACGATTCACCACAGCGATCTGTTTGCTGCTGCCTCTCGTCAGCAAACGAACATTTTCGACAGCTATTCCCGCGACTCCGTGACGATTTTCCGTCCAGACACTTGGTCGCGAGCATTAAGTCCGAATGAAATTTCGAAATCGAAACGACGAATGGATCGATAAGAAGCTGACTTTCTTTTCTTATGCGCAGCGCACTGTTTTTCGAGTGGATCAGTGCCTTCTTTCTTCTACTATCTCGCGATCGTTTTTCGAACGACAGTTCAACGAGATTGCGTTGAAAGTTCTTGTTCGAGGGAGTTTGTCTGTGTCTTTGGTAGAATCGTCGAATCCGGTGTTGGATAAACGATGAAAGTTCGTGAAGATTCGAGTGAGAACGTTGCGAAACTAAGCGTTTGCTCGCGACTCTTGATAAATTGAGAGTATCCTTGCAAGTGGGAACCGAGTGTTTTGCGAGAGAGTTCCACGAAGATCGACTCCGATTACCTGGAAAAGAAGAAACAGTGAATTTGAGATATGTTCGAGACATTTGTGTTTGTGTGAATCGAAGTTACGGTGAGTGTGGAAGTTTGTTATCGTACATTCTTAAAGTCTTTGGAACATTATCAAAAAGCAAGCTTCAAAGGTTTGTATTAAGGAATGATACGAATTTCGAAGAGTATAGTGAGACAGAAGATAGTTCCCAAAATAAGCAAACACAGACTGTTTGATTAATAACCCGCGTTGGTTTTTCTAATCACGAACAAATTATATTTCTCCGCGACGTATATCGCGCAGTATAAACTTGAAAATTCAGAAAAGAATGTGTTTCTTTATAAAGAATCATATTTTGACGAAGTTAAATATAATCCAATCGATATAGCTAATTCTAACGTTTGGAGAACAAAAGAAATACGACGAAAGAGAATACGGATAAAATGACACAACTAGGTAATGTCGATAAAATTTGTAGATCAATATAGCGCGGCGATACAGACGGAAAAATTCAGGTCAAAAGTGATCGCTCTGACAGTTACATCTCGATATTCCAGTCAAAACCTGGAGCTACCAAATTTCACTGCCACGCAGCAGAATTCACCTTTGCAAATATTCAGTTCGAGATTAAAGAATTTATATCCCTTCAAAGTCGAAAATATCTAAAAGTAATCGAAGAAATTAATTATAAACGTCAATTCGTCTTTTAACTTACCAATACCTTCAACTTAATTCGATGCATCGTTACATTCTTATATAGCTGCGATATATATATATTTGCAGATATTTCCTACATTTGCGAGAATTAAATGAAAGAACTGGACGTCACTCGTTAATTTCTAATCCTGCGGCGAAAAAAGTGTCTGATTAAGAGGCGTTTCGCGTAATAATCCAATATGGCGTACGCGCCACAAGTTTCAAACTACTTACTACTTGCATTCCGGCGGCCGTACAACTGATACTCCCGCAACGTCTGGAATATGCTGCACTTGTGCAAGAGAACGGGCTCGCGTTCATTCATGATCGTCTATTAACAGTAGCGAAGGTAATCCCAGCGTCCGCTGGGTAATCCGTTGCGACGAGTCGGCACAAAAACGAAACGCGCGAACTTTTCATACGAAAATAGCGGCTTTCTGATCGAACAACCATAACGTACGCCTCAAAAAGTTAAGATATTATTTTCAGCCTCACCTACCGCGCCTTTTTCCTCTTACTCTTACTCTCACTCTCTCTCTCTCTCTGTTTCTCTCTCTTTCTTTCTCTCTCTGAAACCACGTGACCAAAGAAATTCCTCTTTTTCCTGAATTTTTGCACATTTTACACACACTAAACTAACTACGAAAAAGTAACGTACTTTCACGAAGTAAAAGAGACTTCCGAAGTACCCTCTGTACATCGTACGGTAAATTAAACGTCCGCAGCGTCACCCCTTTCTCGCCTTCGATTTTAAAAACACCTAACCGAAACTAAAAAGTAAGATCATTCTTACATGTACGAGTAACAACGTTTCATAGATCTGCGAAACGGACGAAAAAATCACGTACCTCGTTGTTCTGAAAAAAGCATGATTCATCCTGCACCGCGAACTAAGACGCGAAAGAAAAAAGAACCTCGCCTCGGAGAGCGCGCGGCTTATTGCAGCCTGAAGTTATTCCAAACAGGCCGCGCGGAACGTAAATAAAAAATGTTGCCAACATTTCCTCGCAGCGCGACGTTTACAGCTTCCGAGGCCCGACGACAAAGAGGCATTTAAAAAATCCACTTGGATTTTGCAAAAACAGAAATACGTACGCCGTGAACAAATACAGCGTGCACGTTTTGCTGCATATACACGCGACATATATAGGTCACCTATTTTTGTTCAACAACACGCGGACCAGCAGCGCTACTTGTTTGCGATGATCGACTTCCGAATTCTCCGCATAATTCGAATTCGTCGCCATTACCACCGTGGATCGTCGGCGATATTTATCGGCGAGATTTGTCAGCTGCGAGTAGCCGCGAGAAACGAACACGGCGGACACACGAAGCGGATCACAACGTGCGACGCGTTTGACACTGACGAAGTAAATCGAGCGAATATACGCCGCGCGCATGAGAACTCGTCCCATATTTACATCGCGCCAATTTTCACCCGCCAACTGTTGGGCATTAGTCACGGATGAGTGACGCGTATACGAGAGACGCCTGGTGTATCGTGGACATATTCCTCCGCTCTGGACAGAGACGATTCTGACAGGCGTTGCTAATTGATCGAGGCGAGTCCCGCGCGGACTTGAACCGCGCGATCGATCGATGCCGTTTTCATTTTCGTGGCCTCGCGTGCGAAACCGTCGGCTAACGTTCCCATTTCCGGTCGGCGATTTCGTCGATGCGTGTCAACCTTCGAACGTGAAATTAGCAGCGATCTGCTACGTGGTCACGCGACCCGCTCCACCGTGATGTGGAAGAACCAGTCAAATGCGATTTTTTGAATTTCCAGAAGCAATTGAATATAACCTTTCATTGCAGCGACAATGTCACGGCTGAACGTTCAAAATACGTTCTGTACGTAATGAAATCTGCGTTCGTAAAAGAATTTGAAAGATTACCTTGGTTGAATGTATTCACATAGAATAGTAATTGTAACCAACCTTTTTGTTGTGTTTCGTTCCGTTGGCGCGCCTACTAGCGGCGCTGGTCGAAATCGACGATCGTTGAGAAAGGTTATGGCGCCGGTACCGAAAGTAACGGCTTCTAATTCGGCCGCGAGCGAACACCGGCCGAAAATACAATATCGAGAAACGGATAAACGAATTCGGAATTCATTCCTCTCTTTTCATCGTTTTCGTATGGCGTTGATGTCTTGGGTGGTAAGTTTAAACCTTTCGTATCGTATAAATGGCTTGGATTTGACGCACGAGTCTCCAAGTTCCTTTCTTCGGAGGAAGCCTTATCGTTTGGAATTTTTAATAAAACTCAAGATATATTTAGTCACGCGTACTATCAATGAGAATATACATGATGATTAAGAACAATTATCTCATCGCGAGTAGTACGTTTCATGTCACGGGTGCAACGATCTCGGTCTGCTAAACCGAGGCAAGATCAATGAACACGACCGGCCGACCGATAGCTGCGAACGAGATTACGAGTTTGAATTTCAATAACCATCTATATATATATATATATATATATATATATATATATATATATATGACAATTCAAACAGCTGCGATATTTAAAAATGATACTTTAAAGGATTTAATTTAGTATGTATTATTTTTGATATTATAAAAAAAAACAATCAAACGGCGATTTAACAATTCCAATATTTAAAAAAGTATAAAACTTTTACTGAAAAAAAGTGATAGAATTTGTTATATACTTTTATAAAATAGTTACAGATGTAATTATATCATTTTGTTACTTTCTTAAATCCACAGATCTCTGTGGATTACTATTGCCTATTTAATCCAAATACTATTGATAAGTAATAAATTAAAATAAACATTGTTTCAGATTCTCTTCTAGCAGCGTTAAGAAAGGACTTGTATCGAAATCTCAGAATAAAGTCACTTGCTATGCAATTGAACTTACAAATGAAGCGATAGAAAGGGAAAGAAGGTACGTGCGCGCATATATATGAAGGAAGATAGACAAATGACAGTGCACTGGAAAAAATTTGTTTGGCACGAGCACAGCGGTCAGACCAGCAGCCGGTGTATAACTTCATTTTTTCGGTTTCTAGTTAATTACCACATCGAACACGTAAACGGAGCAAAAACACGCACTTATCCTGATTTACTTGATTAGAATACACGAGTCAACCGATTGGATTTGTTCCAAAGCAAAGTTGTTCCTTTCAACGCTACAATCATCCAACCTAATCGGTGTTTTCGAGCATCGAAAATGAAACGCACGTTTAATTTGACTAACCACAACTAAAAGTACGTGTCACGATTCTTTCGATCTATCTTTCCTTCTCGTTAATTACAACGATAATATTACTCGTATATGTATTACATATATAATAACCTGTTCTTGCGAAAAAAAAATGGAACTTTTTCGATATAGAAAACGAACAAATAACAACTCTATATTTAGATGATCTGCACTCCAATCTTTTTCCGTGGTTATTTCTGGTTTAACTAATTCATCTGAATTTTGAGAAAGGAACGGTAGCCATAGAAACCGCAAGACGGAAAAGATAAGACGCTGCCGACTCGTGGCAAAGTCTACCATGCGTTGATTAGATACGAAGTTAGAAAGATTCGTGAGCCTAACAAACAAAATGGCCAAATGGAACTACGATATTAATCCTTTTAATCTGAAAATCACATGCGCCACCGGTGGCATCCGCGGTCGTTAGTGCCGATAAGATGTAATGTGTGTTTTAGAAGTTTTTGGTGTACAAGAGATATTTTTTGAAGGAAGAGTATCTGCACTGCGGCAAAATGCTCAATTAAGTATTATTATGAAGACATGATGTTTATAATACCTATGGTAGGTAAGGTCAACGTATTGGTGATAAGGTCATTGCAAGCATGACGTACGCGTCCTTCGATTGTTCGTCCTCGAATGTAAAAGAATTAATTTTTAATGAGGAAATATCTACAGTTTCGTTGAATCTTTCGCTATGCGACGATATTTTTTTGAAATAGTTCAAAAGATTCGCTTACACTAGCTCGTCTAATTCAAACAATTACTAAAATATTTATAAGCATACTTTGAAATTTCATTACTACTGTAATATATATAATGCTCATAATTATCACGATTAAGTATTAACTCCAGCAATCAGTCAGAACCATCTTTAATATTTATTATATACTTGAAATAACTATTCATGCTGTATGTTATAGTAATTCAGATTAGTTTCGAATTTTAACAATATAGTCACGACAATCGTATCTCGTTACAGTACTAATGAAAGTTGAAAACATTTTGTATAACTTGTACATAATACATATAAATTCTTCTATTGCAAATGCTATTTTACAATAGGGCATTGACATACGAACAACCTTTGAACGAGAAAACACCGGTTGCAGTGAATGACCCTACGCCCTTGATATTCTCGAAACACGTTTGCTCCCGTTCGAAACTCACATTTAAAACGCGAAAGGGAAAATGAAAACTGAACAGTCAAAATGGTAAATGATGTAAGTGGCACAAGTGCGGATTTTGAATATAAATAAGAAATATTTGTCGAAGGTGACGCTAACAACTTTGGCTGTATCTTAAAGTGCTAAAATAAATTCTAGCGCTTGTAACATTGTATTCAGAAATTTAGTTTGAACTTCTCAAATTACCAAATACCGTAAGAGTAATGATAAAATTAGATGGGTTTAACGCTACTGTCATAATGTATTGCAACACCTTAGGATTCTTAACATTGGAACTACTATAATAGTCAAAGTAATCAATCTTTCCTCAATTTTTTAGATTTCAGAGAGTATATTTTCAAATTTCCGCATTACATTTTTTCATATATCTTTTATTTTCTAATAGGTCCCAATTTTAGTTGTCGATAGTTTCAGTATTAAAGACGCAGATCTCACATCTCACCGGATGTCGGTATTCCCAACTCGATAATCGTAAATCGAAGATATTCGAGAATTCGAAAATACCGTCTTGTCGAGACATCAGACATGTCTATCGAGATTCGTGTGTCAGCGGGAGGCTGGTCCTCTGATTTTACGACTTTCCGGCGAAACGAGTCAAAAATAAGGGGGAAAAAATAACGCTGAATATGCAGTTTTGCAAGCCGATATTAAAAAAGTTTTACTCACGTAAAAAGCACGAAAAATTCCAGTGTTCCTCGGTGTTATCGCCGGTGTGATCGAGGAGAGTTTCTCGATCATATAGAAACCCGAGAAAGAAGAAGAAGAAGAAGAGGAGGAATAACTTTCAGTAGGTCTCGAGTTCGATGTTGGCCGTAGCCGGTATCTTCGGCCTCGTCGTCCTCGGCGTCGTCCTCCTCGTAGCTCCTGTCACACATGCACTGTGCATCGGCCACGAACATGCGGCCATTGCGCGGCACGCAGTCAATGAACCCGCATTGCTTTTCACCCGGGAGAGCCTTTGCCTTTTTTTCCCTTCTTAAACCCCGGAACGCACTATCGGCCGGCCTCTATCCGCGAATCTTCGGCCGCACACTCACGATATATATTCCGGTAGCGGTTTTGCACGAGGAACACCCGACCCTCCCGGTGTCACTGGTTCTCTTGCCTCTTCCTGCGCCGTGTCGTCGTTATCTCTGTCTCTCTTTCTCTCTCCCAATCTCTCTCTTTCTCTCTCTCTCTTTTTCGTATATACGTGTATATGTGTAATACACGGGTGCGCACGCGCGTTTTTCACGTCTCTCCTCTGCTTTTGCACGTGTATATACGTATGTATATGTCGCGTCGAAAATCCCTCTCTGTCCCTCTTTTATTTTCTCTCTCCTCCTCTTTCTACCTTCATACGATCGTTCAGTAACCCGTACTCCCTTTCTCACTCTCTCACTCTTTCTCTCTCTCTCTCTCTCTCTCTCTCTCTTTCTCTCTATATAATTCCAGTATACGCGACTACGATTTTTCACCAGTTCTTTCCTCTCCGAGTATCACGATCCACACGACTCGAGAGAGGGAAGGCGATTACCATGTTATAAGATGAGTATGGGATAAGGAACCGCGGTGTTGTACCACGAGCACTTTCGCACCGATTCTGACTCGTCTTCGGAGTCTCGTGCCCCCCCCGAAGTTCGACCACAGCTTCGCGACGCGACACTCGCGGCGGTCGGATGCAGACTGAATTGGACGCTACGTGCATCGCTCGTGTATTGCCAGAACGTCCCTCCCCTTATCCACCCTCCCTCTTTTTCACTCGTTCCTCTTTCTCTTTCCCCTATTTACAACTTCTCTTCACGGTGGCTATCAGCTCGTGCCAGACCCCAGGCTCATTTTTACTGGCGACGCGCGAATGCACAGCCAGAACAGAGGGTAGACAGTTTACTCGCGAAATTCAGGATTCTTTTGTTAAACGATGCTTCCCACTTTTCCCTGTAGGTATAGATCAGCCTGATGAAAAACTCCTTCGAGGACGCAATGCGCGTATATTTAAATAGACAGATCTCATTGCTTAAGTAGCGCTTTATTTTAATTTCTTGTCAAATTTCATTGATTCGTTCTTCCTTTTTTTTTTCGTCGCAGGTTACAGTCAAGAGTTTGAATTGGATTTTTAAAAATTTAAATTGCATAGAAAGATATATGTATGAATGACACAGCGCAATTTAATTTTCCTCTCGTTTTGTTCCATCTTTCTTTCGTTATGAATTTGGATTGAAAAGAAAGAAAGACATTTAAAAACGTGAATGACACATTCTTAGGAGTCAATAAATTTTAATCAGGTAACGATACGTAAAATATTCTCGATTACAGCATTTCCTCTCATGGATCGTTAACTTTGGAAGTTCATTTTTTATACATTAATACAATGGTGGTGGCCTTATTAATTTGTGTCATAAAATAAATAACGTTCTTCAAGTATTAACTATATTTTCTATGTTCAAAACACAATAAAATATAATGGAGTTGCTGTTCTATATAGGATTCGAGTAAATTTCATAATTGAATTTATAGGTTCGATGTTTTTTTAGTTTTATCTCCGAAATTTTATTTCTTGAATATTTATATATATATGTATGTGTGTGTATATATATATCACATATATATATATATGTGTGTGTGATACATATATATTACAAACTTGATTATTACTTATTATAATTAAATATCTAAAACTACAAATAATGAATTATTTGGATATCTTACGAAATTTACGTAATTCCAACAATTGAAAAGAGTATTAAGAATCCAAGTTCCTCTAGCTATTTTGTTATGTTTTAAAGTTGTGATTATCATAGTTCATTAAATTAAATAGTCAAATTCAATCACACATATTATCTTCATATTTTTGAATATCAGACTCAGAAAATCCCATTTCCTCATCTTTTTGACAAACCAAGTTTATGATAGCACTGTGATCAACAAATAACGTTAGTGCTCTTCGAAAATAAATGAAAAATAAACGAAACATTTAAACAGAAAACTTACTTTAGTAAATCGCCTTCAAAACCATTCCAGCATACTGTTCCTGGATGTGTTATTTTATACTCTAACAAGTTATTAAACTGTTCTTGTAATTTCTACAATTAAAATATAGATAATTAGGCAAATTCATTGAGTACAAACTTTATTTTATAGATATATTTATTTCTGTACCTGAATAAGCTGTGCACTTTGCCAATCACAAGCAAAATTTTGACTGCTTGGTAAACTGATAAAATAGTTTCCTTTTTCGTTTCCTGGAACAATTGAAAGTATTAACAAATATACGTGAATTAAATGAATTATATAAACAATAGAAAGTACATACTTATGGACATATTCGGAGCAGCAAATAATAAAATTGGCGTAGTGACGCATGTAGTATCATGTAAGTATATTGCTGTTGATAATTGTTTTGTAAAATACGTAATATATGGACTAGGATATTCCTTAACTCTATCATTTACACTTGACGGATGTATAGCAACGCAACCATCTTCTGGAGTCCATGCAAATGTTCCATTTCTTGTAACTTTTCTGAACATAAAACAAAACTTAATATACATTTCGATCTTCATTGACTATTATTACTATACGAGAAATCAGACATACCTTATAACAGCAACATTAGGATACAATCCAGCACATACTATTGCTTTTATTAAGACTGTGTTTTTGGAGTTCTTGTTAGCATTAACGTCTCTGGGATTTTCCGAGTTCATAAATTTCATTTGATACAAATGTTGGGCAAATTGAGTTTTCATTTCAGAAAGAAGTTTAAGTGTATTAAAAGAAAGGAAATAATCCCTACAAAAAGAGCTTGCATAGCTCCTTTTGTACGCGGCCTCGAATCTTGTTAGCGCCTCAGATAACGCGATATGATCGCTAAATTGATCCATATTTAATTCGAGTTTCTTTTTTCGTGCTTCATCCTCTTTTCCAAGAGGGCAGTAAAATGCATCTTTAAAATTAAGACTCGCTGCAATTGCAAAAACTGGCTCCACACACGAAAATAATGCTGCCCATATAATCATTTTCCCTAATAAAGATAATAAACAAAATGATTGATATGAAAACTTATTGATAAAAAATTGTACATAAAAATAATACCTGTTCGTGGATCTAGTGGTAATTGCGCCAAATGATATCCTAAAGGAGTCAAATGTTCCTCGTCATCCAACGCGTTAAGTGTTCGGAGTAAATCCAAAGACAAATCTATAGCTTTCATATTTGGTGGAGAGATAACACTTTCTAAGAATGTTTTAGCTTTTCCTAATTGTAGAATTTTTATTTGTAAAATAACTTCCTCTAAACGCGCCCTTAACATTTCAGGTAATGGAAAACATTCAAATGTCCTTTCTCTAGCTTTTGAATACAAATGATAGCAGACTCCAGGTTTTACTCTAAAAGAATATAATAACATACCATTTTCGTGTAATAATTATCTTAAATAACAAAGTAATCTTCTTTGAAATTTTATTCGAAATGTCTTTTACCTGCCTGCTCTGCCTTTTCTTTGTTTAGCATTAGCTAACGATACCCATTCAGGTTCCAAAGTTTGGATATTTTTTTGAAGATCAAATTTGCCATACTTCGTTTTTCCACAATCAATAACATATACTACATCTTCAATAGTTATAGAAGTTTCGGCTATTGAAGTTGCAATTATTATCTTCCGAACTCCTTCGGATGGTTCTTTAAATATGAGCTTTTGATCAATAGTTGGCATGCGAGAATGAAGAGGATAAATAACATACTGATCTGCACATAAATAAAATAATTTTTTAAACTCTAAAATTGTAATGAAAGCAAAAATTTTATATTAAGTTTCACATTAAATACACTTACGTTGTGGATAATGTTCATTTTCCAACATAATTTTATTTAGTTTTATTATGTCCATCATACCAGGAAGGAAAACTAAAATAGCTCCGGGATCTCTTTTTCTGCAAATATACCTAATTAATTGTTCTATAAGGTCAAGAGACAGTTTTTCACTGTGAGGATTCCGTAATTGATCAATTACTTCTTTTGTATATTTGTGCTATAATATAATAAATGAGAAAAATAAGAAAAAAATAAACGTAATGTACACCATCATAAAATAAGAATATTTGCCTCGATTTTAAGTATTCGTGCGTAAGGACCTATCATATCTTGAAACTCATCCCTTTTTTGTTGTTCCTGTTTGTATTTTTTGATATGTTTTCTATGATCTTGGGGTAATGCAGTTGCCGGTGGAAATTTAAATCTGTAAGTCAAATAATGTTATCATTTATCTACATTGTTTTTATTAAGCGCGAACTTACTCGGTAAGGAATAGAACATCCTCTAAATAATATTCTGTAACTGGATAAGTAAAGCCTGGAATATGAATCATTGGACAGTTATTGTAATATTTCGAAAAACTTTCAGGATTAACTGTTGCACTCATTAAAAGGACTTTCAAGTCGGATCTCTAAAAAAAAATAATTTTTTTATATAACAAAAATTAACATACAATTTTATACAGAAATGAATTAAACGTACTTTAGAAATAATTAGTTTCAATAAAGCAAGAATAAAATCACTTTCGGTAGTCCTTTCGTGAATTTCATCCAATATAATATGAGAAAATTCTTTCAAGGCTGGATCACCTTGAAGAAACTGTAACAACATTCCAGTAGTACAAAACAGTATACTGCCTTTATCTCTTGGTAATACTCTACAAATAAAACACAGATAATATAATATTTCATCTTTCAGTGAAATTAACGGAAGAAATAAAAAGTAACATACTTTTCAAGCCGAATGTGAAAACCAACAGATTTACCCAGTCTTTCTGCTCTCTCAGCTGCAACTCTTTCAGCAACGGATATAGCTGATATCCTCCTTGGTTGAGTGCAAATAATTCGTGTAATGCTACCATCTCTATGTTCTATTGCATCATCCAATATAAACTGAGCAACTTGTGTTGTTTTTCCACAACCTAAAATACATCTGTACAATAACTGTGTCTAATAAATCATTCAAAAGATTTTATGAGTATATGAACGTTACAAGATACATATATTAATCAAACAAATAATAATATAAATACATTTAATCTTAAATTATTTACTTCCAAACTGCAAAACAAAGAGCAAAAACTTACCAGTCTCTCCACTTATTACAATAACTTGATTTGTTTTAAGTAATCTTAATATATCTACTTTCTTATGATGTGCCGGTAACTTTAATCTAATCTTTTCCATACTCTGATACTCTTGCGTTGCTGTCTTTACTTTAAATTCGTTAAATAACATTTTATCTAAATCACTATCCCTTTCCAACCTTGATTTAACCAGCAAAGCTCTATCAAGATTTTCATATAAGTTACCAGACACCATGTTCATGAACTTTCTTTTAAACTGAGAGTCATGAATGTGCATATATTTATTTTCCAACGTGCCATGCAATGTATCTTCAGCATATGCATTGTTGTATAATTTTTCATAATATCCTTTGGAATTATACAACACACGTTCAATTTGTGCTTGAACATGTTCAGATAACTTAATGACTTTAGTTGATTTTTGCTTCATTTCTTTGGCTTTATCTCTGTAATAAAGTCCTATTTGTTTGCCTTTTAACCAAGGAGGATGTCCTCCTTGCCCTCTGCCTCGGCCATGGTTACCAAAATGTGATTCTCCAGACTGAGAACTTTCACCTGTATCTCCTAAATACATCCAAGGAACATAACATATAATAAAAATATCAAGAAACATGCAAAATCATTATATTTAACTACAATCTTATGTGCACAATATGAGACCAAAGAATCTAACCTAAACAATTGCTAGATTGCCATCAAATTTAAAAACAATAAGATATTTTACATAGATCAAATGCTGCATACTATCAAATTCGAAATCCCTCCCAAAAAAATGATACAATATATAGAATGTAATTACAAAAGATGAAGTAATCGCAAAGATGCAACTGTATTGTCACATTTTCTACATAATTTTATTTACCATATCTACGTCTCGGATGCATTCTTTGTGCTGAAAACGATCCGTAAGGATGGGACATTCTCTTTTACTTAATCGTGCGAAGACATTAGTGCTGTTTGTTCATTGCACTTTGCTTTTCAAATACTTAAATACTGACAAATTCGCCGCTCTATCTAGAAACACTGTACAACATTGAATAAGGACAGAATAGACATAACATCGTGTCGAACTTCGCGTCTTGCGACTTTGAAAAAAGTTAGAGTGTTTCGTACGCCCTCTACTACTAATCGAGGAGAGAATTATGAAATTTTAATTAATTAACTTGTGATTTAATAATCTTTCCGGTGATCCTAAAAACAATTGTTTTAGCGAGAAACAACTTTAGTAGATACAAATCGTTTTAACAAGAAGGAACTTCAGTACAAAGTTTCGAAATGGGGAACGAAAGTCACAAAATCACTGCTGAAAGCAATTCGACAAGTATAACGTAGATAGATCATTTCCCGAATAAAGTTTCCTGACTTATTGTCTTCACAGAAAAATCTTTAATAATAATCTGATGGGACTGAATTTCTTGTATTTATCATTGACAATTCAAAAGGATGGTGCTGAATTTCAAATTTGAGAAGAAGTTTACTATGAAGAAATATGAACTGTAATTGAGTAATATTAATTAAGTAGTTTGTTTCAGAAATTGTTTAATATTTTAAACATTACGTGTATTTTATTATTAATATATAGTTTTTATTATTATTAATATATATATACATGTAGATTATAATCATAAATATATAATATATATATTTTATCATTAGAATTAGAAAGTTAGATTCGGAATTTGAAATTGAGATAAATTGTGATTTATATGAAGTTTCGTAAGTATCCATTAATGAGAATATAATTAACTTATATAATGTGTAAACATGTATACTAACATATAAACTTGTAACATTAATTATACAAGTCAATCATAAGATTTACTATAAATATAAATTATTATATCATGTTACAAATTGTAATTGCAATTGTAACAAATCGTAATTAATTTGAAATATTATTCTGCGTGATAGTAACACGTGTATAATTGTAACCAATTGATTAAACAAATATTTATGCCCAAAGTTGTGTGTGAAATTTATTGTGCCAGTTCTTGGTATGCTTGCGAACAAATTTTGATTTCAAAAATTTCAAATATAGTTTGCGAGAAATTAAGTATTATTCGAACGAAATGCAAAAATGGCACGCGAAAGTGCGTCAAGTCTATGTTGCCCTTAGTCAATGGTATACTAAAAAGTTCTAAAACCAAACGATTGATTGGTGCATACTGCATCCAATCAACATTTAACTCCTGCGTCAATTCTTATCTTTGAATGCATGATCAATTAATAACACAGAATCCCAAAAAATTATTTTCAAAAGACAGAAACTCGATAAGAAACAAAACTCGATCAATTATTCGCGTAATTACACGCACGTAAAAGAAACGTAGAAGAATATAAATCTAATCTAAACGCTAGATTTTTCTCACTAGTACATATCATCCCTACGATAATATAAAGTCTCTAGTAGTCAATACGTCAATGGCTATGTCTAGCAATTTTGTGTGCATATATAGAGTAAGCATCATTCAATCAACATTCAGATAAGTATTACATGCATGTACGAAGTCGAACATGGGTAGCACGGAGGTAACATCGGTCCCAAAGAAGTCGAGCGAGAGCAACGATATCGCCGACGCTTACGGATCAAACTTAAAAATCCTTCCGTGCAATAATCAGGTGAAGGAGCTGCAGACTATATTGCGGGACAAGTAAGTAAACCGATGGCGACAGTTATTCGTGTATCGACGTATATAAGTATTTTCTTTTAGCAATAAGATGCCGGCATCATGCCGGCATATTGTGTCGTTTGTCTGCAATTAAACAATTTAATGGACACGATGCATATCCGTTTACAGAAATACCACGAGGAGCGATTTCAAGTTCTATGCAGACCGCCTGGTGAGATTTATTTTTTTTCTTATTTTAATTATAAACTTCGATTCGTTGTCACGTGCCTACGAAGCGATATTTATTCGTTCGAGGAATTTGTGATCGAAGACACACATATTGTGAATAAAACACACGCTTTTTAACGAGTAGAAATTCGATAATGTTAATTTTATTTTAGCAATGAAATCATTTCATCGATCGCTGTCATTCTTTCACATTGCCTAATATTTCCATATTTTCGAGTTCAAAACACTCGAAATATGTGTTATTTTTATTTAGTTGCTTGTTAATTTATCTCTTATTCACTTCACTTTAAGTTTTAATCCATTTTCTTTGCATTTATTATTTAACAACTTTTCTTTAAGGTTCACATTACAAGTATATAATATGTAAAATAAGTATAATTGTACTAAAGCAATATTTTTATGCTCATATTTTATGATTTAAGTATTTATAATGAAACTGACAAATTACATGATAAATTAAATGTTTCTAGATAAGGCTAGTTATAGAAGAAAGTTTAAATCAATTACCTTTTTCCAAATGTGTGGTAACCACACCAACTGGTGCCAAATATAATGGTTTGAAGTATCAGAAAGGAAATTGTGGAGTCTCTATAGTAAGAAGTGGAGAAGCCATGGAACAGGTATAGCAAGTTCTAATAATTGAGAGAAATGATATTAACGATGCGTTTTTAGGGTTTAAGAGACTGTTGTCGTAGCATAAGGATTGGAAAAATATTAGTTGAAAGTGATGCAGACACACATGAAGCCAAAGTAGTTTATGCAAAGTTTCCAGATGACATATCTGAAAGAAAAGTTTTACTCATGTATCCAATAATGAGTAAGTATAACAGCGTTAAATATATCATTTAAACTTTTATATGTACTATATTGTAAGATCAATGATTTATTTTAAATGAAAGGTACTGGGAATACTGTGATAAAAGCAATTGCTGTCCTAAAAGAGCACAATGTACTTGAAGAGAATATCATTTTATCAAATTTATTTTGTACACCAATTGCAGCCAAGTCTCTAGTCACTGCCTTTCCTCAGGTATGTATTTGCTTCCTTGAATGTAACAGTATATTATAATATATTGTCTTCTGTGTACAGAAGTTTTCTTTAAATTCGTTAGCAGTGCCAAAAAATGGATCAGTTGCTGATTACAAAATTTGTTTCATTGAATTTGATGACAAATGTATTAAAACATTAATATTTTGTTAGTTTTCAAGATAACAAATTATCCTTCAAGTATTTTTTATTTAATGTATTAATTGTTATTTTGAAATTAGAAATTTGTCTTAATTGTTTAAATAAAACTGAATTGTCTTTTTACAGATGAAGATTTTAACATCAGAGATTCATAGCATTGCCCCAAATCATTTTGGACAAAAATATTTTGGTACGGATTAATTACATTTTATTAGCATCATATATCATAAGCTAGTACTTACAATAGATAAATAAACTGATAGAAAATCAAATGCAGAAGGTAACATATTTGTTTAGAGCATAATACAGTTTATAAAATGAAATGCTACAGCAAAGAAGAATTGATATAATAATATTCTGTTTCTAGCATTGCCATTGCTAACTTCTATAAGTTATTTTTGATTAAATATGAAGGAAGTAATCTGAATATTGAACACTGTGATTAGTTGTGTAATCATGACACAATTATAAGAGATTTATAGTTAAATTATCTAGTTCACATTTTCTTAATTTTTTATTGAAATATTTGAACATAAGAAAAATGTGAAAATTTATTAATCATGTTTAAAACATAATTTTTAATACAAATACAAAAAAAGTTACATATAATTGTCAAAAATTGCACAAGCATAATTTTGCATAATATTTAAGTTAATTATTGCAATAGTTCAATATTATAAAAAGAACAGTTATATAATTTCATTATTTCATTTCAGTATTAATATTTTTTATTATGTTTAAATTACATATATATAAAAATTTATATATTGGAATAAGAATTAATACAAGTTACATATGGGAAGGAAAAATATTGAGAATTTTGTGTAGCTTTATCAATACTGTATTATGTTATTATCTAAGATTTCGTAAAAGCATTTATCTTTGTAAATTTGACAAACTTATTTTTATAATATTACGGAATGCATAAAAATAGATTTTAATGGTTGTGGTATTTTAGAGATATTTTTAACATATGCTTTTCAATTTGCGAATTACTGTTAATATCCATGATTTTCAAATAATGAAAAAATAATAGAAAAAGGAAGCTTTATATTTATTTTTCAACTAATTCCTGAGTGAATATGTAAATATAAATGTATTGTTTAAGTACATAAATAATGTATGTATATGTATTATTTTCATGCACTCAAAGTACTTTAAAAACTATTTAAGAGATTATGTAAGCCTTCTGTAGATTGATTTTCTGCTCTTAATGTATAACTGTAAGTAATATATTTTATTATTTGACTAAAGTAAATAAATCAATCATTCATAAATTGATTGATTTTTCGGCATAATATTGCAATTACTATCTTTTTTCTATTTTTTGCAATGTGTACTGTGAAATATGAATTTTAACAAAACAAGTATTCCTGTAGTAAAATATACCTTATTTATTGCGAGAGATGTAATAATGAATATCAGTAAAAAAATGATTGTTACAATTTTAATTGTAACAAAAAAGTTAAATTTTAAATATCCTTTTGGTTTCATATTTTATTTCTGCTAAAATATACATATGATGTGACTTTTATAAATTTCTATAAACAAAACAAGATTTTGTTACAAACCTATTTAAATATTATTTAAAAAAATATTAATTTTTTAAGATTTTTTCATGTTGCTATAAATAGTAACTTAAAGTTTGTAAATATAACATTAATTTATAATACTAATTATAAGAATGAAAATGTTATATATAACAATTATTTGACAATTTCCAGTAGTTTTATACAGTTGTGACAAAAGAATATAAAACAATGCAGAATACTTCATTATCTGAATGGTAAAGCACAATTTTTACTTGATAATTATAAATACAATTTGCATAATAATTAGCATTCATACTACAGGTAATTACCTTAAGATAAATTTTTCGTTAAAACATTTATATAATCAATAAATTTAAAAAATGATCGAAATACTTTGTTTTTTAGTACACGTTTCAACATGTACTAAAAACGTGAATTTAATAAGTACTGAGAAATGTATTTAATTAATATTATTTAGCACTATTAAGGAATAATTTGCTTATTTTGAAAACAGAATGCCATGTTGGAGCATCAATTTATTGCAATTTAAACATTTTGTTCTTCAATTTATATATAAATCGTATTGTCTATTGAGGTAGATGTATAATTTGTAAACACACGGATCATTATAATGAATTAATAACATGAGAATATTTAATATCTGCATAACGAAATATCATACTTTACATCAATAATATGTGTGGCATTAGTAATCATCGTATTTCAAGTTTATCTTAATTCTCATTATATTATCAATTGTTGAGTCTAATTCTGTTTTGCATACTAATAGTGTGTGAATAAGTACAAATATTAACATAATATCCAACATAGAATTAAACATAAATTCTTAAAGATATACATCGAAATGATGTGTGACAGTGTTACGTACCGATACTAATATATATGATTTCATTTTTTGCAAATAGTTACATATACAAAACTAAAATCATTTGTTAGAAAGTGGAAAATCATTTTTACAGTTATTGTGTGTTATTAAAATACATATACAAATTTTCAAACTATGAAAAATGTTAAAAAATGAAAATTTATAAAGCTTATTACTACTTATATTAATCAGATTTTTTATGTAACTGTCGAATGGTATCTAGAATTGATGATGCAGCTTTTACATGTAATAATTTTCTTTTTTTTTTAATAATTATTATATATTATGTTTTATATCATTTCTTTATTGATTTTATTCTCATTATTTTCTCTTGCTCTTCTTTTTTTTTATTATAAAACGAGATTTAAACTATGAAGTCCTTCAAAAAACAATTTACCTTGCAATGTGCCTATAAAAAGAGCTGCATTACAGTATCTAGAACTGTGATTTCCAGAACCATATGTGCATTATATTATATCATTTGAGTGTACACAGATGTCTGTTATTACGAACAATACTTGTACACTTGTTATACTGTAAGTTATCACAGAGTAATTTTCAACATTCAACAGTAGTACATATTTGCATTCGCAATAAATTTATATTAGTGAGAATATTGTATAATATGTATACCTTGAAAAATATGAATAAAATTTCACAGCAAGTACTACTTACCTAACACACGCAATTTAAAATAAATAGAACTTTACAAAAACGAAACGTGATTTATTTTATTATTCGTTTGTAAATATAAAGACGCATTATTTCTTTACTTTTATTTTAGAAACAAACATTTTAAGGTACATTGCCTTTTATTTCAAACAAAACTATATCTTTCTATAGTAGAAGTTATTCTTTGTATTGTTAAATATTTAAAATTGAATTTGATTTTGTTGAAAAATTTTAATTTGGTTTAAATATTACTATTTTTCACATATTTTTCAATAATTTATGTATAAAATTTTATTAATTGTGGAGAATTATTTCGTCGATAATCTACATAAATACTTCAAAAACATGTTGACAATTATTGTTTTCAGGATGTTCTCGTTTCATCGTAGGGGAGACTACGAACATACAAGGAAAAGATATTTGAAGAATTTGTGTTACAAACACATACTCACGTTATGCAGATGTTAGAGTTTAATTTCATTTTTTAACAAATTTCAACTGACAATAACTAGTTGAAAACTAAAGAATATATTTTTAAGGATCACATTTCTATAGTTAATTTATTACATAAAAATAGCTAATTTATATATCAAACTTTAATGATCTTTAATGCGATAATCAAAGATATTTGATATTGTAAATGTTTTATTTTTATATTTATTAACGTTAATGCTAGTCGTTTATTCATTGTTAATATGGAAAACAGATATTTACCTTTTAAAATTAAAATAATATATACGTATGTATATAAGGAATATATATATTAATGCAATATTAAGTATGTTTTTATATAGGAAATTGATGTATAAGATTAGAAAATGTACTAGTTTGTTATTTATTAAAGGAAGAAACATAAGATTCTATAAAGTAAAATTTACTTACCAAAAACCATTCATGAAGTGTATAAATTTAATTAGACTCCTGCAAGTGTTAATGTTAGTGACAGATGTATAGATGTTAGTAACAGATGTATAGAATATGTGATACAGACGATAAAACTGTATGTTTAGAATTATTACACAAATTTTTAAACTTCTCTATCATGATATTTATTAGTAAATTTTTATATGTATGTAACAATGATTGGCGTGATTTATATATATTATGTATAATGAATATTGATCTTGTAAATATATATTTCCAATACATAATGTTAAAATTTATTCAGTGTGATGTTCATGTCCAACACCTATTGCTCGTAAATATATCCTTATCTAATAAGAACGAGGTGGACATCTCGATTCCCATGCTCTCTCGATTCGCATGCATTTCCCATAAAGCTTTTTTAATTTTTCTTTTTCTCTTAATCTGATTTTAATAGCATATGTTTAATATTCAAAAGCTGCGATATGCTGTATTAAAATTAGTCAGGCTTTTTATCTCGTGCATAAATAGTGTAATGAACTTGATACTTTATATCTTCTGCCATTTTATAATAAAACAGTTCATAACATTTGCGTAAAGCTTGAATTTGTTCGTGATTAATACCCGTCTATTATCTGACTAATAAATGAGTATATCGCAAGACAAACTATGTTGAGTTATTATAATTAAATATATGTAACTGACATTAATTTTTTATGGAAAAAGGTCGTGAATAGGCCTTCGACAAAAGGGTTTAAACTTCTTCGTATTTCACTCATTTGTTTATCTCATCAGTAAATATTTTCAGCATGAGAAAAATAAATCATACAACTACAAGTTACTCTATTCCTGTTTTCAATCATGGAATATCGACACGAATTAAATTATAAATATAATTATAACAAATTAAACAAATCTGTTACATATATCACGTGGAATTAAAAAATTTGTCTTACATTAAGCCTAACGTTTTTTAGAAGTATATGACCATGAAGAATCATTAGTGCGTACGATATTGGTACAACTTATTATAACTAATTTTGTGTCGTCTTTTATAAGAATTGCATTTTATATGAAACTGAGTGTTGTACTGTCCGAACTTATTACACACTAAGAAATTATACTCTTAGAAATCTCATATAAAACCAATCAGATGATGTCAATACAATTTGAGATCAAATCATTATAAATGGAAGCTGTTCTTCAATACAAATAGTAAATCTACATTTATAGTTTGGACCACTGATAAATATACAAGGAATTTAATGTAACTATAAAACGATGATTAAATAAGAAATTTGAAACAAAAATAAATTTCAAAGCAGAATATATCTAAAATTCATTGTTGTAGTTTTAGCGAGTAATAGGACAAACAAGCGTTCTCAATACTGAAAATTTATTACTCCTAACACCTTATAGGAGCTTTGTTTTAAAAAAAGGATAAAATACAATATAAACGATGTAAAATATCAGCATAAGAAATTAAAAAATTTGTATTATCTACTGATATGAAAAAGGGTAAAATTTATTATCTTTTAGTCAGACCTATCAAAAATCAAGATGGTGAAAAAAGGCTTAATTTCAAATATAAAATATTTCTATAAAAGTATCGCTTATGCCTCATTTATACTGTTTAATATACTCTCTGCAGGAAGCAGAAATATTATTTTGGCAGTACCTTCACTCAGCCTTAGAAATGTGATAAATATAACTTTTATAAAATACCCTTATTGGTGGAAAACCAAGGATGTCAAAGAAATATTAAATAACCCACAATCATATGGGTTTATTTCATATCTACTCTTCTTTCTCTTGATCACCAGATTTTTCTTCATTTTTTTCTACATTTTCTCCCGTATGTTCAGTAGTTTCTTCTTCAGGTTTTGTTTCACCATCATTTTCTATAGATTTAGGTTCATCTGACTGTACATTTTCACTTGGTAAAGCTGTCCTTTCTTCAACACTAAGGCAACAAAGAAAAGATTCAATTAAAAGTATCTGTAACGAGACAAATTTTTATTTTTAAAACAATTTGTTAGACAGGAATAAAAACAAATATTTTCAGTTGCGTGTAGTTATAGTTATAGCGATTATCCAATTTAAATGATTGATCACAGAATTATGCAATCAATGCATCTATAGTGCTCACCTTTCTGCCTCTACTGCAGCTGTTTCTTTGTCTGTGGAGGGCTAAAATAAACATGTGGTAGTTAGTGTAGACAAATTTAGAGCCAAGGACAAAACACCGGAAAATAAACATAACTGAGATGATTACAAATCAAATTCTTAAGTAATATTACAAAGACATATAAATTAAATGACACGAATGGATACATTTAACATTTCTCTTGTAGATCAGACAGGATTTAATTATTGACAACATTTACCTCCCGACTTGTGGTATTTCCATTCTCTTGAATTTCCTTAGTTTTATTCAAGTCAGGA
Source organism: Melipona beecheii (assembly GCA_032399605.1). NCBI lineage: Eukaryota > Metazoa > Arthropoda > Insecta > Hymenoptera > Apidae > Melipona > Melipona beecheii. The sequence goes on along the minus strand of JAUCMO010000243.1, from coordinate 7,063,628 downwards.
ATATTTTCCTTTGCATTAGCAGCCGGTGTCACTTTCAAAAATTCTTCCAATTCATCTATTTCGTTTGCCAAATCAAAATCTTCATAATCCTGCGAAATGATTAATTATAAGCGTTTGTAGCTCAAGCATGACATTTAGAGAACTCAGTTGAAATTTTAGAATTTAAATTGTTAGAGTATAAATCGTTAGCAACATTCAAAGTTACATTTCCTTAGTTTTTTTTTTTTTAATCACAACTGAAATTATAGATTGTCAGGATTGATGCAGCAACATTTACCCCACAATATTCATCTTCATTAAATATTTGTGGAGGTAATGGATATTTACTATCATCTCTCGCAATACCATTCGTTTGCATAAACTCCTTTTCCAGTTCCTTTCCTGGTTCTGTTATATCTATTGTCTCGTACTCTACATTTTTGCTATCCAATATCATCAACACCCGTTGTTGCCTTTTCTTCACCTAAAACAGTTCAATCAGACGTAAGCTTGCATTGTCTTGTCTGCAATTTAAACCTAATACATAAAAAAATGGGGCACAAACAGAAATTTGTTTTATATTGCTAAATATTGCTTAGATATTTTATATATTTTCAGATTATTCATTGTGCGACGATTATATTTCTCACAAATACGTAAACACTCGTAGTCCATTAATGAAAGAGTTTCGAAAGTCGATAATGAAGCTTAAACTGTTTCAGACTCTGGTGCAATATGAAGTAACCTATTGATTCGAACCAAACGTAATGCCGTTATGATAACGATGTTATCAGTGATTATTAACTCCAAAGCCTAACGGTGTTTGAAACGGTGTTGAAAAATACCTATATAAATCGAACACGTAAAAATCGAGCAAAAAAAAAAATTAAGAACGCACGAGATATCGGAATTACTAGTTCTCATTGAAAATCATAACATACACATCGATGAAAGATTTAATAAATTTGAATGAACATATGTAAGTTAAACAAGAAATTGAAATAATAAATATACAAACGAGAAAGCCAAGTCTTTGTTCGCGCAATCCGCGTCGTTGCAAGTCTAAAGAATTTCCACGAGCAATTACTATTTCGGCTATTTCGACCACTTTCGATGTTAATCGAAAAATTACCAAAACCAGCGATCATACGTTCCAAGAACAGATAATCCTCGGTGTTCTGTGTGTACATTTCACGCTCTGTTTCACGCGAAATTACAAGCTACACTCGAAACCCCCTTTAACTTGTTTTGCTAAGCCGAACCAACATACGCGCGAGTTCGTTTAACGCAAAATACACAGCCAACGCATTTTGTTGGACGCACGCATGAATCATTTCGATCGATAACATCATGTGCGGTGGTGTGTGTCACGTCCGATAAGGATCTTCGCTCGATGACACCGTCGATCGTTAATCGACGGCCTCGACCGTGAGAAGCTTCCTCCCCGTTGTAATTCGATCCGAACGTTGACGTGAAAATATCGAACAAGAACTCAGGTGCCCGGTAAATCTGGCATTCTCGTCGAACGTCGCACGCGCATACACACAGAGCGAGTCCTCCACGCATGCAACGCGCACACACACCCTCCTTCTCTTTTCCTCCGGATAAAATATATATCTTTGTATATTCTCTTCGCAGCCACGTTCTTTCTCCACTCACTTCCTTGTTGCCGCTAATGCCCGATATGTAGATTTTAACGACCATCGTTAGCCGGGTGTTCTCGTTACCAGTTGACACTCTCTGCACTGCTGGCTGGCTGCTTCTCGATTGGCGTGCCACGGCTAGCGGTTTCACGGAGTGATAAGCGATTAGTGAATCACTGTAGGTTGATCGTTGGTCAACGGATCGCCGACGGTGAGCAACACTGATTTAACACGTACGGGCCTGGCTAGTCTGGGATCCACTGGCTACGTCATTTCAGGCCGGTTTCCGAACGTTCTCATGCGCGTACCCACGCACGGCCGAATCCTTTTTCACCTACGGTTGCGACTCTTGCCACGATCCTTGCGACGTGCACGGCTCGTCGAAATGTAACGGGACATCGCGGTATCGGGGTCAGCTGCCCGGCTGTCCGTCCGTGAAAGTTTTTCCCATTACGCGTGAAATCGCACATCCGCGTCGCCGTGCACGGACGCACACGCTCTCGCACTTGAATACAGTTTTCGATCATGAAAGCAGTGTATTTCTCGGAGACGGTGGAAACAATCGTGGAAGTTTAGAAGTTCGCAGATGTTTATTTGGAAGTTCGCGGACGTGCGAGAACGTGTTCGTTTATTTTCAGTAACGCGCGATTTGAATTCGCGCCACTGGCGGACGTGCTGTCGCGCCGCGATTTCCGCTGATGCGGCGCGCAGTGAGTATCGGACTTTAAGGGCTTTTTTCTTTTCCGGTTCATCCTGAACGTACATTGTATCCGTGCAAAATGGTAAGGTTCGTTATTTAGAAGTATTTTGTCAATCTCGTTGAAATATTGGTGAAATTGATTGCATCGTATTAAAAAATGTCATCGACAAAGTGTTTATATATGTATATTTTGTGTTTGTTCATTAGAGAAAAGTTTCGTAGAAATGTGACTTGAGGTTATGTTTGTATTTACAATTGAATTGGTTCTTTTATTGTCGAATCGTGAATCGGAGATTTTTAATTACGAGCAGAAACAAAATAATGCGATACGTTTAATTCGTTTTGCAATAAATATTTGTTGAAGAGATTAAGATAGTATTTTAAAGACGATTACGCTTAGCTAACCTAGTTTTGTCAAGCAAGTGTTTCTGGCGAACATTTTCAACGATATTTTAATATCTTATAATCTCTCGATTATTGCATTGTATAAATACATTTCAGGTTATTAGTGGTAAGAATATTTAATTTATGAAATACTTTCATATTCATTTATCAGGCGAAACGTACAAAGAAGGTTGGAATCACTGGTAAATATGGTACCCGATATGGTGCCTCCCTCAGGAAGATGGTCAAAAAGATGGAAATTACGCAGCACAGCAAATACACCTGCACGTTCTGTGGCAAGGTGAGAAATAAATTTTGTCACTTTATTCACCAAATCAACGATGTGAAGTAGGTAAAAATTGTAAATTTATAAATTTCATTTTACTTTTTTGTTGCAGGATGCTATGAAACGAAGCGTCGTAGGTATCTGGTCCTGCAAACGCTGCAAAAGAACTGTTGCTGGAGGTGCATGGGTGTATTCGACAACAGCTGCTGCCTCTGTTAGGTCTGCAGTGAGGAGGTTACGTGAAGTTAAAGAACAGTAATTAAATGTAATAAATATTTCGTAATAATATTTTGTCTGTTTTATTCTATCCCTTGATTCTAGTATTAGTTAATTATACTAGAATTTTTTTGGTAAAGGAATAATATTAAGAAACGAGAGATTATTTTCTGACAAATTTAATAGATTCGTGACAATTTAACATATGATACATAAGACTTGAGTGTTTTGAAGCAATATTTAATAATATGAAGGATAAAACTTATCTGTTAAAAAGAATATTTAGAAATTACTTTGGAAGCACATCAAAATTATGATTTACTCATATTTGTTTCCACTATTCAAATAATATATCTCTTAAAATTTTTTATGCTGTTTATTTGATAAGAACTTATCAAAGGGGATATATTTTAATGTGATCAAATTGACTAATACTTAAAATATGGAATGTTTTAGAAAGTATATTAAATTATTAGTTACCGAGATTAAATATTATGCACGTATATTATTTAAACTTAATGAAACATACAGAGTACTTTATTGTCTTTGAAGGTATGTTCATTTTAATGTTTAACTTTATTATGAATTATAGAAAAAGTAGTTTTTTTTTCTTTTTACTTAAATGGTATTTATATACATATGCTTAAACATTCTTATGTAACAAAAAATTTCTTAAAAATAAATTTTATTAATTCGTGTGTCTGTGCCAATAAGTAATCTTTAATGTTCCAATGTAATTCTTACAATTATTTTTGTTAATAATATAATTTTTATAAATAATTCTAAACATTAGCCTAAGATGAAGTAAAATAAAGATGATAAAATAATACGTGTAAATTCACGATGCAATGGATAATTTATAAGATTAGAAATTGGTTTACAAATTATTATTGACTTTATTCTTTTTTTTTCCCCTATATTTTGTGCACTTACTTGAATTTAACTAAATTTTATCAGTTTAAATGACTAACAAATTATCTACAAATTCTGCTAATACAGTTAAGCACATAGTCAAATAATATACTGATTCAATAAAAATCAACTCCTGTACAAAAATAAATACTATCGTTTTGCACGAATAATTAAATATGTAATTAAGCTGTAAACACACGATAATTTTTTGCACCATCACCATTCTTTCATATAACTTAAAATTGAGTATATTCCTTGAAGTGTTAAGGTTCCTAAATTGAAATTTTAGTGTTGTATATATTTTATATATTATAAATGTAGTTTAATGTGTTTCTTTGCGCACGTGCGCGTTTAAAGTTACAGAATCAGTTAATTTCTTCCCACAACTTTTAATGTAAGTATAATTATTAGTCAACATTTTTCTCAGAAACATCATTTTATTTTGTTGACTATTTTTTTCTCTCTTTTTGAAGTACGAAAGATGTTCAACCTTATGATAATGCAAGGGAAGGGCGCCAGAATCTGATAACAACATTTTTACATTAGTTACAGGAAATGTGTTTCCGTCTTACACGATAAGAATATTGCACTCTAAATTTTCAGCACGCTTCGAGTGTGCAGAAAATAAAAAGGGTCCGAATCTATGAAGAATTATAACTATGGTATTAGGAATATCATAAAAATATCTAGCACTTTTTTTTCGTTAAGAAAATACGGAAGACATTTTGTCTTGAATTTAAGAAAGTATTTAAAGTATAACGGTACAGTGAATAACAGTCGATAGTTTTTTTTTCTTTTTTTTTTCTATTCTTAAACGATATCTCGTTAATCTCATATTGCTATGGCGAATTCAGATATAAGTACATTTATCTTTTTAAACGAATAAAAAGAAGATAACAACTAAATTACATGAACGAGATGCAACAAGGAACTGTTAGAAACATCAGTATAAAAAGATTCAGTGCTCTTCCCTAATTGCTAGAAAATTGTACAGTACAAGTTCTAAATCATAATCGTAATCATGTCACTTGCATTCTATCATTCATTCTCTGTAGTAATACGCCATTTATACCATCAATATATTTATGTTCCAATGCACTGATATATCTTCCAGTCATCCAGCATTGCACTCATCCCATATTATCAAATATGTCTCTTTTTTGTATTAACAATTATTTATTTATAACAGTGATCTGATATGCTTTCCTCTCTACTGTTTACTAGAAAAAAAAAAGGAAGAATGTTCACGTACGTGTCTCTTAGTATCACTTGTGTACATTCACACACAGTTGTAAATAAGTTCTTTTTTTTTCTTTCAACACTCTTGTGCATTATCAATCAAGGCATACCATGAAAAATGGCAGTATATACACGATACTGCTAGTAACAGTAAATAAATCCTATATAACTAAAAAGCATCAACCTCAATCTCTCAGTTTCAAGGTGTAGTCAATTTCTTGTTTACTATCACTATTAATCCCGTCGACGGTTTAATAAATCGACAAAACGTGATACTGAATTGTTTTTACAGAGTATAATACTAGTGTTCCTTTCCTTGATTTTTTTTCAATATATGGAAGTCTCTTGAATATCAGTCCTTCAATGTAGCATTTAAATAGATCAACAAGTATTACATACAAATGTTGCACTTGTAAACACCTCGTATTAGCTGGCTTGCCATTGGAATTTACTACGCATTATCCATTTTTGGCTGATATTCTGTGAATCACAAGGTGCTAATACAGGTTGCATTGCATCGTTCGATCGAGGCTTTGATAAGCAATGTCCTGTATTGGTATGTTTAATCATTTTTGTCTATAAATGAATGTTATATTTTACTAATATTGCCAAGTATAAATAATACATTAAATATAAGTTATATTTAAATTTATTACCTCTTCGTTATAAACCCATGCTTGATTTCCACCCATACCATGACATCGTACTATTTTAACAGGACCTTGGGGACTAGCTGCATCAAGGCACATATCATCAGACATAATTTGCTGTCGTTTAGTATAAGCAAACACCTAAATGAAATCAAAGATTATATTTCAATAATACTGAAAATTCATTATTTTAAAGAATATTTTAGTTACTGACCTGATTACCACCTAATCCATGACAATAACTAATTCCAACATTTTCACCTGTTCTCCTACCCATAGTGTCCAAACAAGTTTGTGTGTCAACATTTTGTACATCACCCAAATAGTAATAATCTAATGGCATAGGAGATTCTGGATAAATATTCTCCAAATACCATCTAAAGCTTTTACACTTAAGACGTTCCCTTAGTTTAATCCTTTCAGATACATCTCCAACAGCTACGTTTCGAGCTCCTATAAACAGAATAATCAATTGAATAACATTGATTAGTACTCAGAGATTCTAGAATGCGATAATGTGCTTGTACATATGAATGTTCGTTGAAAGAAGGGTGTGTGTCAAAAGTATGTGCCAAAATAAAGACATTGCCATGTGTGGTGTACTGATGCTATATGCTTGCTTGGAAATAACTGTGCTATTGTACCTTCTTTGAGATAAAGTTCAAGGTAAAAGGAAACTTTCAACTGAACAAGAGTAATTTTTTATTTTCTATCATGTCTTTTGTTTTCTATTACAATCCTCATTCTAGCTATCTATTGCACATAGCTTTTTTTTGCTTCAAAGACAAAATGAAAAGAAACTTTTTTATTAATTTCTTAATATTAACGGGTATCTGATATATATGCGCATGTAGCTGATATCCAACTGCACTTAAGCTTTGCAGTTATATGCAACTTATAAAAGCGTACCAATTACCCGATAGGAAAGAAAATCATGCGAGAAGGAGTAAACTGCTCCTCGAGAAAGAAAAGAAAACATGGAAAAGATGAAGTTAGCGGTATTGCAGTCTATTCTCTTTCCAGAAATGCTGGTGTTAGTGCTACCTGGATTAATGTTGTAATAGAAGTACTTCCATTGGTCCAACCAGACCTCTGCGAGTCGCGCATTGTTGTGGTTCACTATCTTGCTGGTACCACCAGGGAATGTATATGGTGTTGACTTACGGAATACATGACCGACGTGCGAGCACGTTGCGATCTCCAATGTCCCACCACACATCCATATCTAACCAACTCAGTTCTGTTAGTATGTTAGCAATTACAAATGGATAGTTTATAACAAACAAGAAAAAAAAAAGAGCTAATACATTAAAAGATTCAGATTAGACAGGATGCTCGCGTTCTCCTCTCTTGGTACCTATAATATCATTGCCTTGTATAAAATGTATCAAACATAGAAGCAAGCAAACTTATTTTGTTAGTCGGCTGGATGGATGAGTGGTTAAGACTATACCAAAGTATATTTGAAATATACATAAACAAATCAACTGTATTCCTGTAAATCAAGTTTTATGGCTAAATGTAACTAAATGTAAGGTATTCAGAATTCCAGACACACACACACACGCGCGCGTACACATACAAAGAAAAAAAAAATATACATATATTCAGATGAAAAATGGTAATTACGGTATACATTTATGTTAATACAAAACTTGATGGCAGATGCAAAAAGATAATTTGGTTAATGTCACACTAATGAAACACACTTAAGATTAATTTTAGAATCAAATATGAACTACATATAGTTATGGGTGTTAATATTTTTTTAATTACATACTAGCTATATATTTACGAGATCTTTTTAATACGTTAAATCAATACTCTGACAAATTTTTTTCTTCAAACTAAATGAAAAAGTGTGCTATAATATATCAATAATATTATAGCATTAATTGTATCAGATACCCGTCAAGTACGTAGATGCTCATAATCCTACGTTTCAGTTAAACTATATTCTAATGTATTTTACATAATGCTAAGTTTACTATAATGGCGAACGTTAAAAACTTATATTTGCTTTCAGCTTTTCTATTTTTCTCGTGGTAATTTTGGGAATTAAAACAGTTGAAAACAAGAGAACAAATACACACTTTTCTAAATACAACGGAACATAAAAGATGGTCACTGGACTATCGATTAACTAGCATTATTAATTGTCTATTAACTGATACTTGAACAAAGAAGAAAAAAAAAAAAAAAAAAAAAAAAAAAAGAAACAAAATATACAAATGAAATGATACACGCTGTTATCTAACCTGGGTTCATGGCATAGTAAAAATCTCTCCACTCATCCATCCAGACTTCGGCCACCCTAGCCGCATTGTGTAGAACTACTTTGCTGACACCACCAGGGAATGTATACGGACTCTTGTCTCGGAACACATGTCCAACATGTGAACATGGACTGATTTCTAACGTCCCACCGCATTGCCATACCTACAAGGTACTTATGACTTCACAAATGAAGGTGATAATGTCCATGGCTAAACCCTTTATATTTTCGGATATAACGTGCGTATCGAACAGGGCAAGTAACAGATGAATATCCAATCGAGTAAAATTTGTCCGGATGAGACCTTTATTTGTACAAGAATTTAATATAATTAACCGATAATTTAATTCAAATAAATCAGGTTTAATTTAATTCAAATAAATCAAGTTTAATTTAATTCCTATCACGTGTGAAAAATAAATAAAAAATTGGAATATTTTTGCAATAATTATTCTAACAAATAATTATGAAATGAAAGAGTATAATAACGTATAGGTTTCATCCAGATTCAAAGGAATTTATTCTGGATAAAATGTCGAACCCTGGTAGTAAATACAAAATTGATGATTACTTTTGACGTTAGAACTTTCAGTTTCTTAAAATTCTGGTGTTAATTATTGAATAAAAATTCTACGACAGAATTGAACAAACAACTACAGATAGATAACAGAGAAGAGAAAATTTTTCATGGCAATTCAACAGCATTAGAACGAGCAATTAGCTGTGAAAGCAAATTTTATATATATAAAAGAATTCATACAGAAATATTCTTTTCATTTTTGAAAAAAAAAAAAAAAAGAAACAAAAGAAATCACAAATTCCCTCCGGGAATCTTCTGAAAACTTTTTCAGCCGGCGTGATCTGTATTAAAAATATTTGAATAACATATTCCGCGTCCAATATATTTTTTTCATTTGCCTCTGTTTCGTAACTTCATTTTCATTTAAATTAGTCTGACCACATGAAGTAAATACTGTCATCGATCAATACTCACCCGGAAGCTCATTTCGAGGTTTTCACCGCCCCAAATATCCATGCCCTCGTCATATGCTCCTAATTCGTAAAAATAATTCTTATCAATAGAAAATAAACCGCCGGCCATTGTCGGTGTCCTCAGAGGAGCTGTTCTATCCCCTAATCTCCTATCCATTTCTCTTTGCGCCACTCTGTACCTACAAAATTCAAGGAAATCCACATTAGTGAATAAATATTTAACACTGACATAATTGCGTACTTGAATGATTGATAGCAGTTCTAAAATTCTGTCAAATGATACTGTAAAAGATAAACGAAATAAGAAATTTTAAATTTTGATTTATTAATGATCAGATTTCGACTTTGTGTGGTACCTAGTATCATAATGTTACTATCTAGAGCTACAAGGCATAAAATTGATAATTTTAAGGAATACATTTTCTACTAAAACCGGTTTTGTAAAATTATATTAGAAAAATATTGGTTGGTAAGTTACACAATCAAATTAAGATTAAACTGTATAAAATCAATAAATTAAAACTCAAAGCTGACCTACAAAATAATTTACAAATTCGAATTATTGCGAGATCTCAGCCATCGGGAAACCGTTCCATTGAGAAACCTCGACATCTAACTAGTTTGATACTACGGAACTTTGTTCACGAAGTCAATAGTCCTCACCATCTAAAATTCAGTTTCCAATTGAAACCACCCCATGTCATGTCGCTGGCTGGAATGTACTCAAAGGTATCGTCGCTAATCACATCAATGATGGGACAGACAACGGTGGTCCTCTCTTCGGCGATCCGGGACAGCAAAGGCTCCAGCCAACCTTCTGTGCATTCACAATGAGCGTCCAGGAACGTTATAACTTGCCCTTTCACGTGTTTCGCCCCCAGTAGCCTGGCTCTGATTAGACCGGATCTTTTCTCGGTACGGTACACGTACGTAGGGACTGGTAGCGTTTTTACATAATCCTCCAGGTCTTGTTTCAAGTGATCTAAAAACAAAAAAAAAGCGTGGAGAAGTGAAGGTGAAATTATGCAAATCGTAAAACCATGGTTCTTTCAGAAACGATACATTGTTGCGGTAGGAACTGGCTGATTCAACAATAATTAAGTTTTCTATATACTTTACATATTATATAATACCGCATTTTTACTGTTACTTTCACATTATTGGCTGGAAATGGCACTTTCGAAAAACATGAAAAAGATAGAACAGTGGTCAATATATGGTTACCACAAATGATACTATACACTTCAACGAACTAACCTGTATGGAAATTAAAGAGAACTAAATTACATGAAATATAAAATACTAAAATTCATCGAGTATCTTTTACGTATTGGAACAACTGACAGATTCCGAAGAATCTGTTACATTTGTACAAATTTAGGCAAACTTGAGTTAATTTTTTAAAATTTAACAATCGCACAATTTCCCTCGTTTCTTTAAAAAGAATCAAACCAACAAGTTCCTAGCATATCCATTGGATACTACACTGGATAGTAACCGACCAACAACCTCAAATTTACCCACGAGTAGACGTATACTATCGAAACACAGCCTCGCAAGCTCACTGAAAACCGCACCCATCTATTCAAACCGCTTGCCGAGGTCAGGCCAGCCGAGTTCCTCCGCCGCGAAACATCCTCCAGGCTCACCTTGCTCGCTCTTATCGTCCACCAGTATGATCTCCTTCAACAGGGTACGCGGGGACCGATTAATGACCGACCAAACGGTTCTCAACAGCGTGCTCCACGCTTCGTTGTGAAACACTATGACGATGCTGGTATCGGGCAGATATTTGTTGTACTTCTTGGTCTTGCAGCCCTCTAATCGAATATCCTTGAGCGACCGGTTCAACGAGATCATATCGCTGGCCATCAGGTTGAATTGATTCAGTTTGAAGAGCTCCTGCTGCCTGGCCTCGTCTTCCGGCGAGATGTGCACTGCCGCGCCCATCTCGCCGGGTACCCCTTTATTCTCGCGGACAACCTTTGCCGGCCTCCACAAATGCAGCTCCGACCGTTTGTACCGTTTTCTACTTTGATGGCCGCTCGACTGTATCTGTTCCTCCTCCCTCAACAACGCTGCCTTCGAATGCGGCACGTTTTCCTCCGTTAATATCTGCTGTTGCTGCTGCTGTTGCTGCTGCTGCTGCTGCTGCTGTTTGCCGTTCTCCGTGCAACCCCATCCGGACCCGCCGATGCAGTCCGAGTAGAGCATCAGTACCATCACGTCCACCAGGAACCATACCAGCGACGTGAGCAGTATCACTTGACACGTGTGAATGCGAATTTTGGAGCGGAACATGTTGTGACGGGGCCGGTCGGCTGGTGCCCTGAGCTCATCACCCGATCCTTCGCGGTTGGAGGCGCGATCAGCTTCAGCTGTCAGACCAGGCCCGTTCTAACAACAGGCACCGTTCGGCTAAACCCGGGCTCCTCTCTCAGGGGAGAGATCAGACGGCACTGTGAGAGCTATCCTGATCCACTGAATTACATGACTACGCTCTGGCTCTGAGGCTTTCGCGATCTGCAACAAAAGAGAGAGAGAGATAGTTTGGAAACGTGGTCTTTGGACTTTTGTGCTGCTTATTTTTACTGAGTGATTACCAGAAGTGTCTGCAACACGTCAATCAAATGTTTCGAAGTGAATAAGTGTATTCGGTTGTTAAGTTGATTGAGAACGATTTCTGGCAAATGTTCCACGTGTCAAGATGTCAGTAAAAAAAGGGGCATGTGAACTTGTGCTTTAAAGTAGAAGACACGTTTAAGACTTCGAAAAGTAGTTTTCTTTTTATTTTTCGAGCGTCTTTCAGTGAATGCTCAGTCTCCGAGCGTATCGACTTGGGATTTTTGGGGAGATTTTTAACAAGCGCCGTGTCTGACTTAACGTGTCTGGAATATTTATACTCGACAACAGTTACTCTGTTCTTTCAAATTAACGGCAAACCGAAAAGAACTAATTCCTCCAGTAAACTGAACCCTCTACTAAACTCGTGCTCGAAACGCCACCCGTAGACCGCAATCAAGCCATTGATTTTCCGGGAAAACGGATGACACACACGCGTTCCAGCCTTGAAGCAAAACAGCCTGTTATAAGTATTTCAATATACCGCATAAATAATTCGTTTCTTATGCATATTCGTTCTGCAGTGCTAAGCCCGGTGAACGTTGTTTCCACTCGTGTAAGAGTTCTTGCGAGTTACAATCGAACCGGAAGTCACGCGAGACCATTTATTTTACCACGTGCATAATATATGGGGGCCATTTACCATTATCGATTCGTTTCTTACCATGTGCATCGCACAGGTATTCCTCGAATAGCGTATTTCACTGGAGATGTTTTATTCCTTTGAAATGATATTATTCACTTTATTTGCGTGCTACCGCGGAAATACACGTGCCAAGTAACAAACTCTGCTAAAATGACAGTTTACGTAAAATTTTTATTCCTTTCGTAGCAGGTTTGAAAGCTGAATCGTATGATTTTTTTATCGTTTACGAAATTAAATGTCCCTGTCTTTTATTTAGCACTTTGTTTATCTCTTTTTCCCTTTTTCTGGCAAACGTTATTCTATTCGAGATACAGAGTCACCGAGTGATCGTCGAGTTGTTTCAAAAATTTTCGACGCGTGTTTTGCTCCGTCGCAATTGTTTTCTTCTTATTTTCGTACTCGCGCTCGCGCACCGCAATTTTTGACATTTGATTTTTTCGCGCAATTCGAATGCAGTATTATTCCTCTCTCTCTCTTTCATGTTTTTTCCACCGTGGTCCTGTCGAGGTCCTCACGCTCAACTCAAACAAAAGATTAATACGAGGCGCGACCGTGTCTCATCGCGTAATTAAAATAACAATATCGTTGCACGGCCACTGCAAATTCTTATCGTGCCTGCAAGGCTCAGCGTAATCCCGCGGGATATTTTTCTTCGTATTAATTAATCAAAGCCCCCACGCCGCGATTTAATAACGTGTTATTATTCCAGCTTTTTCCCTCCCCCATCCCCTTATTATTTGACTATTTGATATTTCACATAATCCGAGTACAACGTTATTACGAATCCAACAGTTATTACGAATTTTTACTTTGTCGATCTGTGAAACGGCCGCGAAAACTGTTCGACGGAAAATTATTTTTCTCACTTTGTCTGATATGTCGTCTCTCGCGTGCGCGCGGACAAGTACACGTTTCCGCGTTATCTGGCTATTGCAACACGTCGCTTTACGTTGAAAATTTCATAAATCTGAAAACCAAACAAGAAAATTGCGATCCGCAATTACAATTTCTCCGTGAAAAAACTTTCTGCGACGAATGTTTCCATTAGAATGTGAAAAACATCTCACCGAAAAATTCGATATTCGATGCTTTTATGATGACTTGCAACAACGCGTGACAATTTTTCATGTATTTTCAGCGTGAAATTCTGCATTTTTTCAAATGTTGTCTGTCACGAACATTTGACGTTTGTTGCAATTTTTCGCCATACTCGATCTTCTTTCATCAAAACTTCAACTTCGAGAAACGTTCCAAATTTATTGAACTCGATGAACGAGTGTGTAACGTAATAGGATGTATAAAACTAATATATAGAAACATATAACATATATTTAAAGTATGGCATTTGTTTTACGATTTTTCTTCGTAGCGTCTATAGAAATACGAACACGAATGAATATCTATCTTAGTCACGATTTTGGAATCACTCGCCGTGTATTAAATAATTTTCTGAATTGTTATAATTTTTGGAGTAAAACTCCCCGTAGAACGACGATTACAATTTTTTTTACAGAAGAATAAAAAAAATTACTCGTGAATTCGCGTAAACATCCACGGTATCTAGAATATCTGGAGGAACGTTGTCTAAATCTTTGGAATCAATCCTGCGTATTATACATCATTCACTAACGTTATAACCTTTCTTTGCAGAAGAACGAAAGTGAACGAGAGAGAATCATGGGGAATCACGTTACCGGACAGTCGACGATTCACGATTTAAAAGAGAAAATCAAGTGAAACAGATTTTAGCGGGGATAACGCAGAAAATCGGACCTCTTCAGGTGCAACGCTAATGCAACGAAAATTAGCGATTGGTCGATTTGGGTCACGTGATTCGTGAGGGGGCGTGGGGTAGACCTCGAGTAGGAGTGGCGTTGTCTGGTGCTGAGCGATCGCCCCTGTAATTTGTTTTCTGTCGAGTCAAACGTTTGCGTATCAATAAAATTTTATGGCAAAAAAGTCGTTTTCATTTCCTAGTCAGAACAGTTGCTTCTGGGCCTTTCAGTGAGACGAATCGTACTGAGGTACAAGTCGTGCAGTTTTTTTTTATCGTTTCGATTATTTCGTGACTCGTGCGAGCGTTCTTGTCGATGAATATTACGGATGAATAGGCAGAAAAAGCGACGAGGGCTCATCCTGAACGAAGCACGATGGCTTCAAGTGCGTGGAACAACGACAGTCCTGTGCCACATTTTATGCGTTTTGATCGACGACGGATCGAGAGAGGCTGACTTTTCTTTCTTGTTTTTTTTATCGCTCTGGAAAAAGGAACAAGAGAACGCGGTAAAAGCTGAATAGGAGAAATTAGCTAACTTGCTATTTCTCGAAATTTTCTTCCTTTTCTCTTCGCGGTAACAAGAAGACCCAACTCATTCTTTCAAGAGAATAAAATTATTATTAAAAATGTAATTTAATAAATGTTGCGAGGTGCAGATGATTTGCAAAATTAATTAATTCTTTTACAGAGAACAGGCTTCGTTTTGTCATTGTTATTCATATATTAAAAACGTTGTTAAATTTATCATCAATATGGATATTGTTGATCGATATATTTGTAAATTTTTGCCATATTATATAATACATTAAATTCTCTCGAAATAAAATCCGAAATGAATATTCATTTGATTTTAATTGTTTACCCAGTTCTTCGGACTTCTCGTTTATTTGCCCATTCGTTGTTTGATTTCAATAATCTTTCTTTTATTCGTTATTTAAAACAGTTATTTCTACGCTATCGTATTTTTGTATTATTCCATATCGACGTTCGTTATTTTAGATTTATTTTGTAGCAGAGACTTCGTATTCGTTCGATCGCGTTCATCGCGAACGAATACATATACATATATATATTTTTTTCTTTCGATGAATTAATTTCTTTTCGCACCGTATAAATAAATTTCGCTAAAGACGGAAAATTCAATCCAACGAAACTGAATGAAAAAAGAAAAAGCGAAACGACCTTATTACCGTTACATTGTACAAAATGCAGAAAATCAATAGCTTCGTTAATTGAACAGCTTTTCAAGGACGTGATTTTACACCCACACTTCATCCCATTTCAATTTAGCAATAAACTTCGCGAATAAAAAATATCAATGGCTCTCCATTTTAATTTATCCATTACAGAAAGCTATATCTATTAGAGATGCAATTTATGTCACCATTGTGTCAGCGGCATGAAAACACGCGTGTATAATTTATGGAAAAATTCAATTTCTCAAGGACACAAATTATCGTAAAACTGATCGACAGATTTACTGTCGTGAAATTTATTGGCTTTAAAAATTGAATTCATAAAATAACGAAAAAAAAAAGGAATTAAAAAAAAAATTTTATGAAATATTGAGAAGTGTACAAATATTATACGTGATTCTCCGATTATATACGCAGAAATTTATCATTTTGTCAACAGTGTAGCGAGAGTTATTAAATCGCTTTGAAAATCGAATTCACGGTATTAAAAAAGAAAAAAAAGAAAAAAAATTGCTTGAAACTGCCAGACGCGGTATTACGCGATCCAGTTTCGTTTTGTTACAATGTTTGCCGAAATAAATTAATCGACAGCCCGTCACGTGACATTTGCAGATGTTTCTTTTTCCTCTTTTCTAGGAACAAAACGTTTCTCACGACGCGGTGAACAGGACGTGATAATCGTAACGGTACGTGTCGTCCAATTTAAAGAGGCGCGCTTCAGGAATGGTTTCAGGGAGATATTGCTAGCACTTTTATCGGAGCGAAAGAAGTTAATTGACAGCGTTACCTGGCGATTCGTAGATATCCAGCTTGAATATTGGAAATTCCACGCGACGTAGGAGCAGAATTTATTTATTACGGGATCGTGTAATTTAGAAGTAATCGCCGAGAGATTGTTAATTTTGTAATTTACGAAATATACCTGTCGATGTACCGATCGATCGATATTTTGTGCAATATTTATATGGCAATATTAAGATGTCATCAAGGTGTCGATAAGACGGAAACTAATTTAAAACTAGAACAAATTAAATCGTAACTTTAATTTTTCCACTTTGATCATTTTATTTTCTTTTTCTTTTCTTTCTACCTTGAATTTTGTAATTCAGAAAAATTTATTTTAAGATACTGCAAACATCACGAGGGAGAAATTTAATTTGTAGAAATTTGCTCGCTAGGATCGGAAGTTCAAATGAAAGTGAATGAATTGTTTAAAAAAATTATTTATATAAAATTCGATATTACTTAACTTCCGAGCACTTGCAAGTCTCACGGTATTGCTTTACATTCCTTCCTGATCTCGCAAGAGGGATAAAAACGGGATCGCAGCAGAAACAGACGTTAATTGGAAAGGAATAATTAGAATAAATTTGTAACACAATTGACGTAATCAATAGAAATGCCGTGGCATCCTTTACCTTATAATTAGCCGTCTCGTGACACCGACTCGAGCAAGATGCTCTTCTCTCAATTCATTAATTTAAATTAACATCTGATTTTCACTTGTTATTTCTTGCAAAATGTCAATCGTCTTTTCTTCATTTTTAAGGTAAAATACAGTGACGGAAGAAAATTTAAAATCGACACTTTTGCGCCAAAATTTGGAGCTTCGAAATTTCAAATTTCGCCGAATATTTTTAAATATAATTAATTGATGACAAAATGTTATTTATTTACTTGACGAAATTATTATTTGAGCTCTATAATAGACAATTAAATTAAGCCTTTTTTCTTAACGTTGCGAAAATTGGGCAACAAATTAAGAACGCAGTTTTATACTTACTATGACATTTAACTTCAAAGAATAGTTATTTATTTCGTTCGATAATGAACTAATAAACAATGTAACGAATAATCAAGTGCCATGATTTACTCGCGACGTGAAAATTGACTCCGACTTTCTACAA
This sequence comes from Melipona beecheii, assembly GCA_032399605.1. Classification (NCBI taxonomy): domain Eukaryota; kingdom Metazoa; phylum Arthropoda; class Insecta; order Hymenoptera; family Apidae; genus Melipona; species Melipona beecheii. The sequence continues at coordinate 7,046,203 of JAUCMO010000243.1, read as the reverse complement.
ATATATAAAACGTAACACGCGCAAATTAAATCGGTAAACGAAACGAGCGTGCCCGGTGTACTTTTTGTTTCTACGATAACCCCGTTTTTTTTTCGATATTGAATTCACGCCATCCGACAAATTGGAAGGCTCGTTCCTCCTACAAATCTCCACACGCTCTATTTCGAATCTCTTTTATTTACGAAAATTAACAACGTTTATTATTTTTTTTTTTAGATATAATTTTATAAAATAATAATACAATTTTTAGATAATAACACAGATATAAATATCACTTTTGGATAATTTTATGGATCATCTCTCCTAAATATTTCTCCATCCACCCCAAAATTTTCCGATATAATTCTCTTCGTTCATTCTCTCACCCTCCAATCTCTCTCAGCAAAAATACCAACGACTCCCGTGATTTGATTCCGAGTGAAACAAAAATCTCGCGGAAACAGAGTCACACGAATCCACCACGAAGTGGCAAGGAAGCCCAAAGGCAATCTAGCAATCGGCCACAAAGTGGCTGCCTCATCCCTTGGCACCCCCTTTCGAAATCCCAGCATACCTCTCTCCCTCTCTCTCTCTTTCCTCTCGTCCCGGTAAATTACCCATTTCGCGAACGCTCGATTGGCTCGGTCTAAGCCCCGCATAGAAACAATTTTCTATTCCCAAAGGCGGCTGCGGGCCAAGATAGAGAGAAGCGAAACACGAGAGAAAACGGAAGCTGGGCTAGAGGTTTACGAGTGAGAGAGAGAGAGAGAGAGAGAGCACGGTGTGTATTACTTATACAGTTCATAAGCTGCTTAAAGGCTGCTACCAACAGACTCGCGTGCGAGCGCGGACAGAAAGCGAGAAGAAGCTCGCGGTTCTTGTCGCCATTATGTACAGGGTTACCCACGTCGAGCGTAGATTCGAATTGAAGCGCGATCTCAAGTGAGATTTGGCCCGATTTCTTTGTCTCGACGTAAAATCTGGCTACATACGTTATGAAATTCGGATTGAAGTGAAACGCACAAATTAACCGAGATCTGATCCGATTTCTTTGTTTTAACGCGAAGTCTGCCTCGCGATGTTAATTGTATGTAGTTTCTGGCTATTGAGATTAGCTTTAGTTTAGTTGATAAAACTGACAGATCTGTGAAATTGGAATTTTTTCTGAAGATCTTTTCAAAGATTAAATCCACCACGAAATTTGTAGAATTTTTTCGCATTTTTTTCAACTTTGAACGTTACAGGATGCGAAGATCTCTCGTTTAATCCTACGATTCGAGGCTCGATAAAAGAGCTTTCGAAAATAAATCGAATAAATCCATTTTTTTCAGGAATCGTTATTGCGAAGAGGAAACCCTGGTCTCCGATACGACTCTTGCGGATGTAATTTTGGAAAAAAATTTTCAATGTTTCTCAAAGACGTTCTTTTTTTAATAATTTTCCAGGGTAATGATATCTTCACTTTCTCACCTGTAAACACGTTTTTGAAAAAAAAAAAAGAAACGAATTCAATAAAGTAAAAAAAAAAAAAAAATGGAGAGTTCACGCTTTGAATGAGAGACCAAATACAGACCATTTGTCGCGTGACTTTTTTATTTGCAACAGTTTAAAATATCTGACGATCTTTCGTTTTTTTAGCTCTTTGCGATTAGGTGGGTTCAAATGTGGGTCTCCCACATTTTGTTTGATCAACAAAATTGAAATTACTAATATTCATATATTGTTATATTTTATTTAAATTTTAATTTAAATATTATTTAAATATTACTTTTTTTCATTTTAAGAAATATTTTATGTTCAATAATCGAAATAAACGTTCTTTTTTTCTTTTTTATAAATATATATATATTTTATATATTATAACCCCTAAGGGTTAAAATCTGTCGAAAACACGTGAAATCACCTCCGCTGAAAGATGCGACACCCGATTTGGACAACCTTGTCCAAATCGCGACAGCGTCTGGAAAAGCGTTCCGTGGAAACGCGTGGAAACAAACGAGTAACCGGTTAATTTATGCACGGATGTGGCGTGCGTGCGCTGGAGAGAGAGTCTGACGAGGACGTTCTTGGGAAAACGACGCGCAGCAGAGAGGGCCCAGGCCAGGCACTGATGCTAATTAATTAGAGTCTCAGTTAAATCATTCACTTTCATCGCGATATAGAGTGTCCCGGTAAATAACTGTTGATAATTGCGCTGAGAGAGAATTCATGAAACGGAAACCAGCTTACCGGCGGCCAGGTTTCCCTTTATTAAATTCCCTCGTGCAAGAGCAGGTAGCATAAAGCCATTTCTCACGAGTCGGAATTGAGAATGCTTGAGGATTGTCGCGGATGTTTTTCGTGCTCTGTTGCTTAATTAAATCGTCCTTTCTGTCTTGTTTCTTCGGAGAGGCATTTGTCGAGCTTTCGTCGCTTGTTGCTATTCCGAGGAGAAATTGGAAGTCTCGCTATGTTAGTATGAAAAAGGCTTTTCCATACTATGCGATTTTAAACGCACTGACATTTTATAAAAATTTGTTTCTAGTCAGAAGCTACTGTCACCTTTGATATTAATACTGACAGAAATTTGAAACGGAGATCTTTTATTTATGCATTTTACGAAAATCACTTAAAGATTGTGAATTTCGACCATTCTGGTAATTTCAATTCTTATCAGAGAAATTAAAATACAAGTTTTTATTCTTTGTTTAGCAAAAACTCATGCAAGTCTCAACGAGAAATTCACTTCAACCAGTTTGATGGTTCTAGTCTTAGCTTCAACAAAATTGACGTTATATTTCGATTTAAACATTCGATTTTAGCACTCGGGAATATAACCTTATGTTCAAAAAAAAGAAAATTTATATTCCAAAGAAATTTGAGCGTCTCGGGAAAATGCATCGCAATTTTAAAAAATCCCCGTCGTAATTCTTAATTTCAAATTCCGTCTGCTCCATGCCGCCGGAGAGAGAAAAAAGAAAAAACTGCACGATTTGTACCCCAGTACGATTCGTCTCACTGAAGGGCCCAGAAGCAATTGTTCTGACTAGGAAATGAAGACGACTTTTTTGCCATAAAATTTTATGCAAACGTTTGAATCGATAGAAAACAAATTACAGGCGCGATCGCTCAGTACCAGCAACGCCACTCCTACTCGAGGTCTATCTCACGTCCCCTCACGAATCACGTGACCCGAATCAACCAATCGCTAATTTTCGTTGCATTAGCGTTGCACCTGAAGAGGCCCGATTTTCTGGGTAAAATCTTGCTAAAATCACTTTTAGTGATAAAAAGAGAAAAGAGAAAGAAACGGAAGCAGGATGTCGTATTATAAAATTTGGCATTCGGGAGCGCAAGTTTCGTGCAACAGCCAGCAACCACTCCACCGATGGGGATGCGTGAAGTTCGACGAGTGCTCGCCTCGAGGATTCAAACCGGAGTCTGTATCATCCAAGTCAGGCAATAAGCGGCGAAACTTCGACCCTATGGACGGGGAATGTCAAACAAAATATTCCCGGCGAGTCGAGCTCCGCGGGCGGATTCGCAACGATACTTTGCGCTTTGCGTCGGCTTCCCCTGGAGAACGAGGATTTTGTTTGATTTCATGCAGAAATCGCTCGAAGGCCCTTCGACTTTACTCTAATTGATATTGCCAAGAAATTAAAAACCATCGGGCACGTTGTTTTTTTTTTTTACGAAACAGGATGTTATTTTTGTATCGAGTTATAATCTTGACAAATCTTTCTTTTTCTCGAGCGTTGGAAGATTAATTCAGATGAAATCAGAGTAGAAAGAATAGTAAGATGTTATGATATATTACAGTGTACGTAATTATTGTATCAGGTTTCAACTTTTAGTCAGATCTTTTTCAACGATTAATTGACTTTGATTGGAATAATTTAAATCAAACTTTTGGAATGGTACTTGCCACAATTTCAATATATATGTTTAAATTAAATGGACAGTGATACGTTTTCTTTTTAAAAATACCAAAAAAAGAAAAAAGAAACTGAAGAAAACTGGAATAGAACATTTAGAGTTTATTTTAAATTGTCACCTAAAAATTTCAAGTAACGAGAGACTCCGATCGTAAACTTATCTTTCAAACAAATCCATTAAAAAGTATGTAATATACATTTAATCGAAGATAGTGACGATTCGATCTGCGAGTATTTGGAGTGCGTGTAAGTTTCAAAGTCAACAAACATCGATTACAAATCGAGATCGATCGAAAATACACATCTGCAAGGAAATAATTCAACAACGTGGTACGATTAAAAGAGTCTAAAAATTTAACGACATTCCCGATAACACTACAGTTAAGGCTCTATTCAAATGTTCATCGTTTCTTTCGTTTCAAAGCATTCTCACTTGTTCAAGTCTAAAATTCCAAAATTCCAAAATCAAAAGCAAAGAACTCTTTTTTTCTTCGAACGAACGTGATCTCTGTTTTTGGTCAAATTTTACCAAAAACTTTAGCTCAAAGTTGTTAACACACATTCGGAGTTTGCGGATGTTCCGCAACAGTCTGGCCACGCAGCGCCGTACAAACTAATTACAATATTTCAGGCTTCCTGATTCTTCTTCAGTGTTCCGAAATTTTGCGCAAGTTTGCGACCACTTTCAATTACCAAAGTCCAACGGAATCACTTGCAACTCGAGTTTATTTATCTACGTCGCCACTTTCGCGAACTCGGTATATTTTCGTAACGCCTCTAAATGGTAAAACGATTACCCAAGAGATGAAAATTGAGGATCCATTGGAACACATTCGAAAACTCGATTCACAAAGAGAACAAAATGTACTAACGACACATTCGTTATTCAACGTGGGATCCTCGATTTGCATCGAAATGATCTCAATCATCGTCTCGCGCCATATTTTTCGTTAAATCAACGAACGATTATCAGAGGAGGACAAGCTGTTGTTGGTTTAACAACGTTGAACAAAGAACGTACAATTTGATCGAAACACCTGCGAATTTCCTGTGGACTGAAATAATACGAAATTTGTGTTTTGTTCCGAAATTTTGCAATCTTTAGCAATAAATTTCTCTAGTCGCTTGATGGTACGGAATTTTTTAATTTCTGTTATTTTTATTCTCTCCTTTATTCGTAAAGCGTTTTTCCGGAATTTTTGTAGAAATAATCATTCAAGTGTGGACAAGTAAATGTATCGAGGCTTGTTTAAAATTGTTTCAGCAATTACAATAAATAATTAATCAAAGGATTACACGCAGGCGATTCAAAAATTTTTTTCAAATTCTAATTATTCTCGAACCACAAACGATATTCTCCCCAGATCAAACGGATCAAAATCACGAAAACTGATCGATTTAATAAATAAATTTTCTAGAATATGGACATGAATTCATCGAATCGTTTCAAAATACGCATTACAAAGTTTCTCATCGAACGATCGATCTTCCGATTAGACGCTTGCTCAACAAACAACTATCATCTATCGATTGTCGATCAATCACGCCGAACTCAAACTTTATCAAACTATTATCTTTCGATTGTGAAACACATCGTCGTCATCTTCAACGAGAATCTCGTAACAAACCCGATCTTGCTTTCGTGGCAACAGCAAAGATCGTGAAACGATTGCCCAACAGACAATAATCACCGATTCTGCAACAACCTCCGGCAGAATGCAAATTCGCCGAAAGACATTTAGGAGGCTTTTAAAAGCCCCCCCGCGAAGAATCGGTATCGGGACGGCGTGTGCACGCAATCGGATGTTGCGACACACGAGGCAACGGGTTAATTATAAAATTGAAATCGCCATCGTTCGGAGGGAACGGAGCGCCAAAATATCTCGTGGAAGGAATCGTGTTTCGCAAAGGAGGGAGAGTCATCGCGGAACACCGGCCGTTTACGAAGGCAAATTAGCGGAATAGTAATGAGTCGAGGCGCGTTGCGTCCGAGTGCAAGTGAGATAGAGAAGATACGAGAAAAGAAATCGCGTTGCCCAATCGTTTCGTACGAATCCACGCGAAGAAAGAGCGAGATCGTCTTCGCTGCGTTTGCAGGGATGAGTTTCGACCCTTTGCACTCGTGCGATACTTAAAAGGTTAGGTTTAGATTAGGTTAGATTAGGTTTATGCTAGGTTTACAGCTCGGACTTCCTCTTTTTATAATTTGCTGATAATTATGACTCGTGTTACAATTATCAGCAATTATCAGTAATGAAAATATCATGTTCATAGTATAATACATACACGTACATTTAATATATTATAATTGTCAGCATATTATAAAATATCATATTCATAACATGATAACGTATACATTTGCGATGTATTCATAACAACTAGAGTGAAAACTATAATAACGACACAAGGACAAAAGAATTTCAGAAAGAAGAAATTTCTGAAGTCCTAAATGAGTCAATTGACACTCAATAATTCACACAAACTGGACTTCTTATCGCCTAGAAAGTTTAAAAAATGGCAGAGGATGTCATTTTGGTGGAGACTATGCATCATTAACTAATCATATTAGAAAGATATAATCAAAAAAATTTCGTGTTAAACTGAATGATTATCTCCAATGCTGTATCATTGCTTCATAAATAAATTGCTTATCGAGGTCAAAGGGTTAAACCAGCTGAACTGAAGCACAATGAACATCTTTTTTTTGGATGAAAAATAATGAAAATACTAAATTATGATCAACACTTTTCGTCTATCTGCACTAATAAGTTTGTTTTATTTTATATTCACCCTTTCAGGATTTTTTGTTTCGTTTCACTACGAAAAGATTTTCGTTCGCGGGTTTTCAATCGAAACACGGGAAAAATATATAAAAATGTCCAAAGTACGGTTAATATTTCTATAAAATATTTGACGCGTGAAAATAATCTTCTATCCTTGTCTTTCCACGTAATTTCTCAATTATACGAATCTAATTACGAGTCTAATTACATTTTTCGAGAAATAATTAAATTTACCAATCGCGTGAGTTTTAAACTCGCGAACGAATTAAAGGAGGAGAATTAGAAACGAGACGGAGTAAATATAACGTTGTCTTAAACGGATATTAATGAGAAATTTCAGGCAGTCTTGCAAAAAAGACACGTCAAGCTAAAAATTGGAGATTCCATTTTACCAAGAATGTAATCTATCATTCGGTTGGTTAATAACTCAATAAAGCTGGCTATATTCAGCGTCGAGCGTGAACACGTTAAAAAGCGAAGAATTAAGGACGAAGCGGAGTAAATGATAGACGCGATGAGAATTTTCGAGTTCGCGTACTTAATTGAATTTTCCACTTAGTATATTTTTAACCGAGATAACGGACTGGCATTACAGCCGAACGATGACACGCGAGAAACTTCTGAAACTACGGTGGCGTTTCGATGCCGCGCCATCGACTATTTTAATCGTTCTTCCTTTATAGCTCGCGCTGTAACCGATCGACCCACCCCGTGACCCTATCGAATTTACGAGTCTCCGGCTTTTTTTTTTTTTTTCAGAGCGAGATATCGAAGGTGGTTCGATGGATAGTAGTTACAACGATCGAAACGTGTTTTTGCAAACGCTCTCATTCGTCGAGAAACCGCGTCGTTTCGAAACTTTTATTTACACACATACCAAACACTCTCCGACCCTTGTACCATTTTCCTCTTTTATTTTCGAAACTTTACTTCCGTCGGTCGTTAAATTTTACTTGCACGTTGGTATCGTATTAATTATTATTTTCCCGATGTTTCGCCGTGTCGCAGCGACGCTGATTAAATGAAAAAAATTGGAAATCCTACGTTGTATAATTTTAACGAAAACACGATATTATTTTAATTGTGTTCTTCATTCGATTATTGCTGAATAGGACTTGAATTTGGGTAATTAAAGCATCGATAAAATACAAATTTATACAAAAAAACTGCACGACTTGTACCCCAGTACGATTCGTCTCACTGAAAGGTCCAGAAGCCATAAAATTTTACTGATATGCAAACATTTGAATCGATAGAAAACAAATTAGCCCACACAATCTACTCCACGCCTCCTCCCAATAATAACGTGACCCAAATCAACCAATCGCTAATTTTCGTTGCATTAGCGTTGCATCTGAAAAGGCTCGATTTTCTGGGTTACTCCCGCTAAAATCACTTTCAGTGATAATATTTTGTGATATTATTTTGTGATAACTCGCAGCTGATAAATCAGAAATTATTTTACTAAATTAATCCACTGTAAACCTTCGGCTTTGTGAGTAAGTGAAATGCCTATTCGATTATCTAAATGAGAGGTCATTAGTCTTGATCTAAATAACATCGGTAGTTTCTTTTCTTTTATTGCACGAATAACCCTAATCGCGTGACTTCCTATCGGTTCCATCGATAATTCTTTAAGACAAGTCGACTCCATTGAATTTCACAATTTCACGAGAGACTCCTTCAGTAGTAAGTTCGTCGGAAAATTCGATTATAATCGTTTCGAATGGCCGCAGCCGCGGCTTATCTCGCCGTCGATAGAAAGGCCGGCTTTATCAACGTCCTTGAATTGCCCTACCACTTTCTCGCCGGTGAATCGCAGAGTGCAATCAAATATTACGTCGAGATAACGCGCGACTATGCTGATCCCGTTCTTACGCTGATTCGCGCGGACTGAGAAAAAAAAAAAAAAAAGAAATAATTCCATCTGCGTCCTTCTTCGACGACTGTGCACTTCGCGGCGCGAAGCAACGAAATTTCTCGCGAAAGGGAGAACTTCGCCTTTCGACGCCGACGATGAAATATGAAAACCCTATTTATCCTTGGAGCGCCACAGCTTTCTCGCCAAATAAATAAATCCGTAATCCGTAAAGTCTCCGACGTTTTCTTAAATTTTAAACACGCTCCACCGCGGAGAATCTCAAAGTACATTTCTTAAAAATTTTGGATTGTTTAAAAAAAAAAAGAAGATTTTTATCGACATGAAATAACGAGCATTTTCTCTGCTGCTGTGCAAGATTTGGTTTCTCTGTTATTATTATCGATTTTTACAGAGAAACTTTCATAAGAAATGTCCCTTTTTAAGATTAGATCGAACATTGAAATTAATAACGTGTAAAATGCTGTTATCAAATTCGCAATTATCTGACAATGAAATATTTTCCCGTAACGAAAAACCTACATCTCTCGCTTTCTTTTTCACAGTTAGTTGCAGTTCAAGTTACAAAAATTTCGTTCCTGACGCTTCATTTATCACGCACAGCGAAGAGCAGCGCAACGGTTATGAATTATAGTTCCGTTCAAAAAATATATGACAGAGTTCCCATTTTTCACTTTCCGTCCAATTTTATAATTTCACTCTTTTCTCAATCTCCTCGACCGCATCTCGAACTGAGAAACAGCTGAACCGTTTAATCCCCTGTCGAACAATTTTCAGTTCCAACAACAAATTTATCCTCGAAAGGAAAACCTCGAGGAAACCCATTTTCCAGCCTGACAGACCCAACTGCAGAAATATTCGTTCGCGTGTAAAACAGTCGTTATCAAAATACAATTTCGAGGGGGGTTCTATTCGCAAGATGCAACGATGTGAGAGGCATCGCTTTGCATCGAGGATCCCTTTGAAAGTTACATACCTATCGCCCCGCGAGCAGGGACACACTTCCCTATGTTTCTAGTTAAATTAATATTCGAGGATATCCTACGTCGATTTGTCGACGCTAGTCTCTCTCTCGTCCAACAGAACAGATCGTTGAGTCTCGAGAAGTGCATGCAAGAAACAACGGGTTTTGCACGCGGAACGCCTTGCAACGCGTCGACACAGATAGATTTCTCTGTAAAATCTTTTCGTCTTTTTTGTAAATGTATAATATAAATCATAATATAAAGATTATATATAATATAAATATATATAAAAAAAAATAGGCATAATATAAATACACTGTATATACAGCTGAAAGATCTAGGGCACGTTTTCATAATAATAGGAGTATCTATAAGTAACGTTTTTTTTTCAAATTTAATAAACATTGCTATCTAGTGACAATAATTTAAAGAAAATAATTAAAATAATAATTAAAATAATTTAAAGAAAATTGTATACAGTGTTAAAAGCACGACATTACTTATGAACTTGCTACCCCTATATAAATATTTATACTGAATAAATATTTCGTTGGCGGTATCATTATATTCTCGTTACGATATTTAGGAGATAAAAATTTAATAAGAATATTTAATGATGATAAAAAAATCTATTTCCTTTTCTCACAGAAATCACGAATTCACATAAATGTCTGTTTGTTGTTGCCATTTAACGTGCGTGCAAACCGTACGACGTTTCGTCGTAATTTTTGAATTTTGCTCTTTAGCCTTTTAGGATTCCGCTTCTGAAACGGTGAATTTATGAAACGGTTGGAAACGGTGGCCTGGCGGAGGATGGTACACAGGGTAATTTGCAGTTCGTTTCGTCGATGGGAATTAAAGTGAATCTGGTTTTACCGGTGGCCACCGGCGTACAGTTCAGAACGATTTAAACCCCCGTAACTGCGCGTGCATAGTTCGGAACAAATAATCGTACAAACGCGGATTATTCGATCGTTTACGTTGCCCCGATTGTTCGGGCGAAATTGCGTGCAACAGAGTGAATGGAAATCAACCTTCGAATGGCACTCCCGTTTTGTTTTCTGCCCTCGCGTGTGCAACAACCCCTAGCGACCCGTTTAATGCGATAATCCTGTCATTTTTTTTATTAAAAAAAAAAAAAAAATTCCCTTCTTTTTTTGCTTTACACTGAAGAGCTTTCTCGTGTAAGTTTGTAGCGAGGTGAGATTAATTAATTAATTGAAGTAATTAATTTTCTTTTTTTGTAGAATCGAATGGAAATATAAAAGAGAAAATTTTCAAATTCTAAAGTTTCTCGATAATCTGTCAATTTCGAATATCCGATTTTAGAAATACCCTGTTTGCTATTTTATCTTTGGCAAGTAAAATCGAACACGTACCACATGTAAAAATATTTTTTTAAAAGTCAGCGCTTCGACACTGGTACTGATTATTACCATATTAATGAATATGCCAAATGAAAAGTCACAATTCGTAAAGTAACATTCATAACAAAAAAAAAAAAAAAAGTCTCAGAAACAGAGTTATTTTAATATCTCAAAAATGAAGATACATTCCATATATTTCCAAATAAATACCAAATAAATACCAAAATTGTACATTCATCGAAATTATGTAAAATGATGCGATTGACGAACAATGAATTAAGATAGCAAAATTATAAAATCAAATGTCATTGTAGGGAATTGAGGAGATTGTTCATTTTATTAACTTCTGATAACGAAGAATAATGAAAAACAAATGTAAAATTAGAGTTCGTTTTCTCAACAAATTCAATATGAATTAAATATTCAGTAAGAGTTGAATCAAGAATGAAAATCACTTTTAAATTCTATCCCAGCTGCGTGAGAAATTTTCTCCAAACGACAATAACGCGCGTATAATAAAGCCTGTATTTTCCGTATCCCCAAAAGAAATAATCTCTTTTCTAGATCTTACCAAGTAATTCAAAATTAGTTCACGAAGCAGTGTTTTGAAACAAAGATTAATTTTTATCCCAAGAAAAATTATTTCCAGCAATCCAAACGCGTCGAGGCAGCAACCGGGAATAAAATTTAATGACACAACTGCTACTTTCATAAACGTGAAACTCTCACGTTGAATCCGAACCTTGAGCGTCTGTGAAAAAGGAACTGAACATTACACAAACAAAATATTTGTTTCCTTCGTTTAATTCTAAGTACTTTCTGTTTCAAATCATATACTTAAATAAAAAAAAGAAAAACTACACTGCGTGTTGTACAAGTTCAATTTCAACTTGAATTTTATATCTGATAAGAATATGAAGTCATACGTTATCGGCTGCGAGTTCTTTATCGCGTTTCGCTGGGGAGCAAAAGGTTTGAGATGAAATTCTATTTCGCGCCCTTAAATCCGAAATGTTTGAATCTTGCGTCTCAAGTCCCAAGCACGAAATGGTTCTACGTTGAATCATAAATTCCAAAAGTATCTATCGTACCCATCTGAAACCGCAAATTCCCAATTCGTTCTTCAAAATTTCAAATCTTCACACTTTGACACTAATATCAGATTCAGTGAGCTTTTAAAGAAAATTTTAAAATTATACACGTTTTGTTGAATTGCAAATGGATATTAGTTCTACAAATAAAATAATAATATCTAATCAATGAATGATTCTCTAATAATGTGATACAATATAAAACGTAGAACGTCATATTTTCAAGTATAATTACGAAAAATATATCGAAATATATATATATATATATATATATATGTATATATGGAATTTTTTTTTCTACGTGTAATGTCACCGCGATATTTGCACTTTTAATGGAAAAAACGACAATAACAGCTGTCAGCGCAGTCGTGCACAGTATACAAATTTCAAGCAATCGTATCGTGCGATTGCTTTTCGACAGAAATGGCCATGACGAAAGGGACGAACAAACAATAGAACGCCGAGTGAGAGACGTAAAATTAACCACGCGCTCGATTCGACGTGTTTCGAGAATTGAAAGACATATTCAATTTGACATAGTTGGCGATAAATCACAGGCAAGAGTTTACGGTTAAAATACAACAACCGCGATGAAAGGAACTCGACGCGCTAGAGTTTGCTTTTCAGGAAATTCATTTTAAAGATCAAACCCGCGAGTGCAAAGAGATGATCTCATTTGGGTTTGAAATTCGAGGATGCAAAAAAATATTCTAAAAATTCTAAACGAAACGTCGAAAGCAGAGTACAGCAATATTTAGCAATAGAAACAGATTTCTATTTTTTGAAAATGTGAAATTCCACAAAAATTTCAAAAACTGTTCGCACAAACGTTCGCCCAAAAGTGAAATTTACAGCTTGAATGGGAAGAGAATCGTCGGAGCGTTAGATCGCCAAGATCAATCATGGATCACGAGCGGGAAGGAACATCACAGACAGAAATTGAATTTAACAACGCAATTTCCATTTCTCTATTTCGCCGGGCGTGATGGATGTTCGGCCACTTTCGAGGCACGTCTCATCCGTCCTGGAAACGACTCCGAGCCGAGAGTTTCGGCGCGTGTTTCTCGCCCGGGTTCCAATAACTTTCCTCGAAACACGTACTACAAAACGTCGCCGTGCCGGACGCGTTATGGATTTTACAAAAGTGCTTTTTAACTTTTAACGTCGACGTCCTACCCCCGATACGTTCCAAGTTCCCACGGCTGCAACTCCCTTCGATCGATCTCGACGCAACTTTGAATTCAAGCATTTCTGGGACGACGACATTTCGTTCCGCGATTTCGGTGGGCGTAGTCGCGGAATCGCTTCTTTTAAAAATTTTTATTCATAGCGAATACAATTTTTGTAAATGTACAATTTCAAATGTATAACGTGTGATACAATTATCGTGTTTAATTATTGTAATTATTATTTAATAGTATTTTGTTTTTTTTAGTAATTATTAATAATTTTTTAAATAATTTTTTAATAATTTTAGCAATTTTAGTAATTTTTTTTTTCAGTTATAGAGACAGATGTAATAATGGAGTTTAAATACTGGAGAGAACAGGTTAGTTTCAACTTTGGTCGTTTGAAATTTAGGAATGAAATCCGATATGTAAGAAAATTTCACGAAATTGGAGTTCACAGATGTGAAGATATCAACGTTCAGTGATTCTCCTCTTCGTTAAATGTAAATTCTCGTTTAAAGTTCGCAGTTAATTAAGAAATTCGGTTAATCAAGCTTCAACGTTAAATAGAATTGGATCTCTACTTATGTTGTTTCAGATTTCATATATTGAAAACATAGAAATGTCGAGATACTTGATGATTTATTGTTGTCAATGAACGTTCAATGAACCGATACTCGACAATATTTAAAACGATCATCTCTGCTGCACAAATTCTAACATTCCCACTTCAAAAATTTAGAAGGAACAGATGAAATTTAGAATAAATAAATACGAATACTGAAACTTTAACACAATATTCTGTACCAATTGTAATATTATAATATTCTTCTCTCTCTCGCAACAAGAAGTGCCAAGAAGTTCGCTCTGTACGAAAATCGAAGAATGCCCCGAATTTTTGACACACCGACGCAAGAAATATTCCGCAACTTTTATGTACGTTTCACAAACAGGTTCCAAACTTCGCGACAGTCGTTCCTCGCCTAATGTGACTTTAAAACGTTTCCTACGGTCAGATATCCGAATATTTCCGCGAGTCGGTGTACCGACCTATCTCCCTCGCGAAAGTATGTTTTCGGGGAATTGCTAAACAAATCTGGGGATTTGCTCCATTGTTCGAGAGCTAACGGTTCAATAATGGACGCAAACGCGCCATTTTCTTCCCCTTCGAGGCATCGATTTTCCATCGACGAACTCGCGGTGAATCTTGAACGAAGTGCTGCTGGGAAATTAAACGCGAGAGCCGTTTTACCCCGAATTTCGATGATTCGTCTCTGGTCGAACTTCTTATCTATTTTAAACACTTGCTTCCCGATAAGACTGGCAAACAAAGGTGTAGCTATCTGTTCCAATATACAACGAAAGGAGTATTCGAAACTTCGGAATTTGGAACTGTATCTCTTACCTCCGTGCATTTCGAGTAAAAGGAATCCCGTCAAAATGAAATCCCTTTATTAAAAATGAGAAAAAAATGGAAAGACTGGACATGAAACGGTTAAAGGAAATCTATAACTGAAAGAAAATCCCTGTTCTGCTTTTACGGGAGATCAGGTTCCGAAATTCGCGATCCATTTTTCCCATTCCGTCGAAGGAATTTCAATTAAATTTTGATTCAGCCACGTGAATCGAACGCACGGATTTACTGTCAGCCTTTTAGAAGAAACTTTCGTACGAGGTAAAAAAAAAAGAAGAAAAGAAAAAACTGCCCGAACATCGATGAATATTTTATGACGAAACGCAGATGTATTCCCACCGCGGACGAGCAGTTTATCCTCCAAATTCCATCATTTTGCGCGTTCAATATTTCACATTTGAATCTCTGTGCAAATTTTCAGCGAGTTTGTATCCGAAAGTGGATTGAATTTATTTAACAATCGCTTTATCCCACGATAGATATGGAATTTCACGTTTCCAAAAACGGCAGGCTACGCGTCTCTGATACGGAAAATTAAAAGCCGAATCCATTCGTTAGGTTCCATTTCCGAAAATGTCGATTTTTCACGATCCCTTGTTTGCCAAACCAAATTGACGCTCGCGAACAAGTGGTAACAAGGCGTCATTACGTCCTCCCTGGACACGAAATACCGAAAATCGGGCGGCGGCTGATATTAATCAGGGAACGTATTGACGATACTGACGATAAATAAAGTCCGGGACATAAGGTATTTCTCGCAAACAACGCGAAGCACGTTTCGATTAAATCCCCCGCGCAATATTTATCGTGCCGTTCGAACGAACCACTCCCGCACATTTTGTTGACTTTCGGAATTTTACAGAGAAAAATAAGAAAAAAAAAGTATGTTATTTCGCGAGAGAGAGAGTTCAATTAATTTTCGTGCGCGAATCTATTCCATTTCCGGCTGCTGCGGCACGAAATGAGCCGTAAAGCGAGGCCGATCCAATATACGCGACAGAATTCATGGCGAGGCATCCTCGGGAGCGATGCAATTCGCGACACGAGTGCTCCCGGCGTAATTAACTAGCGCGACGATTCAAGTCCTCGCGTCCGTCCATTGTTTGGCCCGCCAGTGAAATTCTTCCGTTGAAAATCGCGTCATTCCGTTCGTTCCTCCTCGCGGCCGACTGATTTATCGACCAAGGAAACGGCTAACGCCACCAGGGTGACAAAACTGGGTTAGAACGGCACAGGCTCGACGTCTTTATTAAACATCGTTACTCGACGATCCACGCGGCCAAGAGGATGCCGCTTTTGAAGTACAATGGCTCGCGAAAGTGATTCAAACACTTATTGCGCAGCGTGGAAGAATTTCAGCACGCTCCCCTCCCTCCTCTGAAAGTCTTACTTTTAACATTCAGACTTTTAATATCGTGGATTTTGTGATACAATACGTTAATATATTGTGCGAAGTATTTATATTTATTATTTATATATTCTATATTTATTATTTATATTGTGTGTATTTTATATGTCGTTGTGTATGTAATTTGTAATTTATATTTATCGTATTATCTGTACAAATGTAGTACTTGCCCTAAGATTTCTGAGCGGAGATGAAATTTCATCGACATTGTAATAAAAGACGAACGCGATGATTATTTGTCAATAAAAAACCAATCTGATAATAGCATGCAGAAACTGCAAGATAATTCTTAGAAACACAGATATATTCAGTAACAGATTAGTATGCAGCATGAACATTGATTTTGATTATGTAACAAGTTAAAAATGACTCCGCTGAATGTCAACGATTACTATAGTGGATTGGATTAAGTATCTTATAATTTCTGTTCAAACTGGACGAATATAATCATGATAATCGAATTTCACTACTGAACGAAACTTTCACTAAATGAAACGTCGAAATGTTTTATGTAACGTTATATAAAGTGAAGATTTTATGCTAAGTGTTTGAATACTTTAAATTCAAGCCACTAAAAAATTGAGACCATTTTGTAAATATCGTCTATCCTCCCTACTTTGTCTTAATATCCTGTACGCGCAATATATGCAGATATATACTGAGCGTTTATTAAGACATTCTGTACCACCGCCTCATTTATATCCTTCGCGCTATATTTTTCATTAAAGTCACTCATATTTCTAACGTCTACAAAATAAATGATGATGTGCACCTTAGGTGGCACAACATGGTTCGAGGTAGTTCTGTAAAAACGTGACGTAGAATGAGCTATTCGTGCGATAAAGCTTAGAAAGCTAACTGTGCTAATATCACAAAAAAAAAAAAAAAAAAAAAAATGAACAATATCATCAATCATTAATTCCTTTCAGCGAGTATTATAAGCTTTCAAAACTTTAGACTCTCATTTGTTTTAAAGCCTTTATATACGAATGAGTAATTATGTAAAAATGAAATATTGAAACGAAGAATTATTGACGTTTATCTCTATGCTAATGATATTCCTTTTAACGTGCAATTCCTTTTTTTATCTCCTTCCTTTCTTATCTCCAACATTTATTCAATGTTAACAAAGAACAAGTGCTACTAAGTATCAAAACGTTGTTCTAACTACGACAGTTTCGAGTTAAACAGTTCCAACAATAATTCCCTGCTATCCTAATTCCCCCTGTTCAACTTCTTACGGCAGTGCATATTTCTCGTTATATGCTGGCGAACCCCGACAATACGAGCGATACAATGAAGATCCCAGTATCATACGAATACCGTTATTACGCGCCGCTTTATACGGGTCACAAAACCGGCATAAACTTTTTCCGGGTAACAGCGTGAATGAATTAGCAATGGAACGTGCCATCGCAGGAAATTCATCGAAAACGACCGACGTATATATATTTTTCTGAAACGCTCGGCAAGATTGGCATTAGCATAACGCTCATATTTCAATGTAAAATGCAATTCGACGCTAAAGATCTTCCACTTCGAAGCAGACTATCCATCCAGCGTTAGTCTCAAGAATGAAAGCACACTTCCGGTGTACTTGATTCTAGTAGCCATTTAAAGATTGCACGGACGAAGCTAAATTGAACAGATACACACCTAATAAATAAAACTGTTTCTACGAACGAACGAATTGGTCTTATAACAAGACTTTTATGTTACTTTTGAAGAAATTTTTAACTATTTTGATAAATTTGAAAAAAATACCGAATGATTAGTTTGATTTTTGTTAGGTTACGTTATTAATTGAAGTTACTATTGAAGAGTAAAAGTTCTGTATAGTACTATATAACGTGTGCACCAATTTCTTTGACCTCTCGAGTTTCTTTTAAAATTTTTAAATCGATTAAAACGCAAAAAGAACAAGAGTGAGAGAGAAAGAAAAGAGAAAAACGACAAATTTACTGCCAGGGAATTACCGAGCACGCGAAATAATAAAAATTACGATGATATCGTGGTATTAGCGGTATACCTAATTTATTGATCCACGTAGTGTATCAAGCATCCCGCGTATACGCGAGACTATAACGTTCGAGCACGTAGTGCTACAAATCCAATCACAAGAGCTCCGCGTGACTCGTTGAAAGCTGCGACCGTGTGGGTCGAATGTCGTGAACAATTCTCGTTACAGCGCAACGAGCAGTCTTTAAAGGTTTCTCGGTGCGAGCATCGATAAACTGCACCGAAACGTACCCCTCCGCTTTCATAAAGCCCGCCGTCGCTAATGCATGTTTGCCTTTGCGAAGCGTGCAATACCGTTCAAACGTTTCGGGCCGTTATCTCCATTTTTGCTCTGAACCACCGAGAATGGAGTCAAAATTCGATCAAATCGCAAAACGACGAAATCGCAGCACGCTCGGGGAATTTTACTCGAGCACAAAATGGCGGTTGGACTGTAGTCCGCGAAAGTGCATTTATCAACGAAAGTTTTTGTAGACACTTCAACTATCTCTTCTTCTCTGTTACAGATACAGTACACAACAATATAACGTCACATTACATAACGTCACATTACATAAAATGTTTTTTATAAATTCACCGATATTGCAACGAAAAGACTACGCGATGATGTTTACGCAAATTCGATTCTTCGTGAATATTAAACTGTGTGTTTTGTAGTTGACGATTAGAGCAAAGAAACGTGCTGGTTAAATTTCAAAATAACACAAAAAGTCGTTTGAAAAATATAAATATAAAAAATAGTAAAGTTTCGTATGTCGTAACGGTAAAAATATTTTTCTGACTCACTGTTTGGCAAAGAGAGAAAAAGAGAGAGAAATTCAAAGTTACGCCAGGTTAGTTACTGCGCGTAGATAATTGCCAGTATGACCGCAAATTTTACGAGGCGCTACCGTCGTTGTGTCTCTGAAAATGTTTGCGACCGTTTCGAATAATACCGGGCGACGGGCGCGCGAAAAATAACACGAGCCGCCGCTTTATCCTCCGGTTAGGAGGTGTGTGCGTGCAGACCTCTCGTGAATTTACAAATTACCCTTTTCACTCGATGCACGTCCTGTTCACGGTTTATTTCACTCATGAAAGTCGTCGCCGTCATCTCGCGACCCGTTTTCTTCTCCTACCCCCCTTCGTTTTCCTTTGTCGAACACGTCGCCACTGTCGCGACACACACTGCGTTACCGTTAACTCTTCACGTTCGAAAGCCCTTCGCGTGAAACAAACCACACTGCGCCGCTGTTTCGCGATAATTAGCTGGACAAAATTCCCGTAAAAAGGCAACTTATATTTATGTACTACTATCCGACTTGAACTGAAGGTTATGTTCAATACATATTCAAACAATTGGAAAATTTTCCACGAAGCTTCCTTTTCCTACGAAAGTTATGAAATATAATTTTCGACCGATTATTTTTAATGTAGCCTTATTCTTAGTTAATAGGGAATAATTGACAACGACGGAGAAAAACGAGGAGAAAATTCAATTTTCCAAATTCAGCAGTCTGATACTGAAAATGCAATGAGAATATTTTTGTCGAGCTCTGGCACCCAGCTCTCCCAAAATACACTGGCGGCGAGGAGCGTACCTCGAACGCGTATCGAATTCGAAAACGAGGCGGATGTAGTGCATAAAGTATGTTAGTCGACATTTAACCGTTTCGCGCATAATTAACGTGAAACGTGAAACAAGAAACAGAGGGGGAGAAATACGATCCGACAATGAAATCTCACCGCAACCACGGTTGAAAACCATTTAATCTTGTCGCGCGACGTTAAATCCGGAGTTTAAGACGGATTAATTAGCAACGTTTAATAACTATATTCCTCCACGCTGGTGGAAGAAAGAAAAATCCTTTTAGAAACCCAATTATGCTTGTGGTACAAGCTCGAATCGAGCCGGAGCGCGAATAATCGACGAGACGTCCGTTTCGGTACAAATTCCGGATATCAATTATCTGTCGTTTAATATGCGAGGTAAATAACGTACGATTCGATTGTTAATTTATCAAAAAGTCGTCGAAGATCCGCGGCAGATTAACATCTACCAGTAGGGACAGCGTTTTATCAGATCCACGCGTATTAATTCTGAATGTTGAATCAACGATTTTCTCGTAATTGGATCGTTCAAAAGCGACTTACAATGCAGTAGTAGCCCAAGAAATGCTTGCTACATTAAATATTTTTAAATATTTTCTACGATTTTGACCATTTTCTACCATTTTAAATATTTTTAAGTATTTTCTCGTACAATATGTACATAATATTCTACAAATATTTGTAGAAATTTGTAAATTTGTATTAATCAGAATATTGATTACATTTGCCAAATTTGAAAATGTATACAGAAGCTACGAGATACTCAACGGAAGCACACGTGTTTCTCTTTCTGACAAACGTGTTTCAACAATTAATTATCGATTATGCATACTCAATGTATATTAACAAGTATTGACGTTTAACGGAATTATTTTTCATCACTTTTCACAATTTTTTTTCGTCAGCTACCACTCGCACAAATCGCAGATAACGTTACGAGAACATCGGGTGTTATTCGGTCGAACGCTGTTACTCCAACAACACCAGAGATAAACGAGACTCACCGAACCGGCGCGGACGATCCGGCTCTAATTTTCCAAATTCCTAAACTTGCCATGCCACGCCGACAAGGAAATTTCATTATAACGTGATTAGCCGTACGCGGATCGCTCGTGTTTGTAGCTATCGTTCGCCACTACAAACTGTTACACCAAAGCGAAATATGCTAACGGGATTCCACCTGAACGCCATTTTGGAAAAATAAAAAAAAACGACCGTTTTAATACGTTACAGTGCCCTGCGACTCGCGCTTCTCGAGCGTACAAGCGCGTATTACCGAAATGGCAGTCGTTTGTTCTAACTGCGCACAGAGAGAGAGAGAGAGAGAGAGAAAGAGTGAGAGGTCCGGTCCGGTCGGTACACGTGTCCTTGCAGGTCGAGTAACGTGCCGTCTTGAACTGGACAATTCGCTCATCAACCTCACGAGAGAGAGAGAGAGAGAGAGAGAGAGAGAGAGAGAGAGAGAAAGAAAGAGAACTTCGTGCAAGTCGGACCTTTCACTCGTTTTTATTAATCACCGTCGAGGTATGCCGCATTTACCTATTTAACGTTCCTCTCGATCGAAAGAACCGGCTTGTCTCTCATGAATTATTTATCCATCGAAGGTTATCCGCGGAGATTTGCCGCGGTACTGATCTCCCGTAGAGATTTACCACGCGTTTTGTCTCTCCACAAGCTGTATCTTCGTTTCTCTTCTAAACACTACCACTTGCTCTCTCATCTCGGCGAATAAAAATGGCACGGAGAAGCGAGAAACGACGAATTCACGCGAACGATTTCTTTCAGATTTCAATTATCGAGAACATTCTTTCTCTCTCTCTCTCTCTCTCTCTCTGCTCGTCGGGGGAGACGATCGATCCGGGTTGGAAAATGACCCCCGAGGAACGGGTCAACGCGGATCCGATGGGAGACCTTGGGAACACAGTAAAAGATGAGCAGGTGTGCCGCATTCCTTTAAACGGAACACCGACACAGCCGGTAGAATAAGATTACTCGCCTCGCGACCGGATTGGCAAGAACGGAGACGGAATCCGCGCGCGGGTACGGTTCTACGGTGAATCGGAAATGCGTAACGCATGCCGCGCTATATAAAACGACCGTGCGTGCTACCAGAACGATGGAAACGTCTCGAAATCGGGATCGTTACAAATTTCGTGTTTCGACTCTTACACGTGGGTATTATAAACATTTTTTCGAAAGGTAATAAAGATATTTATGATTCTACGCGTGCACAATGTTGGCCCTGAAGACCTAATTTTTATCTCTTTCGAAACTTGGCTATTGGATTAATTGTAAGTTAAATTATAAAAAATATACCATTATGGTATATTGTAATATTGTACCATTAATGTTATTAATATAATATTATATTATGTTATTAATAGGATCGATTGTTGTAATGTCATCATTGCCATTATTAGAATAATTAATGTTATGATGTCATATCTATCATCACTAATATTATGATATTGCATTATCAATGACATTAATTATCTAATTATATTATATTATTAATATAAGTATCAATTGTTCTAATGTCATTATTGCCATTATTAGAATAATTAATGTTATGTTGTTATATTTGTCATCACTAATATTATGATATTGTATTATTAATGACATCAATTATGTAATTATAATATTATATCACTCATAACATCAATTATTCAATTATACATATTATATTTATTAACAGTATAAACTGTTAGAATTGCCATTATGTTAGAATCACTATCCAATAGACAACGAGAGCTTAATGAAATACAGCTTGAACAAACGACTGCAAGACAAATATCTGCTCATCAGCAACTATTTTATCAACTTTAATCAAGATAATTCAAGAAACTGCGTAGTATGTATGGACGTTACTCAAACGCTTCGATATACGAATCGCTGTACGTGTACACGTAATTGCAACAGTCGCATAATTAGACGCGTCTACATGAAGAAAAAGACTATCACGTTATGCTTCTATATATATATACATATATATATAGAAGCATATCTATATATATATATATATATATATATATATATATATATATATATATATGTACATACACACCTATCCACGCAGCACCGTTACATCGCAACACCACATGGTCGAGTATCGGTCGCGTGACACGGTCGCTAAAAAGATATTACCCAGTTTTATAATCCTCGAGACCTCGCGCTCTTTCGATCGCCTTCGCGCCAGCTTCCTTCAGCGAGGAGGGACAGGGGGAGGGGGGTAATGGTAATCGCCACTCTGTCTCCGATGAAGAACACACTACGTACGTAATAATATTTACACGTCTCGGTAGCGAACGACTGTTGAAGCTTCGTTACTCCGCGACGAACACCACAAAAGAAAGAAACGTCTGTTATTAGAGACCACCGGTGGAAATAGCCGGCGGTGGAAGTCGTCGAGACACGTAACGAGCTATCGATACGTCACTGCCCGATCCCGGACGCACGTATGTGTACGTGCGTGCGTACGTACGTTCGCTCTTTTGCAACCCTGTTATACGAGCAAACAGGGACAGTTAGTTGGTGGCGGAAGACGAGAGAGAAGCGGAACGCGAGAAAGCACGACGTAATCCAACGACGAGAATTCGTGTGAACTGAAGCGTCTCTGTCTCTCAAGAGACAATATCGGTTGAACTTTCCTCTGGCCTGTGCTGAGAGGACAGACGGGCACACTTTCGCGAGACGCACGTTACACGTCACGTCGTTGTTCCGCGTGTTTCGCACATGCGGCCACCGTGGCTTTCGCGAAACGTCGACCGACCGCGCGGGCAACGATTGCCGATTACCACGAATCTCATTGATACACACCTCTCGTGACCTAGTAACAAGAACGGCTCCAGGTGCACATCCCATACGCCGCACATACGTGTACATCCGACACTGCAGAGCCACTGAGGCTAGCGCCGAGGTTAGGCTGCCGAAGTGGGGGGACACCTGTTCGACACACACGCAGCAACAGCACTTTCTACGTTCCCGACGGCAGTGCGTGGGCCCGCCGATATCGATAGTGGCAGCAGCCACGATGATCGCTGATACGACGCACGATCGAGAGGCCTCGGTCGACCCCGGGGGTCGAGATTTATCGTACGCGAGGCGACTCTATCCTCGACTCCATTCACGCTCCACTCGCTCTCATTGATTCCGCGACGGCGACCGCGGCGCCACCTCTGCGGCGGCTGGCGGAATCACTTTTAATCGGTCCCCTTCCACCTCGTATTTGTATGTAAATCGGTATTTAAAATTCATTACTTATTTTGCAACATCCAGTCGCGCTTGATGATTAAATTAATTAAATTGTCGTATTATGGCACTAGTTACAGGTTTCAATTTAAGAGAAGAAGCAAACTGCGATCCTAAGAAATGTCAATTCGAAATTTGAACTCAACCACAGAGAGGTACGTGAATAGATATTGCGTACAATGTATTTTTTCGGCCACGATTTCGGGGTACCTTTTTCGTGTCGCGTCCTACCGTAGCGATTCAGCCAGATTTTGCACTGCAGCACTACTAGTGATGAGGATTAAAATAAAAAAATGTGTTATTGTGTTGAATTGAACGTGATCAATGATGAAATATAATGATTTAAAACACTAACTGATGGAAATTGGGATGAAAAATTCATTATACATTTGATTATTTTGATCCGTTTAAAGGTATTAGGAAAAATTGATTGAAACATATTTCTTAACAACATAATTAGATATGAATTAGATATGAAGTTTTTTTACTTAGTTTAGCGTATAACTTCAGACTTTGAATGAATTCTGCAAACTCGATTTTGTAAAAGCGTAGAAGTATTAAAGAAATGTTTCTACAATTATTGTTTAATATAAAGTTATATTGTATGGTGTAAATTATTTCTTGCAGATAGTTTCTCCAAAGAAATTTCGAAATAATTTCTCAAGAATTCAATGACTTGCATACGAAATCATTTGTTATAACTCGTTTTAAGATCATGCTTGGTCTAATCGTAAAAAATAATTCGGAGAGATTTTTGAATTTTTGCAATTTTCAAGAAGAAAAGTATTCCTACTTGAAGCGTCATGTAGTGGTGGAATGGTAGAACTAAAATCTATTTCTCTCCTTGTTGCATATTATTACGTTCTTTGTTGACAAACAAGTTTTGCCATCTATCAGAGACTATAGAAACTGAAATCTATTACCGGTTGTAGCGTTATCTCAGCAGAATTAAGATCAACGCTATCTGCGTTTCCTCAATCGTTCTGCCGAGAAATTCGTTTCCAATAAACCGATGCCAACTTTCTTAAAACTCACAAACAATAGAAAATCTGTAAATTGATATTTTATTTATTTATCACCATAAAGATGTTTATACCATTATATATATAGCTAACATCAAACATATTAACTCATTCTTCTCTCGTAATTTTTCTTTCGTACTTCATTCATTACTCATTCTTCAATCTTTGGTTATCAGATATTTTGTTATAAGTTACTTTATCATTTGATATTAAATACATTATTTTATAAAAATAATACGGAGTAAATTATTCGTAGTACTATGTATGAAATAATTATCATCATAGTACCTACACGGTCAATATCGCTTCTGCCATCTATCGGAGTTTTCCTTTTTAGCCTTTTAGTTCCATTTGAAATTCAGTTGAATTAGATGGCAGCACTACCTGCAAACAAGGAGCGCGTTAGTGTACAAGGACAGACTTATGCCGTACGACAGACAAGGAGCGCACTAGTGTGCGACAAAGACAGCAATAAATTTTATTTCCACCATTTCACTGCTAGGCGACGCTAGCGTTTCTATGCCCATAAATCGATCAAATTTTTATTATTAAAAAAAACTGTCTTAGAGGATTAATTTATGAACTTTTGCAGCTGTGCCGTTAATATTAGAGATTCAGCTCTCGTCCTATTATATTATTTGTTCTATAAAATGGACGTATAAAGATTCGAAAGTTGTGCACGATGGATCGAATAGATCGAAATGGATCGAACTTTTATTCGAATGATATTTAATTTTTCGTAAACTATGTTCAAACGTTCTTTTGTAGCTTTTCCAATCTCTCAAGGGAATTTTTATAATAGATTTTTCAATCTGTCGCCCGACTTTATACATACTTGGGACAAAAATTCGAAAATACACGCGTTTCACTTAGCAATTAAGCATAAATGTGGCAATGTTCGAAATTAAACCCACGCTCATAAATCTGGTACATGCGATTCCAGATTTTCGGTTCCAGAAATATTCCACGGTAAAGCTGCCGCAAGAAAAACATTCAAAGGTTGATAATTCACGAGCCACAAAATAATAAAAAAAAAAAAAAGCGTGTCAGTACGTATAACGTACGAGTAACAATGATTGACACGTACAATCGGATATACATTTTATTGGTCCAGCTGTTCAACTACATAGAACTATTTATAAAACTTTTACAAAATGCTCAACGCTTCGTAATGGGAGATCTCTGCGCGTTTCTTTCATTCTCTTTCTCTCTCTCTCTCTCTCTCTCTCTACTTTTGATTTTTCCATAAATGTCGATTTACAAGAAGCTTTCACAAGAATCAATTATATTAATATCTTACATGTGTGTTTACGTGTGTCTGTATACGTGTGTCCTCGTGTGTACGTGTACAAATAGGTTTATCAGAGAATTTTTATTCCTCGAGAGATGTACATCTATGAACAAAGTTTCGAAGATGGCCGATTTTTCGCCCCGGAGTCTATCGTGATTGTGCAAAATACTTCCGGCCGAAGCGTTCGCTCTTTCGTGAAACTTTCGCGCGAAAAATCTCTCGTCCCTTCGATAGATCGAATTGCACAGTGGAACGAAGTTCAAATGTCGACATTTCTGCAGAATTACGGTAGAACTTTGTTTGCACGAACTTTGTTTGTCAGGAGACAAATTGTTCGTACAGCGTGGAAGCGATTCTCCTATAAGTCGAAAATAAAGGATACAAGACGCTTCGTTTTCGAGGTTTGAAAATTTATCGAGCACTTGCTGAAACTTGACAAGAATAATCAACAGGAGACTAGTTTAGGTGCAAACGTGGGATAAAATTTAATTTAAGGCTTCGTCTTTAAGAAAACAGACTCGAAAATTATCCTGGTACTGATGAATTTTCAAATTCGATTTTCTCGAGAACGAAGTATTTTACAAAAGAATTTTATTCATTCATTTCATTTATTTTCATACGTAGAATAATTTCCTACTAATCATTCTCTTTTGTCATATTTGGACTATGCTCAAAGTCTGCGCGTCGCGATTTAAATTTCTGTATTTAGTAACTAACAAATCATTGCACGAAAAAATTTATCAAAGTTATCTTCTACTTAAAATAATTATAGCTGTCTAATTATTTTTGCTCCAGTATCGCGACATCTGAAGAATCGTTTTCTTTTCATTTCTCGCGCTTCTTCTTTTTTAAGCGTACATTTATAAGTAGTCACGGAATTAAACGTTACACGGACATAAATCGGGAAAAACCTGGTGTGTCTACGTTTCTTACAGCGTCTTTCGCTAAACACTGGTACGAAGTTGTACAAAGTTTTGAACTCCGGTTGGGTCAACAAAGAATGGAGAAAAACCCGGCTCTTCTATGTTTCTTTGTGGTTGGAAAGGCTACGAACGTAGAAAAAACACTCGAGATACTCGTGGATTTTTCGAGGAACAACTGTCGTCGTCGCGGCGATTTTTTTGAAAGATGTTTCGTTACTTCGCGACTGTGCTCGATGTACGACGACGCAAATTTGAATCTTTAAATTTCTTGCGTTTAATAATAATATAAATCATATTAATAATAACAAATGTACTTTATCAATATAAATTGGTACGTTACTGAAATAAGTGCTATTGGTATTGGAGAAAATTAATTGGGAAGTAATTGCTAAAGTAATTTATCTGTGTATCGTTTCGTCGTGATACAGTTCGTTGCATAATTTTCAATTGAATCGAATCAATAATTAGTCAAAAATAAATACCCACTGCAAGTATAAATTCTTTTTGTTATCACATTTGCGATGAGTTTTTAAAAATTTTACGACACTGTAGGATCTAGATGGAAGAAGATCCTTAATGGAAGACATAATTAACGACGAAAGTATGAAATAAATCCTTTGGTGCTCGTGTTCACAACGCCGAAAACTAGGATTTAATAATGTAAATTACAAATGGAATTTTGGACTAACGCGGCATTGATCCTTAATAAGTTGAATGAATATACAAAGCAATAAGGTTTGAAATATTAAACGAGCTTCTACAGTAAAAGCTGCCTCCATTGTAAATTACTGAATAATTACTCAACCAGCAAAAAGTCTATATTTCAAAAGGTACATAAACTAGTAATAATTTAGACTAGACTATAACTTTTGTTAAACAATGCTCGCCTTCAGCTACGTATTAAATGAAAACTTTCTACAACAAGCTCAAAAATGATGATAATAAAATTGAAATTAAATAAAATTAAGAACAACGTAATTTCACAATTACAATCTTACAAAGATACTCTGAGATTAAATTACATTTTCTCTAAGATCAAAACAAATTACAAATTAAGATCAAAATTACAATTTCGAATTAAATTTTAGAATTACGATTTTAAAGATCGAAAAATTTGCATCCTCGGTTCCCCGGTGTGTTCGATCGATCGAAATACAGTAAAATCGTCGGAAAAATACGCGGCAAAGTGTGTTCGACAAAGACAGACATTATAGTTAATCCTACGATGAGTGAAGTTTTCTGTTGGTTCGAGAGAGATCAACTCCTCTCCTCCCTAATTCGGGAATTGTTAACACACAGATACGCTTGATCGTTCACGAAGATACGAGAGGTGTCCCGAAGAATTACATTATGCGAACAGTGTACTATAAAAATTGGCAGTATACAAACAATTCACCACAAAGAGTAATTAATCGAATGGTTACAAACATCTGGGAAACAGGGGTGGACGAGGATCGTTAAAAAGAACGATACACCGATATTTCTTCCCTTTTCCTTTTTTTCTTCCCTTCCTTCACGCGAGAATTTTCGTATATATCGTAAATTTTCGTCTAGCTAGGCGAAACTTGGTACATTAAAAACTATACGACAGGTTTTACATCGTTGATATTTTCGAGTTACTTTTTCTCTTCTAACAAAGATACCACCACGTTGGTTACGTTGCTCGAAGAAGCGGTATTTTCTATAAATTCCACTCACATTTGTGCTTCGATCAATCACTGTTTCGTTCGTCCCTTTTTTTTTCGTCGAACGAAATTTCACTTTACACGTTTCGTTAGTTGAAGTAATTGGTCGTCGAAATTCTTTCTTTCTTTTTTTTTCGAGTCTATGATATATCAATTAAAAAGGAAAAAGAAAAAGAATTTGGTCTCGCAATTCTTGGAATACGAAATATGTTAAATGTGACAGACCATTTTAAATATTAAGAGCTTTGTTTACACTAACGTAAGTTAACACAACAAAGTCTGAAACTTGACTGATTTTTCAGATTGTCACGCCGAAATACCCTTCGATTCGTTTGTTGGCAGACCGTGGATGTTTACGCGAATTTTAGTTTCATTTAAATTTTGTATAATACCTTAGACTTTAGAGGAAAAAAAAAAATAATGCCGCGTACAAGTTATTTGGAGCTTGATTTAAAAGTCGCAGTATCGTTTTTTGGTCAGTGAGTACGCGCAAAACTTTGCCAGGTTCGTTTAATTTTATCTCGTCTCGTTTCGTCACGTCCGCGGCGCGTTTTGCATATTTTGCAAAAATTCAAGATCGAGCAAAGTTGAAAACTCAAGTGTCGCTCGATTTCAACGTTCCGAATGTTTCTTGTCAAACTTCAAATAAAGTATATTTCTTTTTTAAAAAGCACACAATTCTGCGCATTTGAACTGCACAAATGCATCCACGGTTTCTGTTTATCATTCAACTAACGAGGCATCTTTCCTCGAAAGGTCCTCGAGAGCAATTTAAGCACGCGGGGCGACAGCAAGAAGCGCAAGTCGACAAAAAAAAAAAAATGACGCACAGCAAAGCTCATCGCGTAGAAAAGATTTTGCATCTTTTTCGCTCTTCTTCTTTCACGACGTTTGCGTGGTTTTAGTCGTCGCGTAAACCTAGAACACTTAATATTCAGGTACTAATCGCTTTACCGTTCGGTTTGCTGTATCGACTGCTGCATCAAAACGAGATGAGTTTCTTTCTTTCTTTCTTCTTCTTTTTTTTTTTTTTTCTTGGTTTTTAATTTAAGAGCTAGTAGGAATTAAACGTTTGAATCCTTGGCTGGTATCTTGATACGAAGGGGTTGTCACGGCAGTTTTTTTTTCTAATCTAGTTTTGATTTTCGTCGTTTTGATGTTGCAACTGTCTCACTGTAACCTAGTTTTGATTTTAATCTTTAAAAAAAGATTGTCTCCATTTGGAGAAGTTACATGTTATTTCCTTTTCCAAGTATCTTTTGATTGATATCATTTTTGATTACTTCAACTTCGTTTGAATCGATTGTCACTTGTTTGAAAATACAAATCGAGCCTTTCTACAATAATAATCTTATCGCCCTTTGGACTTGAAAGATCGATTTAGATCGAGTTAAACTTTCAAAAACAATTCGAAATCTTTCTAAAACACTTCTAACTCATGATTAATCAAAGTCGAAACGTGATTTTACTTTACGTCTGTCGAATAATTAAATTTAATTTTCATCAAAAGGTTTAGAGAAATAATTTATAACAGTTATAAAATATAATTTCCCGCACGATAGATATCTGTAACAGGTTGTCACAACCCCCTCGTACTGTTACTAACCCCGAGGTCTTCTCTCTGGCGCATTAAAACATCATGGCGTCCGAAAACGAATACAAATTTCATCGTCACTCTACATTGAACGAAAGCGAGCGAGGGACACCAGCCGAGGATTAATATTGACTCAACGTGTGTCTCGATTCCTCCTGCTGGATCCTGGATCGAAATAAAGGATCCCCTTTTCATATAGCAATCTCTACCAGTGTCTGAATGAAGAGTTTTTAGCGAGCTATTATACTTAGTGGGTAGAATACTTGCTTACAAGCTTCCCTTTCGCTTAAAGTCTATGCTTCTCTTCTCTTCTCTCCTCTCCTCTCCCTCCTCTCTTTTGCCTTACTTATAGAAATTTAAAAGGAAACAACGATCGTCCCTCTAACAGAGACAATAATTGAGCTTATACACGAGTTACAGAAGATTCGTCGAGCGTAATATATATTACGTTATATATCATTCTTGATGTTCTTCTTCTTCCTTTCTGTTTCGTTAAATCGTTAAATCGTCGTTAACATGCGTACGTTAAATCGTTCCTAAATAATTGTACTTACTTTCCCAGGTTTTCTACGATAGTGTATATTAAAACGTAAGCAAAGTCTCTAACGATCTTTGACGATCCTGGAGGCCAGCTCCATCTTTTACACGTACGTTATATACTCTAGAAACTTGAAATTTCTCTCATGCTGTTGCAACTTTCCCGTTACTCTGTTTCGTTTCCCGCTCTTTTTTTTTTTTTATTCTTCCGCCTCGGTCCTTTCGCGTCTCTAAATGTTATTTTATGAACACACACGGGAGGGAAGTATCGATCCATTTGTTACGGTCGAACGCTTTTCAAACGACACACGAACGAGAAAAGACACGATCTCCGTGTTTGTTTTTTTGTTTTTTTGTTTTTTTGTTTTAAATAAACTTTTCGGAATATCTTCCACAGAGAAACAGCGTGTCCCGGGTGTTTTTTTTTCTCAAAATCGCAAAACGGAGAGGAGATCGTTTCCAATGGAAACATCTGGAAATTCGGAACGCGTTGGAGTTACAACGACGAGGAAATTTCCATCGGGCGAAGGTACCATCGCGCTTTGAGGATTTGAGAACTAAAAATTGTTTCGGAACTAGTTCGGTGCTCGTTGAAGCTACAAAGACAAGGAATTTTAATTAGGTAGAAAGGATTTTCGCAAATTAAGAACTCGGTAGAGCCGAGCACAGTTCGGAGCTGCAGTTTCGAGTTCGTTGAAATTCGTCGAAGAGGAGAGAATTTTAATTAAACAAAAAGAGAAACTCAACGTTTCAGAATATCGTGTCTCGTAAAGTTTTCTTTTCTTCTCTAAAGCTGCAAGGAAAGATAACGTTTCTCAACAATTTCACGGTGAAGTATTTGGACAGTTTGGAACAGATTCCTTTCTTTAACGTTAAAAATTTGAGGGAAATGTTAAGAAAAAAGGCAGCGAGAATTTAAGAGGGAACGCAAAATAGACACAGACAGATACTTCTCTCGCAGTAACTAAGAAACCATTAACACGGATAAGTATTTCCCTAACTTATAGTACTTTGATATTTCAATTATAGATCAGATAGACTATATATAAATTCCATTTACATACGCCTTAATATCATCTCGCTTTCCAATATCAACAGGCGAGGGGCATAAAACCTTTTCACGACGCGTTAACACTCGTAGACTCGTTTCTCTGAACACTCGTCGTTCCAAGTTGGATTTTACCAGTCATTTTCACGAACGTTTCTCAGCCAACGAAGTTATCCTTCCAATTCGTTTCGAAAGAACTCGAAGTGCCTTCTTTCGACTCTAGTTCTAATTTCAGAAGATAGTAACGCGTGTGATAATAAAAATAATAAATGTAATAAAATAAATAAAATGTAACAGAATCGTATTTATAATGAGTGATAAAAATGGAAATCTGGAATTATTGGAACGTAATAAAATATTTATCTACTATCTGTTACATCGTAATGACTGGAACAGCGCATTCAGTAATTATTCATTTAATTGTCAGATAATTGTTGATTCGAATTACGTTGTAGTGTCAATGAATCCGCTGTTCCAAACGAACCGATCATCTACAGACAATGAAATTAAAACTGAAACCGCTAACGTTCTGATAATTCCCCAAAAAATAAAAAAATTACGTCTTTCGTCGTCTCGCCTTTCCTCAATATCCAACAGAATAGATCGTTCAACGAATTTCTCAGTTAAAAATCATTTCATCCCTCCCTCAAATTCCAGCCAATAGATTTAAGCCAAATTAAACGCGAGAAGTTAAAGAACTCCTCGTTCAAAGGAAATTGAAACAAAATTGACGCCGCTTGGCTGAAAATTAAAAAAGAAAAGAATTACCCAGAAATTGCCTTTTCCAGGTCAGTCGCCCGGTAGGAAAATTTTAAATTTTATAATTTCCTCTCCTCGGGGACGACGAAGATTCCCGGAAAGAAGTCAGCTTCGAGCTCTCCCCCTTTGATCCCGCGTTTCGCTTCCACGTGGTGGACCATCGCCCACTCGACGCGGCCAATCGACGTAAACTGGAAAATTCAGCGATCGGTGGCGAACGATGGGGGCGTAATTCGGCCCGCGGACGATCTCGGCCGTTGTTGTCGTCACGCGTCGTTTGCCTGGCATCTGCCAATCGGTGCCTCGGTTCAATAGAATTTCCGATGACAACGAGATTTCGATGTCAGCGGCGACGCGCGTGTACACGTGACGTGTGCCCGCGAACGCCGTCGCGATAATAGCCCTCGTATTGTTCACGGATATTGCGCGTACAAAAGATCGTTTCGATTAACCGAGCCGGGGCCGGATCACGCGGCGCCAACCCGTTCGCTCGCTGCCCTTCCGCTTTTCGGTTCGCGCGCATCAACGGGCAATAATTGCCGGATTTTAAAGAGCAACGACGAGGGCTCGCGTTTCCACGCGGTTTCGTTCTGTAAATTCGTCCGTGGGAACGTGGCATGGATGTCGCTCGACTGGCGATGCAATTTGAAGAGGGTGATTGTTCGTCCCGTGTCTCCATCGTTTTTCTGCGTAATTTTCTTGTTTCATTTTATAATATAACGGATTAATTCGGACATTAATTCTTCACGTACGATATATATTTTTGGACGAGTGAGAACGAACGAATATTTCTATATATCCATAGAAATCTGACAATGTATACCGAATTTCTGTACTTGCAAAACTCATCAATCGATCTTCATGTTAAATATTTAAGTCGTCGATGCTTTTTAATGATCGAATCGAATCGTCTGACATTCAGAACGAAACCAGAAAATTTGATTAAATTTGTGTTAAATAACATAGCGTTTCAAATGCAAAACTGACGAATCTCCGACTTTCTACCGTATCGATTTGTCTCATCGTGCAGATTCACCCCTTTTCGAACTGAATCACCAATTTAGAAACACTTTGTACGATGAATAATCGGGGATCATTTGGGGTACTTGTTCCCAGCCACGGGATTTCGGTTACGGACAAAAGAGTGGGGTAAGTGATTTAGGAAGCGACGTTTTCTGGCGTTTCAAAGCCGGTGTGTGCGTAATCTGGCCTTTGTTTGCCGGCGAATCGGTAAGGTTTCGCGAGAAATAGCTGGATCAAGAGTTGAGCGAAAGAAAAAGTTCGAGATTGGCAGATGGTGGGAATTTTCAGCTCATTTTCTACGTTTAAATGTAAAAAAATTTTTGTAAAAGTTACCACAATGCGACTGTGTCGATGTAAGTTAATTATAAACATGAACTTGACCAGAATCCTGTGGTATTATAATTATAAAACAGAATATTTAGTAATAATAGTAATAATGATGAAATGTAAAAGTTATAGGTGCATCCATGCTTAACATTTGACGCGATGTCACTAAAAAGTTATTAATATTTTTTCTCTAACTACGACGAAATAAAATAAAAGTTTGCTGATCTCGATTGAGCCTACAGTTTGATTAAATTAAAACCGGTATTACGAATCAGTAGCTTTGTAAACGCCAGGAGAGACACTTTCTCTCAAAGGCTCGTTTAGATTCCGGAAGCTCTAAAAATTCCGAAAAAAAAGTAAAACGTACTTCCTACCCCGCCATTCTTGGAAAACGGTACAATCCCGGATTCATCGTGCTCGTAAAGATCCTCCTTCATCGTAAAGTCCTTCATTGTCTCAGATTACAGTCTTCGAGACAAGCTGTTGCGAGTCTTCCTCTTTCTCCTCCCTTTGGACAGAAGGGATGGAAAAAGAGGGATGCACGTACGAATTCACGTAAATAACGATCAAAGACTTCGCGACAATTATATCCTTTCAATTCGAATCTCGTTCGACCATCTAAAACAGGTCTGACTAACTGAAAATTGCTCCATGGGTCTAAAGTGCAACAAAAGGAGACGATATTCTTTAAAAATGAATGTCAGAGGAATTTATATGATTTATAAACGAACTTTAGATTAACAACAACAAGAAACATATGATTTTCTTGTGAGAGCTCAATTTTTTGAGTTTATTTCTAATAGTACGTTGTACCATTGGTCAAAAATTTGGAATCACTGTGATGTAATCAAGATTCTGTTTTAACTTGGAAAATTATCTGTTAAAATGGAAATAAACGAGAAAATTAAAATTAATGAAATGATTCTAGAATTTTCCAAATTTAATATAATTGCTACAAAATTTAATGCATGTAAATATAACTCAAAGACCATAAAAATTGATCTAGACTTTTAGTTTAAGCCTGCTATCTCACCCAACAAAAACCTAAATGAAGAATCCTTTCGACCACATGGAACAGTTTGAGAGGTCAGACCCAATCTAAAACAACTAACAATCAACAACTCCGTCACAGCTCCAAACTTCAATCAACCAACTATATTTGAGTTCTTCGTTCTCTCACTCCCTCTCTCTTCCCCCCCAATTTTTAATTAATTAAACGCTAGTGGTGATCTGTTCGATCACCGTGACGTCTCTGTGTCGTCTCGGCCGACTCCTGTACGAGTCCTGATGACTCAAACCTTCTGGAACGCTCTTGCTGGGTCTCAGAGGGCCGTAGAACTGCGGCTGATAATAGTGTTCGGCAGTGTGCATCCTCTCCATCTCTCTCTCGCGGAGGCTCTCCTCCAACGGCACGTCCAAGGGTACGTGCAACGACTGCGACTTTGGCAACCTTGGCCTTGGCGGCGGAGGACACGCACACGGCGGCGGTATGCTCACGTTGGACAGGTTCGGGGCAGAAAGAAACGGCGAGGCAGGCTGGCGACCCCAGCCAACTAGGAAGAGCAACGCTGCACCGCACAAGGAACTTAACGTGCACGCGTAGTAACCCACCCTCGAGCTGTTCGCGTTCATGTAACCTGTAAATTTGGAGAGCCAGCGTCTTTATATCGAGAATCGTGTCACGAGAATTAAATTCCAAGTTTTATCACTAGAAGTGTTCTAGTAGTAAACTTTGAAAATATTTTTCACAATCGGTTTATTTAACCTAAACCTTTGATTCTCTGTCTTTCAATGTTTTAAATTTTAAATTTCAACATTTTAAAAGTGAACATTGTTATTGATTAGTGGAAGAATTCTTTCGCAGTCAAACAAAGAAAAGAAAGAGAGTCTAAAGAATTATTAAATTATGTATTGTAAAAATACTGCCATTTTCTTGCAAGTAAAATAAAGCACGTCGTCGATTAAATTACGAAGAAACGACGTGCACGATTTACACCGTACGGGAGACAGCGTTAAAGTTAAATTAAACTGCACCGTGTGTAAATGACAGCGACTCGACAGTTAAAATAAAGCGATTTACCGGTAAGAGGAACTCCGAGAAGAATAGGTAAAGCTTCTGCGGCCTGCACGAGTGCCCAGGAGCGTGCAAAGTGTCTCGCCCTCAACCTTTCGAGGGCCAGCATTTTTAGGGAGTAAAGAGCGCCGCCCAGGGACGCGCCGTATAAACCGGAAGCCAGAACCAGCCCGTGGTAGCCTTGCACGCTGCCTAACGCCACCTGAGCTATAGCTGAAAAAAACGAGCAAACACATTCTTCGATCATCAGTTCAAAAGCAATTCGTAGCTTAAAATTTATCCCAGAGTTGTTCCGATCAATATTCAAATTTTCTAGAATTTAAACGATCTACCTTGATTAACCTTAATTAACGAGGATCGATAAAACTGTTTCGTTTTTAGGTTCGCAACGTTACTCTGTGTTGCAGAAACTGTTTGAAAAACTGGGCACGGCGTGTTGGACTGGGACGCGACGATTCTTCACGGGTGATTTTCATCCGCATGGAGAGTTCAGCCAACGAGACGGGATAATGAGAAACGCGTGAAAACGGCTGGCCGAGACAATGACGACGGAACTGAAGATGGAGGAGGAGGATGACAATGGCGATGACGCGGTGATGATGAACCGTACAATGGCTGTGTTTTTCTTCAACAATTCCCCATTCTCTCTCTCTCTCTCTCTCTCTCTCTTTTTTCCATCCGTTTCACTCGTCTCTGTCATTTTCAATTTTCAACAAAAATACCCTCACCCCCCCAAAGAATAAAATTCAGAATTCAACAAATTTACGAGGAAGAACTATCTCGAGCACAAACCGTCATATTTTTACACTTGCCCGGAGCTTCCACTCGAAAAGGGGATGAAAATGTCGGGCGACAAAGCTCGGCCCGCCCTCCGCGTGTCGCGCGGAGGAAATTGCAAATTCTTTTCGCCGGTTAGTTTATCTGGCGCGCGTGAATAGGCAACGCTGGCAACGAACTCGATCCAACAACAGCCACCGGGATAAGCCGCTTTTTTGGGGGGAGGAGGAGAAGGGATAGGCATTGGAACTCTTCCTGGTGGCGCTTGTATATTTAGCTTTCGCTTGTCAGCTCCTTTATCCCTTTCCACGGGCTTGAAAAAAAAAAGGAGGGACGTTTCGCGTGCATGCGTGCACAACCGAGCCAGGGTCGTCGACTGAAAATACGGTTCTCCACTGATTACGAGTTACGTTCGCCGGAATTTCTACTGCCGCGCTCCGCCCGTTTCAACCCTTGTTCCAGTTCGTGAACGTCGCGACGCGTCGTCCAGGAATTTAGAACAGTTCCCTTGATTCTGTTTTCAATGATAACGGCGTTGAACTTTTTTCCCCTCTTTCCTTCGAGCTTTACTAGTTGGTCTATTTGCACGCTCGTTCTTTTCTTTTTTTGGTAGGTGTAATCGCGGCTTAACTGGTCGAGAGCTGTTTGGAAGCTGAGTAATTTTTTTGTTACTAACGTGTAATGATATTCGTATAGTTGTAATGTTTCAAGCGAAGTGAACAGAATTAGAATTTGACTAGGTCGTTTAACTTTAACTTCCATTTTGGCGGAGCGTTCCGAAATTCAAAATCAATTTAAATTTTCGTTATTATTATTACATTAGGGAACTACGAATCTCAGGACATTCGTGAAAAATCATTTTCTTACGGATGAAAAAAATATTGCAAATTATGTGGATTCTGTATATACGCACGTACACTTTATACGCATGTATTCCAATCGATGATTAAAGTCGAGTGAACGATTCTCGAGCAAATCGTTTCGATTTTATCGCTGAAAATGATTTTCGCAACGCTAATGCAACGAAAATTAGTGATTGGTTGATTTGGGTCACGTGATTCGCGAGGGGGCGTGGAGTAGACCTCGAGTAGGAGTGGCGTTGTTTGGTACTGAGCGATCGCACCTATAATTTGTTTTGTATCGATTCAAATGTTTGCACATCGATAAAATTTTGTCGTGCAGTTTTTTTTCAACTAGTGATGCATTACAATTTTTACAATTTACTACTCTACGATATGTATTTACAATAACATTTGCAATGATATTTTAGTCTCTCAGGTACTTCGTATTTCACGATCTAATTACTGCAACTATGCTGCCAGATGTAATTAGAATTCGCATCACAGAAGATGGTTAATTCCGCAAGTTTCAGAGATCGAAGCGTGCAACTCAAGTTAATGTTTGGCTTCTCCCTCGGAGTTCGTTTATTTTCTGGCAACGCCTCCCCACGATGAAAATTAATTTCGATCCCGGGATCGTTGATTCAGATACGCAGTAATTAATTTCGGCGATTATTTTTTCTTTTTCTCTTGACGTCAAGCTGCGCATGGAATTAACGCTCGTGCGTTATTTGTGAATTTACGCGCGTTTGCCATGTTTTTTTTGTAAATTTTATCGTCGATAAATGTTCAAATAATAATTTCAAAAAATACATACGTTTTTAGTATCAAATTGTCGGCAAAACTGATATTTACAATATCGCTGTAACCGAGTGGTGATCTCTCGCTGAGGTGAATCTTTATGTTTAATTAAAAAATGGTACTTAGAAGATATTAATTTCTATTTGAATTTGTCTCGTAGATAAATAATTGACA